>JAAGEH010000293.1:6184528-6271574 GCA_011751065.1 Lasiurus cinereus
TCTCTCTCTCTCTCTCTCTCTCTCTCTCTCTCTCTCTCTCTCTCTCTGTGTGTGTGTGTCTTTATATCTCAGCCTCTCTCTCTCTCTCTCTCTCTCTCTCTCTCTCTCTCACACACACACACACACACACACACACACACACACACACGCACACTGCCCACTTGCTCTCTCTCTTTGTCAAGCCCGCGAGTTCCTGATGGCTACATGAAGATTACATGTTCATGAGTATGAGCTAATCCTGCTGTGATTGCAAGTGCTTCTGGTGGCAGGTACATCCTGCTCACCTTGGGAATATGTCCATTTACCCACAGGAAGCCAGCCACGTTGTCTAGAATTGGAGAAAAGAGTGTTTGCCACCTTAGGAGAGTTTGCTCCTCACTCAGGTAACGGGTTCAGGACCAACGTGTGCCCATGCACGGCAGACCTGAGCCATTCCGCCTCCCCCACCCACAGTCTCTTGATAGCCAGGAACTGGCTGAGTTTTCCAGGCACCAAGTGTTGGCTGAGACACTTTGAGTATTTTCAGCAAGCCTGCAACAGAGCCCGTGTCTGCCCCCCAACCCGCTAAGAGAACTTATTTGCTGCTGCTCTGGCTGCTTTCACTGGCATATTTGCTAGGAATGTGCTGAGGATGAGTCATTTGCCTCTTAAAGGACCTCTGCAGAGCAGCAAGTCCTGGACATTTCTAGTTTGAGTTGCTGCACAACGGAAATTAAATTAGACTTCACTTTCAGTGTTCCCAAAGTCAGCCGTTGCACACACAGCTGGCCACCCTCCCTCGAACCACAAGTGGTGAGGCTCGGTTGCATGGGAATCAGCGCCATTAGCTGCCCATGAAGGGCTCCCTCCTGCCTCCTCGAAAAGTCTCCAGGCAGATAGTTCTTTAGCACCTGCTCCCAAGAGCCAGCTGCAAATGTGCACTCTGGCTCCATACTTATTCCAAAGCACATGCTAAGTAAGAGGACCCTGCTGTAGGGTCCCCTCTGTGGCCAGAGACAAACTCTTGATGCTCTGGAACATCTTACAAATAGGTTGTTGTTGTTTTTTCTGGGTAGAGAAGTGGCACTCTCTGAGGCAGTCACATTTCATTTTTATACCAAAATTCACAGCTACTATCCAGGGTAATATAAATGTATTGAAATCCTTGACAAAGAGATAAAAACAGGAGAGGAGGCAGGAAAGTTCTTTGGGTGAAGGTAGCCTGCAAATCATCCCTCAATGGGAGTTAGCCTAAATCCAAAGCATCTTCCTACAGCAATAAGAATGGTTACTTAATAAATATAAGCTGTTTGCATGCAGGGAGCTCTAGCCATCACACCCAGGACCTCAATTTATCCCGATGACAAGCATGTGAAGCAAAACGGAGGACATCCCCACTTTACAGAGAGGGACATGGGGCCTCGTGCTGACATCAGCTGGGACTAGATTTGAAGTATCTCGAATGCTGGCACCAGGCTCTTGTCATTGCATTCTCATGCAAGAGACAGCAGACAGTGTCACCGAGCAGTGTCTGGGAAGAGCCCCCTCGAGGTGCAGATACAGCCGTGGAGGGCTGGGGAGCAGAGGTGGTTCTCTCTCCGGGCCCACAGAGGATGGGAATTGGCAGGTGAGCTGTTCCAAGCCTTACACTGGCATGTTTCTCTTTTCATCAACGTAGAGCAGAGTTCCCCTTACAGATAAGCTAGTGGGTATCTCCTACTCTTCCTTTCTTGGTTAGTGAAGAAACAGGAATTTTAATTATTTCTAGTTCTTTTCTTTTTTTTTTTTTTTTAGTCCAATTTGTGCAGTGGAAGTGGCCTTCCTTCTAGTGTTGTCTTCAAAGTTCTATGCAAGGAGGCCTATGAGCAAAACATCTTTCTCAGGAAGCAGCCTTCTTCCTACAGTTCAAATCTCTGCAGAGTGGGGGCTCAGAGTGCCGGATACATCACTTCCGCTGCTGACCTTCATTCCTGGGAGATAAAGAACTTGCCCAGGTTGCTATGCAGCAGAGAAGGTGCCACACCCAGGGGACAGAGGACTTGCATGGCCCTACTACCTGGGCAGAGGTTCATCTGGGAGAGGGTGGACAGGGGCAAGGGACAGCAGAGCCTGGTTAGTGGACACTGAAGCAGTTACTTGGCTAGAGAGTGATGGATGCTGGGAATTTGGAGTGGGGATAAGGGGGGCGAGGGGCCAAAGGGAAATAATGGGAGTGGACATTCTTGCTGGGAGGCCTAGCAGGCTACAGGGAGAAGCTGGAGGTGGTGGAAACTGCAGCCAGCATCTCTAGTTCAGATGGTTTGGGACACTTGCCTGGAAGAGGGCTAAGGAGGCATCCTGTGGGCTGTGTGGCAGGATTGACAGCAGAAAAGGGTTTCATCCTCTGATCCCCCATCTGCCTCTGCCCAGAGGCTCCCACCTGCCCTGGAGCCTACTGCCTCCCACCACCATGCCCTGCAGGCTCCTTGCTGAACCACGAAACCTGGTGGTGAACTGGCCTTCACCTGTAAGCAAGTAATGAGACCTGTCCGGGGCCAGGTTCATGGGGGTCTAGTCCATGATGAGGACGGCTAGCCCACCCATAGGTGACTCAGATGGTCTTAGAAGGTCTGGCTTTAGGAGAGAGTCCAGTCATAGCCCCAGCCACATATACCAGCCTTTTTGTTGGGGTGGGTGCTGAGCGAGGGCTCACTGTGGGGTGCACATGGTGGAGGCATATGCACACACCCTTTGCCGGCTACTTGGCTTTCTCTGAAGATGGCGTGTCCACGAGAGCCCTCAGGTCTCTGTGCGGCCCCGGCGGGTTCCCAGAGGGGCTGCATTCCTAGGGCCCACAGCCCCAGGTGGGCCTACTCTGAGCCTCCCTCCTTTTGACAAATTGAAGCTGACCCTTACACTGACTGAGGGATCCCCAAACCTCTGCCCTTCAAAGGTGGCCTTGGAACCCGCTACCCTCACACAGACCATCTTCTCTTCCCCTCCTGACCCACCTAGATGTGTGCTGGGGTGAGGAAGCCCCCTTGCTCCTGCTCACTCTCTTGACAGCTGGGCCTATAAATCTGTGTTCCCGCTTGGACTAAGGGCGAGCTGCAGGGCCCTGCTCTGGGCAGCCAGCTGGTTGCCTGGCAGGAAGTGATGGGCACCAATGGGCAAGTCAGGGGGTCAGCCTGTGTTAGCCCCTGCAGCATTCTCTGGAAGCTGGCCACTGCTGTGGCTTCCTCAGGGCCTGTGACAATCAGGGCTGAGCCAGACTGACCCCGGTGCAGCCCCCAACCTCACTGGCCATGTTTCCTGGGAGCCTGGCCATGGTTAATGGTCTGCCTCCCGTGCTGTCCTCAGTAGCGTGCCATGCTGTCAGTGTCGCTCCGCAGGCCGAGCCGGAACAGTGCCAGCCAGAAGCCTGGATCTGAGTCTGCGTCTCTTGGCATTGCAGTCTGGCTCCCTTGTTCTTTTTCAAACAAACAACTCGCATGGCATTTTTTTCCCCTTCATCGATTAGCATTTGTTTTAGTGAGACTGGGACTGCGTGTGCAGGCAGACTGCCTGGCTATGGTCCTGCTCATCTTTCTCAGATGTCTTCCTTTCCACCTGGAGTCAGCTGCCTCTCCTCCCTCCTCTCCCTCCCTCTCTCCCTTGCTCTCCAGACCCATTTTCCCCAGGAGCTGGGATCCAGTTCTCTCTGCCCATGCTCGGGGTTTGTTGCTGTAGGGGTGCCCTCCTAGGTGCTGAGGACAGGAGTCAGAAGTCTGCAGCGCCCCTGCCCCCGTCTCCCTTGAGTTAGGCTGCTGTCCTAGGAGTGGAACGTTCCCTCCTCATGGCGGGTCAATTCTGGATCACTCCCTGCTTGTAGGGATGGTGTGTGGCCTTTCACCCTGGCAAATCCAGGCAGTGACACAGAGCCTGGCCACAGTGGGCATTCACAAACGTTTGCTGAATGAATGAACAAAGAAAATGTTCGTTTGAGCTGGGAGGCTTAGCACCTGTGATGCGTCCTTCCACAGGAGTGCTTGGAAGCTCAGGAGTGGTTAGGATCCGAACCCAAACCTAGACTCTGCTGGGTGGCTCAGGTGGTTGGAGCATCGTCCTGTATACCAAAAGTTTGTGGGTTTGATTATTGGTCAGGACACACACCTGGGTTGCAGGCTCAATCTCCAGTCAGGGTGCCTGTGGGAGGCAACTGATTGATACTTCTCTCTCTTCCTCTCTCTCTAAAAATCAATAAAAATGTGTCCACGTGTGAGGAATAAAGGAAGGGAGGGAAGAAGGGAGGGAGGGAGGGAAGAAGGAAGGAAGGAAGGAAAGAAGGAAGGAAGGAAGGAAGGAAGGAAGGAAGGAAGGAAGGAAGGAAGGAAGGAAGGAAGGAAGGAAGGAAGGAAACAACCCAAACCCCAAGCAGGGATTAAACATCCCAAGGCCCAAATACCTAGGCCCCATGTTCGCTGCTTGCGCAGGCACCAGACATAGGCCTGCTCTCAGAATGTGCTCCGCAAACATTGTGGCCCCAGCCACTGCCGGGCTGGCTCATTATGCTTAGTAGGCAGTGGCCACTGTCTCTGCAGCCTGGACTTCGGGGGCATCTGGGATCGCCGGGACTGCGTCTGTGTCACCGGCTGGTTCGTCTTCCTCCGCCCCCCCAGGTTTCAACTGAGATGTGCTTGGCCTGCTGCTCGGTCAGGGGTAAAACCTCCGGGAGAGAAATCTCATTTAGTGTGTCTGTTGCCGAAGCGAACAAAGGAAGTAAACATCGAGTTTTTCTTCCCGGGAAAACAAAGGCTCATCATCTAACGAAGCATTTTTTCAGGGTCATGTGGAAGGTCATCTGAGAGCAGAGGCTTAAGGATTAGAGGTGAGATTCTAAGAGAGGCATCACTGGAGTAAACACAGCAGAGAGACTGGGACAGAGGAGACGCTGACCCCCAGCACTCACACACTCAAGCCCTCTCACCTGCCATCCAGGAGCTGTGGCTTCTGGCAGACATGGATTTAAGTTGACCCAAGGTTAACTTGACCCAAGCCAGGCATTATCAGGGCAAGCGGGTGGCTCAGGTCAAATCAGAGAATGCCTCCCAAAGCAAACCTTGGTGAATCTGAAAGCTCTTTACTTTTCCAGCCTCGCTTGGAGCGACGTGCTGGCCGTTGGTGCAGGAAGATGCCTGTGTGAGCACTTTGGTGGCATTTGGCTTTTTGGTCTCGATGAGAAACTCAAATAGTAGTAATGGCAACTGCAGGGCAGGGCAAAGCTAGGTTTACAGTTGCTTGTATAGGAAATACTACAATAATTGATAAGCAATAATATAAGAATAAACTCCGTTTCCACAACTGTAAGCCTACTTTTGCCCCACCTGTATTTATACAGGGCTTACTCTGCACCGGGTTCAGATTGGAGACAATGAGGTCGATGTTAAAATTCCCATTTTACCGATGAGGAAACTGAGGCTTACAGAGGTGAAGCCATTTGCCCAAGATCCTGGGGCCAGTAGATGGCAGAGCTTAGCTTCAAACCCAGGCATCGAGCTCCAGCATCTGTGTCCCCCACACTGCTTGCTCCAGGGGGGGTGGGGGGTGTTCAACAGTGCTGGCATTCCATCAGACACACCAGCTTTTTCTCGCTTTATGTGTAAAACGTGTTGATAAACATTGTCCCATTTGTTCTTCGTGGAGAAGGTGGGGGGGGGGGCGGGGGCAAGAGTCACCTTCTTTGTTCGAAACAATTTTTGAGTCTTGTACGTAGTTCTATTTGTTTAAGGAGATGAAAGGCATAGTAGCTACACCTGTATGCATTTCCCAAAGACCACAGAAAGAACTCATGGCACACAGGTAGTCTTTCATTTTTTCCAGGCATGTGAGTCTGTTTATTTATTTATTTTTTGAAAATGCTGTATTAACTTTAATAACAAAAAGGTCACTAGGTGGTCACATCCTCTCCTGGTCGTTCATACCCTCCATCCCTCAAATCCTCAATGTGGGTTTTATAAAGGATTCAAAAGCAGCCCCTAGGGACCATTATCCCTCAAACATGGATTAGGATTCAAAAAGAGACACAAAACTCAGCTCCTCTTTCATTTAAAAAATAAAGTGGAGGAACTTTTAGCTACCTCAGGAGTGGAGCCTTAATCCTTCCACCTAAAGAGATGCCTTCCTATCTGCAGGAGGCCATGGACTAAAGCCAAACTGAGCCCCTTCCTCATTCTCTCTCCAGCTCTTTGGTGGCTTTTCTTAAGCCTCCCAAGAGATTTTGAGGGGCTCCATGCCTGCGACTGTGGTGATGACCCGGGGACTTGGAACAGGATGCTGCCGTGCCCTCTTGGACTCCGGCTCTGATGCTTCTCTCAATGAAGGGAGGGTGGGGTGGGGGGGACCTCCTCCTTCTCCTACCGCACAGTGTGGGAGACCAGCGGGGCTGGTCCAAGTCTCAGTAGCTTCTCTGGTGGTGATCAGGTAATGGTACCCTGTCCAATTTCTCTTCCTCCTGTTCACTGGATTCCACGTCATCCATGTCCTTGTCCAGAGCGCTAACCCGAGGCTCCACTCGCTCGGCTTGCTCAGGCACGCAGTGTTCCTGTGGCCGAGCCAGAATGATATCAGACTCTCTCACTGTGAATAGTTCATCAATGAACCCATCTACGTGCACCAATTCAAACTTCCCACTTTGGTTCTAGCTCTTAATTCTTCTACAGTCGTTGTACAAAGACTCCAAGTACTTGTAGTGGCTCCAATCAATTGCAGTGCCTGTTGGCCTCATGTAAAGTGCTCCCAACATGTGGATATACTTGAAGTCTTCATTTTTTATAAACTCAACAAGGAGATCCTTCTCCAGTGGAATCTGAAGCATCCTCAAGGTCAAACACAGAAAGGGAGCTGGCTTTATGTTGCCTCCCACAAACCTGAACTCCATGGCTTTATTGACTACAAGTTCAGCCGTAAGTCCAAGGCACTCCTCTTTCCGGTACTTGGGCTCCTAGATTCGCGCCCAAATGATCTGGTGCACCAGATATCAAGGGTGGGTGCCATGGATGCTGTGAGCAACCTGGACCCTGCGGTTTGTCATTTTAGAACGCCTTCCAGTTCTACTTCTGTCAGGTCCTTTAGTGTGTCATGTCCAAGGTAAAAAATAAATAAAAAGCCCAGGGAGAAAAGGAGAAAGGTGGAGGAAATCTCATTTACCTAGCTCAGGCGACAATCTTGAAATTGAAAACATTGCCCGGGTTCCTTTCAAAGACGGTGCCGTGATGCTCATAGAATCCGGATTCTGTTTAACTCAGTGGCTGGTGTTTTTCTCTCTGGTGAAACCAATCCCCTGGAAGCCTGTGGATGCAGGGTGCAATCCATGTGTCTCCTTACCCACCTCCCATATAGAACCATGATCGTGGCTGGAGCTTATGACCAGCTCTTAAGGCCTTTACTCTGGAGGTCTCAGGGGAGGGTCTCCATAGAATACTCATCAGCTTTCCAGGTGTGTCTCCTCAGGGCTGTGGTCTCTGTGGATTGGTTGGCATCAGGGCAGGGGCTCATTCATCATCATAGCTGGTCCTGGTGTCAGCCATGCATTGTCCTACCTGGCCTTGCTGCTTTCTGGGTCTGGAGGTGAAACATAGTTGAGGCCTAGATATTATCTCTACTTTGACCAAAACTTGGTCTGTATGGTTCATAGACTTGAAGCTTTGTTCTTATGATTATTTGATTATTTCATTTTTTAAAACACCTTTATTGAGATAAATTTACAACTATAAAATTCATCCGTGTTTACTGTACAATTCAATGGTTTTATTATATTTACAGAACTGTGCAACTATTACTGCAATCTAATTTTAGAAGGTTTCCATCACCCCTACTTGTAGACACTAATCTACTTTCTGTCTATAGATCTACCTCTTCTAGACATTTTATATAAATGAACTAAAAATAAATTTGTGTCCTAGTGGGTCTGGCTTCTTTCACTGAGCAAACATTCTTGAAGTTCTTCTGTGTTTCAGAACCTCATTTGTTTTCATTGCTGAATCCTATAGCATCCTATGTACCACATTGTGTTCAACCATCCATTAGTTGAGGAAGATCTGGGTTGTTTCCATTTATTGGCTATAGTATCATTCTCTTTGGATGGAAATAAAGTGGGTCTCAGAGACGTCTTGTACCCTGTTACAGTTAAGTCATCAGTGGAGTTAGGCTAGACTCAGGCTGATGACTCCCAGTTCATTCATTCATTGACCCACGCAAACAGTTATTTTGCTCCTTCTGTGTGCCTGGCACTGGTCTGAACCCTGGGAGCCTGCAATGAGCAAGACACAGAAGGTCCCTGTCTCCATGGGACCATCATTGTAGTGGAGGTAGACAATTAGCAAGTGAACAAACTTAAAAGTGTTAGGTACTACTGATAAGTGTGCTATGAAGGAAATAACACGAGACAATCTAAGAACATGTAACAAGCAGTTCAGAATTTTTTTCAACATTTCTACTTTATTTAAACTTCTCTAGATGCTTCCCCCAGCATTTGACATTTTTGTTTTACTTAAAGAATTATCCAAATAATCTCACTTCACATGGAAAATGTTCAAAGATTTGAGACAGAAGGAATGACTTTTATCTGTATACTTTCAAGACTCACCCATGGGCTGCCTTGTGGGTGGGATGTGGCTGGTCTTCGTGCTATGTATACATCCCTCCCCTCTCCTCCCAATATCCCCCCTGCCCCCCCCCCCACACACACACACTCCACCTGAGAAGGCGGTGTCCTTTCCATTCCACAACTGAGGGCAGCTCAGTGGCCTCCGGAGCCTCGAGCTGAAACTGCATTACTGTGTGTGAGCCGATTACCCCAGTTATCTGTTCATGTAAAAAGCCACAGTTTCACTCTTCATGAAAAATTAAAACCTTCTCCTGATCTGATGGGAGGAAACGGATGAGGCAACGTGGGTGAACTCAGCCATTGTTGATCAGGCAGATGATAAACTACTCATTTTCTTGACTCAGGGGATCAATGGAGAATATTCAAGAAAAAAATCACGGAAGAAATGAAGATTAAATTTGTAGGCCTCTAACATTGGGAATGCATTCTGAAATGGCAACAAAATAAGGCTCTCTCCTGAAAATGCATTATTTACCCCCTGCTTATTACCGCAGTTACAGATGTGCATGCCTGTGGTTCAAACCCGAGTCACTGATAGAAGCAGGCCGGGCGACTTGTATCTCACCAGGAAACTTAGAATTTCAGATGAGCAGTCGTGGTATTTTTAGACTGGTTGTGTGTATAGTCACAGCATAAATCGTGAGGATGAAGGTAGCTGTGGGCAGCTGAGTCCATCTGAGGCCACAGCGTGCATTTTAAGAGAGGGGGGGAAAATCATGAAATTGGTTAACTACTTGATTCCCACCTATTTTTCATCAGCAAAATCTTGGAGGAACATGGAAAGTGGCTTAGGGTTCACGGGGGCCTCCAAGGGAAGAACATAATTTGCTCCCTAATGAAATCCGCTCCTGCAATCATATTTACCAGCATTGAGACTGGGAAAGAGAAAATTGTCCCACTGGTGTTCATGGGTTGGCATCTGCCTGGGGCTGGGGTTGGGATCCCACTGGTGTTAATGGGTTGGCATCGCTGATGAAGTCACATTCACCGGACAATGGGAACTTTTCAGTAATTGAAGCGCAAAGTAATATGAAATGTCTATAATGAGAGGTGTGCGGTAGTCCCCGCCAACGGCATTATCAGTCATCCGGGCAAATTTCTCTCTGAATTCTCTGGGAAAGTGGCGCTTTTCAGCAGAGAGAGAAAAAGGATCTTGCAGCGTTTTGAAGATAAAGTTTAAAGAAGATGCTTTTGGTAAAGTTGTCGCCCGAGCCAATTAAAATGCAGCCGGTTGTTCTCTCAGAGAAGAGAAGCAGACAAAACATTAAGGGGTCAAGTCTGCCACCCTGTACCTTCCTGAAGAGAGAAGTACTGGGAACTGGGGAAAAAGCAAGGACCCCACAACACAGTTTGATTCCCAGCTCTGAAGCCACATATCGTCTCCAGCCTCGGTTTCCTCATCTGCAAGGTGGGGACTTAGAAGCACCATCTCCACATTTTTCGAGGAGGATTCAATGAGAAGTAGGGAACCCGCTGAGCAGAGTAGTCAGCATAAAGTAGATGCCCCACCTACTAGAGTGGCAATCTGGCGGAGAGGCAGGGAAGGAGTGGAACTTGTTAGAATAGCAGCGAGAATCAGAGAGAAAATGGTGGAACTGCTTATTGGTCATTTGTGAGAAATTTGACTCGCTCTCCTGAGGAATCAGAGCAATATTTTTGTAAGCTAGTTAAGCTAGAGCAGATTGAATGAATGTACTTAACTCTCCCCTCCCCTTTCCTTCTTTCCTCCCTTCCTCCTAACCTCTCTCCTTGCAATGTTAAGATTTTTTAAAAAATAGTGGAATTGTTACATGGTTTATTCTCCCGGACAATCAATCAGTGAGTCATTTGAACAGTTATTTTAAACAGACTGAAACATAGTGGGTAAACATTTGCATATCAATGGCATTCGTCTATTGGCTCCTTGAGCAGAGTGGTGATGGCAGAACATGCAAAAATCTTCATTAAAGCAAATGGCTTACAAAGCACCCGCTGTGCCAGGCTCAGCTCCAGGTGTTAAAGACATCTTGCCAAAGAGGCCAAGGTCATGGTTATAACCTTCAGGTAGGTCAGTTGGGTTTATGCTGACCCACCTGAAGGATCCCATGACCCCACCCCCAGGCACGGAGTGTATCTGACCCAGACTTCGCTTGGTTCCTGACCTCATCCAGCCATTTCCTGGGGTTCAGACTTTGACATGAGAAGGAACTTACAAATCAGTCTTCCAATTCTAGTTGTAATATATGTATATACATCTAATGATCATTCAGTGGGTTCCACAGACATGGGGTCAGTGAGGTCCATTCTCCACAGAAAGGACAACCTCTGGCTCCTGAATAGAGAAACAGTGACAGGTGAGGGAAGGGGACTTGGGAAAATATGGCGGAAACGGTGGGACTGAGACCTCTCTCTCCTCAGAAAATGGGTGTCTGGCCCTAGCTGGCTTGGTTCAGTGGCTAGAGCATCAGCCTGCAGACTGAAGTGTCGCAGGTTTGATTCCAGTCAAGGGCACATGCCTGGTTTGCACGATCCCCAGTAGGGGGCGTGCAGGAGGCAGCTGATAACAATTCTGTCTCATCATTGATATTTCTCTCTCTCTCTCCCTCTCCCTTCCTCTCTGCAATCAATACAAATATATTTTCTTAAAAAAGAAAATGGGCATCCATTGGTGAGGATGGCAAATGTGACATCTGATGTACTGTATTCCGTTAAGAGTAATGGCTGGGCCATAAAAATTTCACAGAATCATTTTCTCTACCACCACTTCTCTCCAGCTAGCTTTCCTATCACTCATGAATATTTATGCCTTGTCTGCTTAAAATGCTTGGAAGGGGGGAAAACAAACTTTGTTCTCAATCTCAAATTATTCTGCGAGGTATAAGAGCATTGGTATAAGATAGTAACAGTGTACTTTAGCTAAACCAAGCGCTTAGACCAATATTCATTTAGAGCCCACATGGGCTGCATATTAACACCGAATGTAATAAGGTCCACAGAAGATAAGGAAATTGAGGGGCCCTCGACAGGGTGCCGAACGGGCCTGCACAGCTATGCACTTCCTTCATGGTTTTGTAATCGAGCTCCACACCACTTACTTGAAGCTCAGTGACGAGGCAGCGGAAGGTCTGGGGATTGATTCCATTTGGTTCAGATGCCCATCAAGACTCTTATCCGGGTGCTGTGGCCTTTGCTTTTGCCCCATGCACTTACCTTCTCCCACCTCCCTGTGGACCTCAAGCACCTTAGTTTGTGCCTCTACTCCTTGCCTTTTCTCTGCCCCTCCTTCTTCCCTGAACTCTGCCCCTGCTCTCCCCACACACCCGCCCCCCTCTCTGGCTGCACTGTCCAGAGCTCCACACTCTTCTTGAGGCCGGATACAGAAGGCAGTTCCTCCGCTCAGAGTTTCCGAAGGCTGGGAGCCATCACTGCCCAGAGCAGAACTGGCGGGGAAGGCAGAGTCATTCTCGGGCAGGCTTCTGAAGTGAGAGGGGGGGGGAGCTGATTATGCAGACCACTCCAAATTCAATCTCCTGCTTTATGTTTATCGCTGGAGCCCGTGATGGAAGCACCGCCCGTTAATTCAGACTCGCCCATTACTTATTCTCTATCTAGAGGAAATAAAGAGAAACAATTACCTTGGTGTGACATTCTGCCAGCTCTGCGGAGCCACCTACCTGCACCTGGACTTTGCTAGCAGCAGAAAGAACGGGTTAGATGCTAAATATTTCAGAGGGAAGGGAGTAAGCAGGGCTATTGAAAATAAATTTGAAAGACCTTCATGTATTCTGGTCATATATCCCTGGCATAAAACTTCCCCGGAGATAAAATAGCTTTCTGACAGGAGGACTAGGGGAGTGGGGGAGGAGGGGGGGGAGGGGAAACACTGGGAAACCCTCGACCTCCCTCTCAGACATGGCGCCTGCTTTGTGAAGGCATCTTCGAAATGATTGAAGGTGGCCTATTACCACGGAGCTCTTTTCAATAAGGAATTTTAAATTATATATGACATTTTGTTGTGTGCTCCTCTCTCCCACCTGTTGGTAGTTAACAGGGAAAATCAATACAGTTGTTGTCTAAAGCAGTGGTCGGCAAACTCATTAGTCAACAGAGTCAAATATCAACAGTACAGCGATTGAAATTTCTTTTGAAAAAAAAATTTTTTTAAACTTCTTCTAATGCCACTTCTTCAAAATAGACTTGCCTAGGCCGTGGTATTTTTGTGGAAGAGCTACACTCAAGGGGCCAAAGAGCCGCATGTGGCTCGCAAGCCACAGTTTGCCGACCACGGGTCTAAAGGAAGCAGGCGTCTCAGGACGTGAAGCTTAGAGCTTAGTTTCAGTTCTCAGCTAAGATGCTCCCAACCCGCCCGACGTACATTTGCGAAGGCCCAGGCCTGGGACTGGCCTGGCCTGGACCTGAGGCACCAGCCCCCTTGAGGCACGCAAACATTCCCTTTCTGTCTCTGGCCTGGTGGGAGCTGAACTTTGGGACGATTTGGGACCGTGGATGGTGTAGGCTGCCTGGGGACCCTGTGCGCTGTCTTCCTCCCACGGGTGGTGGGAGTGAACATCATCAATTAAAATTACAGGGCCAATGCCGAAACCGGTTTGGCTCAGTGGATAGAGCGTCGGCCTGCGGACTGAAAGGTCCCAGGTTCGATTCCTGTCCAGGACATGTATCCTGATTGTGGGCATATCCCCAGTAGGAGGCGTGCAGGAGGCGGCTGATTGATGTCTCTCTCTCATTGATCTTTCTAACTCTCTATCCCTCTCCCTTCTTCTCTGTAAAAAAATCAATAAAATATATATGTATATATATATATAAATTACAGGCCAAAACAGGTTTGGCTCAGTGGAGAGAGCATTGACCTGCTGACTGAAAGGTCCCAGGTTCGATTCCCGTCAAGGGCATGTATCCTGGTTGAGGGCACATCCCCGGTAGGGGGCGTGCAGGAGGCAGCTGATCGTTGTTTCTCTCTCATTGATGTTTCTAACTCTCTATCCCTCTCCCTTCCTTTCCGTAAAAAGTCAATAACATATATTTAAAAATATAAAAACTAAAATAAATAAAATAAAACTACAGGACTATCTCAATGAGACAATGACAAACCACAAAGAAGTGGCTGTTCACTGCCCCTGGAGAAGCTGCTAAGATGGAGGAGAGACCATTGAGGAGAAACCATGGGTGTGGCAGCTCTTTCCACTGACCCTGGCATTCACAATGGTCTCTCCTGGCCTCAACCATCCTAGGCAATTAGGTGTGCCTTCCTTATTAATGCCGGGGCAGGGAAGCAGAAAATGAAGGCCCTTCTTCGCAAATAGCTGCTTAATGTTGCAGTGCCTGCCTATAAGTCATGAAAGCCAAGGAGGTTGGCCTATCCCTGAGCACAGAGCACCCTGAACTGCTGGGTGGAATTATTCGCACAGACAGGCAGACCCTGGCATTGACCGCTGGCCTGGGCCCTCCTGCTGCATGGGTCGGGCTGGGCGCGCTCCTTCAGGGGCTAGAGTGGAAGGGCCTGGCCCCCGCAGAATCTGAGTCTGCCTTCCAGAGGCGCCTTGTTCTCCAGCTGGGCCCTGCACACCTGCTGCTTCTCGGCAAATCCTTGGTCCCCTCGGCCCCCGTCCTTTCTCCTCAGGCAATGGGATTGGAGCTGCTGGGCACTGGGAGGGAGGGGATGCAGGGGCCACAGAGAGGCTGAGTGTATGTTTGTGTGTGCCACTCTGTATCATGAGTGGTCACTTATTGTTACCTGTGTGTATGGCGCCGCCCTAGATGCTGTACAGCCAGGTCTCAGTTTCCAGATGTGACGTGGCCACCACTGAAGATGGGGCTCGCTCCCCTGGGCCTCGCTGGACCTAGAATGGGAAGAAAGTTCAGCCGGAAGGGGCAAGGTGAGGCCTGAAGTCTGCCTGTTTTCCTGTGGAGTCCATCACGCCACCCCTGCCGCAAGTTTCTCTAGAAGACGTCTCCCATGGAGCATAGGACTGGCCCAGCTGACCTCTTTTATTTTTATATTTTATTGATTTTTCACAGAGAGGAAGGGAGAGGGATAGAGAGTTAGAAACATCGATGAGAGAGAAACATCGATCAGCTGCCTCCTGCACACCCCCCACTGGGGATGTGCCCGCAAAACAACAAGGTATATGCCCCTGACCAGAATCGAACCTGGGATCCTTCAGTCCACAGACCGACGCTCTATCCACTGAGCCAAACCGGTTTGGGCCTGGCTGACCTCTTGACTCCATGACCAGTTGGACAGCCGTCACCTCCGGCTGCCAAAGGTGTTCTTACCCAGGTGTGCCTGGTCAGTTCTGATCTCAGACCCAGAGAGGCCATGGGAGGGACACACAGCACACAGCCAGGAGCACGCTGTCCAGCCCGCCAGCGAGCCCTGCAGACCCAGAGGCAGGGGCTGCGTGCCTGGCACACTGCTGAGTGGCTCGTGTGCCTTGACGTATCACTGCACAAAGCACACCGCTGACATGAATTTTCAAATTCCTGCCTCTCGCACAGCATCCAAAAGCTATAGGAACAGAGCGCTGGATCAGAATACACTGGACGGGCCAGGCTCTCTTCTCCAGAGAGGAAGGAGCTGCCCCTACTGGGAGGAAGGGTGTCTAAAGAAGCAGATGGGGGAAGGCTTGACAGAACTGGAACTGGACGACAAACTCCACAGAAGTCAGAGCAGCCCTTGCTGAGAAGGCAGGACCCCAGCGGGAGCTCCCCGCCCCAGCAGGGTAGTCATGAGCCAGGGGGGCAGTGGGAGAGACAGGGCCCAGGAGGGCAGGCGTGCAGGAGCCACGGGCACTCTGAGGGACCTAGGGAAAAATCACATTCCTGTTCCGGTTCTGGCTTATCCATCTTTAAAGTCTGGGCTGGACTCAGTGACCAAGCTCTGCCCCTGCCATGCCAGCATTTGGATGGACTCCCATCATTGATCTGTGAGCTGACTCTAAAAGTTGAGGACAAATAAATTACATTTATATTATTGTGACTATAAAATTGTTCTCTGGCGAGTCAAATTACGTCCTCATGTTTCACTTCATTCTCCGTGCATCCGGCATACTGACCCCTTGCTTCATGCAATGAAGGCTTTTTCCTGGCATCAACTTCAGATAGAGTCTCCTTTTTACTCTCCATTAATTGCCTCCCGCATAGCCTCGCATTCATTCAAGTTACCTCTTCAGTCATCAGTTGTCTCTTTAGCCTGAAGTCCTCTTTCTTGGAGCCTCTGTTTCTTGACCCACTCTAGAACATTCTTTTAGGTTGTACCACTGTTTCAGGATATCCTGACTTTTCCTTTCTTGGCTGTTCACCAGTAAATGTTCTTCCAGAAATGTCTGTAAACCCCTGGCTCAGTGAGGGTAGCTCTCCCATTCTCCATTTTTATGTGATTTATCCAACTAACATCATTTTCATGGAGACACAAGAGGAGGAAGAAATGCATGTGCCTACCCTGTCCGTTTGAACCCTCCTCTTCTGTTCAACCTGCTTGGAAGATCTAGCCTGCTGGAGTTAGCACTTGGCATCTCAGGTGTCAAATGCCCAGAGTAAAACTGCTCTGTCCTCTCTGCCAGCCCCCAGGCATAGCTACTTCTCCTCCGGCCATGCCCTGCTCAGGGAACAGCACTAACATCCACCCACTGGTCCAGTTGGAAAACCAAGTCATCTGCCGATCCCTCCCTTTCCACCTCCAGCATCACATCCACTTGGCTCCACCTTCTGTATTTGCATCTGAAATCTGTCCACATCTCCACCCCCACTGCCACCATCTTAGACAAGCCATCCCCCTCTCACCTGAATGACCCTCAGACCCCCGCACTGGTTTCCCTCCTGCCAGTCTTCCCCCCACAGACCATTCTCTCCATGGCAGAGTGAGCCACCTAAAAGATAGTTCTAGCTCCCCTCTCCCATTGCCCTTTCAAGTCCCCACCAGGCCCTTCTGCGTGAGCGAGCCCCTTCCTACCTCCCAAATTGCAGCAGCGTGTCCCCACTCTCTCCTTTGCCTCTGGCCTCCTCCAATGACCATGCTTCTCTTCCCCCAACTCTGCACAGCACCCTCTTTCTCATTCTCAGGCACTGAATAAAAGTTCACTCACTCTACGTGGGTTTCGCCCAGCCAATTCTTCCTTATGCCCATGCCTATTCATTTCCTCCACAGCCCTCATCCCAATTTGAATGCGCGCATGCAAACAGCGTGGATCAGGATGGGTTTGCTGGTTTATGGTTGGGCTGTGCGCTGGACCCCCGGCTCCCGGAGACAGGAATCAGACTGGCTTTCTCCTTCAGCGGGTTCTCAGCCCTGCCTGGTGCCTCGGTAGGTGTGCCCAGCAGAGGCCCAGCGTGGGTGGTCTCAGCCAGCTTTTTGGTCATGGGCCGGGTGATGGCTTCTCCTGGATGGATCTCTGGCAGATTCCTGACTCCATGCATCTCTGACCACTGCAGCTCACCCTCCTCGGAACTGGAGATGCTGGCTTCCCCCCGAACACAAAGGAGAACAGGCCCTGGGGTATCATTCTGCCTCTTCACAGACTGGTCCCAGCTATCTTTCCCACCTTATTCCCCTCTGCTCTGCCACTGCTCCCTGGCCGCTGCCCCTACCAGCCACCCTCAGGCATGTCTTCTGCCTTCACACATCCGTGCCCTTGTCCAGCTTATGATGCCCTCTCTTCCATGCCTGCCTTTCATATCCTACCCGTGCATTAGGGATGGAATGCTGCCTCCTCGGGAGGTCTCCTGCACTTGTACGGACTCTCAGCTCTTCCCTTGGGCATCTCGTTATCACTCATGGGTCATCCTGCCTGGCACCTGCGTGTTGGTTGGGAAGGTGTGCTACCCACACTGAGCTGTGAGGTCTGAGAGATGATATTGGTCATGGCTGGCCTGCCCACCGGGAGCCCCTGAGACATTGCACCACAGGAGCAGATGCAGGGAGGTTGCCCAGTGCTGGCACCCAAGCATCTCAGGGCTGGCACCTGGACATGAGGCCTGGGGTATGGCCTACTGAATAGTGAAGCTGGTGTGCAGTGTTATGACGCTAATGTGGTTCCCCTGTAACAGGCGGGGAGTCCACAGCGCTGTGCCCTCTGCTGTAGCGGCAAACTTGAGGAAGGCTCTCCGAGAAGCTTCAGTGAGCCTCAGCGAAAAACTCTCCAGTGTCCTCCCTCGCCCTCCTTATTCGCTGCCTCAGCGGTGAGCCACGATGCAGTCGTCTTTCCCAGCCAGCCGTGCTGGCCTGGTGGTCCCGGGGACTGGTCCTGCTCAACAGGATAGAGTCATCTGCAATCCGTGCGAGACACCCAGGGGCATGACTCCCATGGCATGCGGGCAAGGTCTGCTGTGCCCTTGTCGATGCAGAGCTCGTGTGCTGGGTGCTGAGCTGGTGGGAAGCATCTGTCTCTTATTTCACCCTCTCTGCAAGAAGAGCCGTGCAGGGGCTGCGCTGTGAGCGCCTGGCACCCCTCTACCCCTCCACCCCCCACCCCCCACACCCCTGTCTCTTGCCGAGACACCTGCCTGTGACAGGGCGGGCAGAATGCTCCAGACACGGTGAACCTGAAAGGAGTCTGCCAGGCCCTCCTGCGCGGTGTTGAGGCTGTTCCCTGTGAGTGCCCCATTCTGAAGGCAATTAGTCTAATTGCTTTTGTTATTTCAGAAAACAAATTAAACCACCCGAGTGTTTCGGGGCAGAAAAGCGTCTGCAGTGCAGTGTAAGGAACATTTCAGGAGCGTTTAGTTCACAGCCAGCAGTGCCTGAGCTACACGCAGGAAGCAGGCTGAGGGGCGGGCACAGGAGGCCGGCAGCTTGTGAGGTGAGCCGCATGCCTGTGGGGGGTGGGTTTGGGGGAAGTCTCTGCTCCTGGCTGTCCTGCCTGCAAGGTCTGCGGATTCCATGTCCCCCCGCCCACCCCGCCCATCACTGACTGGGCTCAGGCTTGTCCTCTGTGGCGAGGATCAGGACAGCAGCCACCGTGGTGCTGGGCTCCCTGTCCGCCCTGTGCCCTCCTCACGGTCACCACCAGGGCTGCCTGAAACACAAGTAGCACAAATGGAGACCTACGTCACTTCTGCACAGGCTTCCTGTGGGCTACCGGGCAACCCTTCGCATCGGGAGCCAGAGGCCCATCCTGCCTGCACACAGGCCTCGCAGAACCTTCTCATTTCCCTCTGCTTTTGCTCTGTAATTCGTGCTGCTGAGCCTTTGTCCCAGGGGGGTGGCTGCCCCAGACACACCTACATCCACCACCCACCTACACACCTACCTATCACCCTAGACTGCTCCCTCCGCCTGCAGGCCAGGCACCCTGGCCTTGTGAACCTTCCCTGCCACGGTGGAAGGAGGTAGGCACTTTCTTCTTTGTGCCCCTGGGCCGAGGACTGATCTCACATTCATGCTGTGTTGCATCCATTGGTCTCTTTGGAACCTCACCAGACTGTGAGCAATTGAGAGGGGAGAGGCCTCACCTTGTTCGCTGTGGTCCTAGTGTGTGGCAAAGGGTCTGTACTCAGAGAGAGGCCAGTACCCGCTGGCTGAGGAAATGGGTAGGTGGGCGAATGGATGGACAGTGGGTGAATGAGCAGCCCTGATGATGGGTAAATTCTCTTGTCCCAAGGAATTCTTTCACTTCAACCTTCTCAAAATCAGGGACTATTCCAGGGAAGAGGGATGGGGTGGGTCACTAGGACTCTGGGGGGGTCACCCGGCATCACCCTTTCCTGTGTGAGAGGCAGATGTGGTGAGAACCTTGTTCAGAGTGTGTGAGCAGTTTGATGACAGAGGCTAAGTCCTCCTTCCTCCCATGTGAGGCTCACGAGTTAGCCTTTCTCCCTGTTCCATCGCCTGACACGTGCAAATTCAATTCAGCCTCTCCCTGCAGCGCTGGAACCTGCTTGGCATAGGGTGGGGGTCGGGTCTCTTGGACGAGCCAGCCACCCCATTTTATTCCCAGAAGAGGACCCTGAAACACTGAAACGCCCATCTTTTTAAAGTTGCCCATGGTGATGTGCTGGGGGAAAAAAAGGGTGTAGCCAGAAGGTCTGCTCTGTTCCCAGGACCCAGGACACAGACCAGCCCCAGAGCCACTGGGAAGGCTTCTTACTCAGCCTTGGGCCCCGCCCAGTCCAATGGAATCAGAATCGCTGGGGGTGGTCCAGATGGGAATGGTACACTAGCACCCCCTGGCTTTCTCATGCAAGGGAAGGCAAGACTCAGTGCCTGGGAGATTCCACAGGCGGGAAGGATTCAAAATAACAAAAACCTGAATGCAGGTATCCCCCTCCATTTGGGGCACCCTAGCCTGGCCCTTGGAAACCCTCCAGGGTCAGCAGTCCTCGCCCCTGCTCTTTGATCTACTTCTCCTGTCTCAGCAGAAATGCATCCTGCTCCCCAACATCCTCCAAACTCCCCTGCGTCTTCAACCATCGATATAATTACTTGGAAACGCTGCGTCCTGGTTGGAATTTATTTTAGTCACGCTTGTCTGCATGCCAGTTTGTCAGACGCATCGTTAAGGTTTTCTCTTCCCACCTTCAGCGGGCTGCATTGTCTGCTCAATCAGGTTCACGCAGCTGCTGTCACGAGAGCCAGCCTGTGGCCCAGGTCCCATGCCGGGCCCAGCTGGAGATGACATGCCCCTCAAGTGGCAGGGGCACTTTCCTCCACACAGCTGGGCCAGCCCGAGGGCCTCCCTGTGGGAGGCAGGCCAGGGGCTGATCTGGGGAGCCCCTTCCCTGAGCGGCAGGGGGGTGTGGTGGGGGTTGGTGTGCCTGGAAATTCAGGTTCTCTGCTGTGCTAGTCTGCCTCCCCTGCTAATTCCCCCACTGCCCCATAGGCTTCAGGCCCCTCGGGGAGGGACTTCAGGATGTGTGGTGCAGGACCTGCCCTTGGGCCTGCACTTTCTATTTGGGGAAAAGACAGCGCACAGGGAGTGACAATGAGTAAAACAGGACAGCACCAGGAGCATTATTCATTCTCCCACATTTAAGTGGAACAGAATGATGGCCTCAAGGAGCTCAGAGGAGATGAATGTGGGCAGAGCCAGGTAGGAAGGGCATTGACAGGCGAAGTGGAAAGTGGAGTGGGTGCTCGGCTGGCAGTAATGATGGCAGAGGAGGGAGCGGGCATGTCCTGAGCACAGGCCAGGGGATGCTAACGTGGAGGCACCTTTCAGGGACCGACAGTGAGAGGCCAGACTGTCCTGTGGGCAAATGATCATTTCCTCAGGTGGTGGAGAAATGCCAGGGGTGTGGTTTACTGCACAGACAGCCCAAATTAAGGCAGGTCATCGAAAGGCTTGATTTAAATTTCTTGATTTATCAGCTACGCTTTGTAGGAAAACATAAAACATAAGAAAATGAGCTCTTTTTTCACATAACCTTTGAGGATTTTTCCCTCAAACTTGGCAGGTGGGTTGACCTTTTCCCCGTCTCCTGGCCCTGAAGTCCCCATCTCTCCCACCCCCACCCCCACTTTCTTCACAGCAGCTCCTGTCTTTCCTGATGTATACCAGGTCCCTCAGTGGAGGGCAGGTGGAGGGGAAGTGGAGGGAGGGGGAAATGAGTGGGAGGAAGGGAGAAAGGAAGGAGAGGGGAGGGGGAGGGAAACTGGAAGGGAGGGGGAGGAAGAGGGGTAGTGAATAGGGTAGAGAGAGGGGAGCTAAAGGGGAGGGGAAAGAGGAGGGGCTGTAGGCCAGTGAAGGCTAGGCAGGGGCTCTAGTGCTTCCGCCACAGCAGTCACATGAGCTGGCCCCACCAATACAGGTGCCTCCAGTGACACTTTATTGTAAAACTGGAGGCCTGGTGCACAAAATTTGTGCACAGGAGCTTCTGTCCCTCAGCCTAGCCTGCACCCTCTGCAATCTGGGACCCCTTGAGGGATATCTGACTACTCTTTTAGGCCCGGTAGGATCGGGCCTAAATGGGCAGTCGGACATCCCTCTCACAATCCAGAACTGCTGACTCCCAACTGCTTGCCTGCCTGCCTTTCTGATTGCCCCTAACTGCTTCTACCTGCCAGCTTGATCACCCCCTAACCACTTCCCTGCCAGCCTGATTGATACCTAACGGCTCTCCTGATTGATGCCCTAACTGCCCTCACTCATAGGCCTAGTCACCCCTAACTGATCTCACCTGCAGGCCTACTCATCCCCAACTGCTCTCCCCTGCTCTCCTGGAGATGGAGCCTAGGACTACTATTAGGCTCTCAAGAAATAGAGCCCATAGACAAAATGAAATGTGTTATTCATGTGGGAAACAACAACCAGGTGTAAGCAGTCCCTCTCAACTGCTCTTCCCTGCAGGCCCAGTCACCCCCAACTTCCCTCCTCTGCTGGGAATACACACTAACTGCCCTCCCCTACAGGATTGATCATGCCAACTGCCCTCCCTTGCAGGCCTGGTCCCTCCCAACTGCCCTCCCCTGCTGACCGTCTTGTGGTGGCCATCTTGTGTCCACATGGGGGCAGCCATCTTTGACCACATGGGGGCAGTCATCTTGTGTGTTGGAGTGATGGTCAATCTGCATATTACTCTTTTATTAGATAGAATAGAGGCTTGGTGCATGGGTGGGGGGCAGCTGGTTTGCCCTGAAGGGTGTCCAGGATCAGGGTGGGGGTTCCCTTCGGGCACGGGGCAGCCTGGGTGAGGGGCCTGTGGTGGTTTGCAAGCTGGCCATGCCCCTCAGTAACTCAAGCAGAGACTCTGGTATCTGAGATTTATTTATCTTCTATAATTGAAACTTTGTAGCCTGAGTGGAGGCTTGGGCCTGCCAAGGAGTATGGAAAGCTTGGCTTCCTCCATTGCTGGGGAAACCCAAGTATCCTGCTCACCCTGTGGCCACAGCCATCTTGGTTGGGTTAATTTGAATACTCACTCTTGATTGGCTGGTGGGTGTGGCTTATGGGTGTAGTGGAGTGGTGGTTAATTTGCATTTTATTCTTTCATTAGATAGGACTAGTAAATAATTTTCTTTTGTGAAAGAGAGCCTGGGTTACAGTTCAGTTTAGGGTATTTTGGGGTGGAGGGAATGTCTTTCTCAATATTTAACCAGAAAAACCTGCCTGTGGAGTCAGCTGAGAAGAATGGTTCTGTCATTGGAGAACCGTAGCTGCCTTAATCAATCGGTGATGTGGGCTGTTCCAAAGACCCTGACCCTGTGCCTGGCCTGGTAGATTCACCTCAGGCAGCAGAGGCAGGCATCGTGCACCAGGCTTTTGAGTGGATGCAGGAGAGGGGGCACTTCTATATCACTATGTGAGTGTGGAGAACAGAGAAGCCAGGGAGAGCATTCCTGAGACCCAGGAGCTGTGAGATGGTTGCCATGTGTACATTCAGTGGCTGTCCCGGTGGCAATGATTGGAACTGATCAGAACAAGGGATCAATGCAGACCTGTTGGAATCCTTTGGACCATGAAGGCTTGGGACTGCCCCGCTGCTAATGGGTAATGCAGATAGGGAGGTCAGTGCTTGCCTCACCAACCTCCACCTGCCTTTTCTGGTCTTCCTACCCTTACCTACTTTCAGGTGCTCAATACCTAAGCAGATACCACTGCCTTCAGGTGCTCAATACCTAACACTGGCCTCTGTTAGAACTGTGTCTGCCTTTCTCATGCCACAGTCCCTGACTTGGATGGAAGCATCTCGGGACCAGGCCAGCTGGTTTGTGAATGTGCATGACTCGGGACCAGGCCAGCTGATTTGTGAATGTGGAGACCATTGTTTGTTCTTCATAAGGGGGTTATGTGCTTGGCGGGACCCTTCCTGTAACCCTGCAGAGGCTGGGATGTGTGCTCATGAGAATGTGTAACTATTTTCTAATTTTAATATCCTAGGTCATTGGATTTTTTTTTAATGAGTTGGGGAGGGGTTCTCAAATGAAGAAAACGTATGAGATTTATTACCCACACTGATCAAAAGGCATAACAAATCATCTAAATGGTACAACATGCTTAGATATGCATAGTATAATAGTGAATGGGATTGAGCACCCGGCCCGTCTCCCAGAGCACGGTGTGAAATACATAAACCCCCAGGTTTATCTGGTCCATTATTGGCAGAGCTTGTAACACAGAATTTCTTTGGAAATCTGGATTGATTGATTGATTGATTTTTGGTTTGAGGGAAACCAAATCTGCATTCCTCTCAAGATGTTTTAAGGACATATTTGTAGCAACAAACGTTGGTGAACTAAAACTGGGAGATTGCACTGTGGAGTTGATATGTGGAACAGGAAATTGGTCAGTGCCCCAGTAATCTACTTAAAGAATTGAATTAAGTCCCCTGCAAGCACCCAAGCTGCTGAAGATGTGAGAATCGCCCCATTGTTCTTGAAGAACCAGTGCTGAAGTCATCAGTCTGTGATGACAGGGAGGATGGCTGGCAGGGTCTAATATTGAGACACGGTATTAAAACCCACACTAGTATGGCATTTCCCTCTGGATTAGAAATTTTAATAGCAGAGCAGCATTGACAGCTGACTGTATAGATAAATGGATGCTTGTGGATAAGTGATTTGTGCAAGCGGTCCACAATTCTCAAGAGGGTTTTGTTCCCAGCAGGCTGTCGTCTGTGGAGAGGCCATTTTCTTGATCTTCGGAAACTAAAATGCAGTTTTCCACAAGCATGTTCCCCAGATTGGGGGTTAATTGATAGACGAGCCTCCAAAATTTTATTTAAGCCTTAATGTAGTTAAAAATACTCCACCAGCATTGCTCAGTGGTTAGAGTGTTGGCCTGCTCACTGTAGGGTCACGGGTTCCAAGCCTACTCAAGGGCACATATCTGGGTTGCAGGTTTGATTCCCAGCCCATGCAGGAGGCAACCAATGGGAAAAAATATCCTCGCTTGCATGAGGATTTAAAAAAAAAACTTCACGGGAGTGGTTAATATCAGGGAGCCCAGGGTTACGAGTAAAACAGTAACGTTGAAGAGGAAATCGTGTTTTTGTGAGTGTTTTGATTGGTGTAACTTTCAAGGAGTTGAGAAGCTAACCTCAGAGCATGAAGGCTGGGAGGGATTTGAGTGATAGTTGAGTTCAAGCCTCTATTTGCCAAATGAGGAAACTGAGTTTCAGAGAGGCACAGAATCTGGCTGGACGTCACACAGCCAGTGGTGTGACTAGAACCCAGGCCTGCCCCGACCCAGGGGATATTGCCTGTGGCAAGTTTCCCAAGAGACTGTCAGATACAGTTCGGGTCCTCCAGGTTGTGTCGAGCCCCATTGGCTGTCTCTTATTCCCAGGTTCACTATAAAACATGTCCTGTTCCTTCTTTCTAAAATGGAGACGCAGCCTGGGACTGCTATTAGGCTCTCGAGAAATAGAGCCCACAGACAAAATGAAATGTGCGTTCATGTGGGAAACAACAACCAGGTGCAGAGAGAAACCAAGATGGCGGTATAGGTGAACACCTAAACTGCTACCTCGCACAGGAATTTCAAAACTACAACTAAAGGATAAAACAGACACCATCCAGAACCACAGGAAAGCTGGATGAGTGGAAATTCTACAATGAGAAAGAAAGAGAAGGGACCACAGAGAATCAGAGGAGCTGCAAAAAACTGAGGTACAAAGACACGCACGTGGAGAGGATGGGCGGTGGAGTGCCTGGCTGGTTTCTTCTAGAGCAGCGGTTCTCCACCTGTGGGTCACGACCCCTTCGGGGGTCGAACGACCCTTTCACAGGGGTCACCTAAGACTATTGGAAAACACCTATTTCCCGTG
The DNA here is from genome assembly GCA_011751065.1 of Lasiurus cinereus. Taxonomy (NCBI): domain Eukaryota; kingdom Metazoa; phylum Chordata; class Mammalia; order Chiroptera; family Vespertilionidae; genus Lasiurus; species Lasiurus cinereus. The sequence continues at coordinate 6,209,829 of JAAGEH010000293.1, forward strand.
GTCTTAGGAACCAATAGACTGCTCCTCGGTGTAGCAAAGTGTAGCAATGTAGTTTACTGTTGTTATATTAAGACTGTTACCCATACTACATCACGATTCAAGATAAAATTTCATTTATTTGTAATTAGAAATAAATATTTCACAATATATAATTACATATTGTTTTTGTGATTAATCACTATGCTTTAATTATGTTCAATTTGTAACAATGAAAATACATCCTGCATATCAGATATTTACATTACAGTTCATGACAGTAGCAAAATTACAGTTATGAAGTAGCAACGGAAGTAATTTTATGGTTGGGGGTCACCACCACATGAGGAGCTGTATTAAAGGGTCATGGCATTAGGAAGGTTGAGAACCACTGCTCTAGCAGGAGGGAGACAGAAACTCCCAAGTGCGCTGAAATTGACTTCCAACTGCACTGAACCCCAGTTTCAGGTGAGACCCTGGGGACCCAGACTCATATGGGTCCCCGGAGCACTGGGAAACTCAGGGGAGCCGGAAAGGCAGAGATCTGAAGGCGAGTGTACACAGAGAATACTGCAGTGATTACTGAGGGACACCGAGACCCAGGGGCCATGTATGGCGGGGCTGACTGGAAACCAAAGCTGTCTCAGAGAGGCTTTTGCAATTTTGCAAGTGTTGTATCATAAGGCTGACTCGAGCACAGAAGTTCTCCCAGCGTAAACACAGCTGATCCTCAGAGCCAATTGGCTTGGAGGTCAATTCCCCCCAGTGATACCAACAACAATCAAGATTTAACTACAATAAGGCTGTACACACAGACCACAGAGGGGTGCACCGAGAAAGTCCACATCAGGTAACTGAGGAGGCAGAGCTACTGGACCATATAGGACACCTAGCACACAAAGCTACTCTACCAACTCAGGGAAGCAACTAAAATGCAGAGACAAAGGAACAGATCACAAACGAAAGAAAGGGAGGAAAACAAATGACTGGATATAGAGTTCAAAAGCATGGTTATAAGGTTTTTCAAGAATTTCCTAGAAAAGATGGATAAATTTAGTAAGACTCAGGAGAAGATGAAAAAGGACCAAATAGAGATGAAAAAGGACCAACTAGAAATTAAACATACACTGACTGAAATAAAAAATATTATACAGAAACCTAGCAGCAGACTAGAGGAATGCAAGAATCAAATCAAAGATTTGAAATACAAAGAAGCAAAAAACACTCAAGTGGAAAAGCAAAAAGCAAAAAGAATCCAAAATTTGAAAATAGTGTAAGGAGTCTCTGGAACAACTACAAGCATACCAACATCAGAATTATGCAGGTGCCAGAAGAAGAGAGAAAGCAAAATACTAAAAACCTATTTGAAGAAATAATGACTGAAAACTTCCCCCACCTGGTGAAAGAAGTAGACTTACAGGTCCAGGAAGCACACAGAACCCCACACAAAAGGAATCCAAAGAGGACCACACCGAGATACATCATAATTAAAATACCAAGAGCAAAAGACAAAGAGAGAATATTAAAAGCAGCAAGAGAAAAACAGTTCATTACCTACAAGGGAGCACCCATACTATTGTCAGCTGATTTCTCAACAAAAACTATGCAGGCGAGACGATAGTGGCAAGAAATATTCAAAGTGATGAATAGCAAGAACCTACAACCAAGATTACTCTACCCAGCAAAGCTATCATTCAGAATTGAAGGGCAGATAAAGAGCTTCACAGATAAGAAAAAGCTAAAGAAGTTCATCAACACCAAACCAGTACAGTATTATATGAAATGCTGAAAGGTACTCTTTAAGAAGAGGAAGAAGAAGAAAAAAGTAAAGATAAAAATTAGGAACAACAAATACATATCTATCAACAAGTGAATCTAAAAGTCAAGTGAATTAAAAATCTGATGAACAGAAAATCTGGTGAATATAATAAAATCAGGGGCATAGAAAGGGAGTGGACTGACAATTCTCAGGGGGAAAAGGATGAGGGGGGTGCAGGGAGAGACTGGACAAAAATCATACACTTATGGATGAGGACAATGCCGGGGGAGGTAAGGGCAGAGGGAGGGGTAGAAGCCAGGTGGAGGGGAGCTATGGGGGGGGGGGAGAGGAACAACTGTAATAATCTGAACAATAAAGATTTATTAAACAAACAAACAAACAACCAGGTGTAAGTAACCCAGCTGTAAGAAGGTTGGTCCCTGCAGGCGGAGCAGGGCTTTGCCTCTGAGAGCCACAGAGGACAGGCAGACCTCCCCACCAGGGGGCGCTGTCACCTCCACTCAGCCTTGTTGCAGCCCTTGTTGGAAAGAGCACTGGCATAGGTGGGAAGGGGGAGGTTGTCACGTGAGTCCTCAAAGGAAAGGGGCGATGGTCATCTAAAAACATAGTTCACTAGTCAAGGGGGTATAACCCAGAGCACATCGAGGCCAAAACAAGAAATAAAAGCCAAAGTATTGCATGTCGCTAAACTTAAAGCTGACATTCAGCCTGAACCTGGCCCACTCATGACCTCACGGTGTCCTCTGTCCCAGAGACAACCTTGGACGCCGGAAACCCACCTGAGCCTTTCCTCTTCCGTATGACCCATCGCCTCAGAATAGACACTGCTTGAGGGCAAGGACTGTCTTGTTTTCTTTTTAACTCTCTTTGGCCACTCATCAGATGTTTAATGTTATCTATTGATTGAATTTCCTCAAGTGTAAGGTAGATTTCTCAGAACAAAACAATAATGTAAAATAAGAAATTTAGACTTGAAATTTTAGACAATGTTTATTTTTGTATTTCCTTCTCTGCTTTCATTTGGTAACCATCAGCTTGTTCTCCATATCTGTGTGTTTGTTTCTATTTTGTTTTGTTTATTTATTTATATTTTAGATTCCACATATCAATGAGATCATATGGTATATGTCTCTCTCTCTGATGTATTTGAGTTAACATAATACCCTCTAGATCCATTCATGTTGTCACAAGATTTCATTCTTTTTATGGCTGAGTTATACATTTCATCATAAATAAGTATCACTTCTTTATCCATGTGTCTGTTGATGGACATCCAGGTGCTTCTATAGCTTGGCCATTGTAAATAATGCTGCAGTGAAAACAGGGGTGCATGTACCTTTTTGAATTTGTGTCTTTGTTTTCTTTGGATAAAGGAAGCACATGTTTCTTTAAGATCTAGAATTTATGATCTATTCATAATCACATTTGGTTGTACCGCATATTGAGTAGTTCTTGCTGTAGTATCAGTTCCATGTGCAGGTCTTGGCAAGGTGGTTACTGATAACCCAAGGAAACAGAAAAACAAACAAACAAACAAACAAACAGTGGAAAAATCTCAGTTTCTGGAAACCTGCGGCTGAAAGAACCCCAGAAGGGTTCAGCCTCCTGCACCCCTTCGTTGAAAGTGGTTGGTGTGTGTTGGGGGACAGGGAAGTGACAATGCCGTTCCCCTCAGAGAGGCAGAAATCTGAGCTATCCATCAGCATCAGTTCCATTTGAAGCTCAATATTGATGCTCCCTTCTGATTCTCCTGCCCGCCCCGTCTAGCGTAGGTGAAACTGACCTCCACATTCCATGTCCTTTCGTGTCCTTCCCAGGAGGCTGGCCAAGGCCTGAGCACACACCGGGTTGTTCAAAAAACACTCGCTGAAACATCTAAAGAGTTGCAGGTTTCAAAGCATTGGACTCTTCCCTCCTCGACTCCCACTGTGTGTTTGATGATAACACCCCTGCGGATAACAGCAGTCCGAGACAGTCCCCACGACTGGCCAGCAGTCGCACCCCTCCGGCCTGGTCATGCCCACTTCACAGCAGGGCCCAGACTCGGAGGACAAATGTCTTGCCAGATGTGGAAAGGCCAGGATTCCAACCCCAGGGCACATCTCCGGAGTCCCAAGAAGGGAAGCCCAGGCTCCCATGTGACATGTACGGGGCAGGACACCGCCGTGGCCAATGTCAAGCCTCACTTCAAGCTGGGGTGGAGACAGGCTGGAACGGGAGGCACGCAGGGGCTGTCTCTCCCCCGGAAGGCTGGCTAATGACATCTGTGTTTCCTCTGGCTGCGAGTATAAAGCCCAAGGCGGTGCTTCAAGGCTTCCATTACTCAGTTCTTAAGGACGAAAATCATTCTTTTCTATTTATACATAAATAACTGCTTTCTTGAGCAGGCTCAAAGAAATGAAACACAGATTGAAATAATGTTGAAAATGTTTACCTATTTCCTCTCTGAGGACATCAGATTAGCCCTTTCTGTGGGCGGAATATGTAATCTGCGGGGAGACAATATCATCCTTTTGATCTTGCAATACATTTTTCATATCTTTGCCGCAAAAGCTGATTTGTATCGTGACATTTTTAAACAATGACTGTTCACTGTGCGGAATGGGGAGGGAGAGCTGCGCTGAACGTATAGATAAATGGCTGCTTGTCGAAGGCCAGGCTGTGGGAATGAATTTTCCTGTGTTTCTGTTGCTTGGTGACATTGGCGTTAACCCCTTCGTCCCACTATGCAGTCTTGTGCACTAATTGGAATCTGATGCTCGGCTGTACGAGTTGGCTTCTCTTCACTCTTATGCGGGGAACCCTTGATTAATGGCCTCCTCCACTCCTTCCAAGGTCGCAGCGCCCCTTTTTCTTCTGGAAGTTAAAGGACCCTTGATTAAATGGCAGGAGCAGATTGAATGGGCAAAAGTGTGAGGAAGGGCTTTTACAAACCGTGCAGGGCCACGCAGACTGGAGATGCTGATGATTCCTTTGTGGATGGCGCCCATCGGCAAACGACACAGGCGGCCACTCAGCATTTGATTGGCCAGCTGCCCTGGCTCGCTAACATGGAAACTGACATTTCCAAAAGGCTCCTTCACACAGCCACAGCGCTCCCCTCCCTTCAGAGCGTTGCAGCGTTTCAAAGGGAAGGCATCAGATAAAGGAGAAAGCAGCGGAAGCGGGAAGGACACAGATTGCAAATGTTTTGTTTCATGTCGGCTCCAGAGAGTTTTGTTTGTGTGTGGGGGGCTAGGGCCAGGTTCTTTGTAGGCTGGGGGCACCCACCTCCAGGAGGCCCCTGATGTCCTGCCCAGTTGCTGAGAACCACCAACTGCCAGGCCAAGTAGCAGCAGCCAGAGGGCTGGCAGCAGCCAGCAAAGGGAAGATGAAGGCTGCCGAGCTGTTTGCAGCTCCATGGCACACGGCTCCTGCACCAGGCCATCCTGCAGCCGGATGAAAATTCCCTGCAGCCACAGGGGGAACAGATACACCATGCATACATTTGAAATTATATTTCCTTCTCTTAGCTTTCTTTCTTTCTTTCTTGTTCCTTCTCTACTTCCCCATCCTGGGAACAACATTACAGAAAATTATAAATTGTAAATTCCAACCCAGGCTGCCTGTGAATGCAATTGCCCCAGTCATATTTCAGGAGGCCTATCCGCGAGTTCACGCACCACGCAGGGATCTGAAGAACAAACGCAGGAGGTCGCCAAGGCAGATGCGGAGCCACAGATGGGCAGAGTGCAGGGCAGCCGGGGCAGAGGGTTCCCCGCTCTGGGAGCAGCCAGGCTGTGTGCTCTGGTGCATCGCAATATACAATGGAGGCTCGAGCCGTAGGCCCAGGGCACTGGGGCCTTGTTCCCTATGCAGTGCCAAAGCTGCCTGGAGGAGATCTCAGGCTTCTGTAGCTTATAGCTTTATTGATCCTGTGCTCTGACCCCTGACAAGTGTTTCTAGGGAAAAAGAGAGGTAGAGAGAGCTTCCCACTCTTGAGGCCTGACCCAGTCTCTGTGGCCAGCAAGGGAGTCTTGTCGCTGGTGGAAACAGAACTCTTCCACGGAGCCACGCGGAACGCATTTGGAGACCCAGGCGTGAGAGGGCGAGGTAAGGCTTGTTGAAGTAAAACCAAAGGTCTGTCGCCAGGTGCCTGGTGTCTCACCCACGACCAGGTGCTAGCTTTGTCCGGCTGTGGGGGAAGCCCAGTCTTGTGTCCACCAAGCCCAGAGAAGGTCCAGGGCCCAGAGGTGTGCCACTACCTGGCATCAGCAGGGCGTCCGACGCTGCCATAGGTCAGGTCAGTCCATGCCAAAGCGTAGTGCAGCTCTCTGCCTTTGCCTTTCCTCTTCTCTCCCAAGACCTCGAGTGTCATCTTCTGCTGCGAAAACCTCCCCGAGCCTGGTCTCCACCGACATAAAGCCCCCCAGAGTCTCCGCTCTGCTCTCTCTCTCTCGACGTTTCCCTCTTGCAGTCCTCCTTCCAAGACCCTGCACCTTGGCCTCCCCTAGTGAAGTCTGCAGGCCCCACCCCTTCTAAAAGGCCCAGTTCATTTGAAAAGACAACCAACATAGGTCAAGGAATAGAGTCAGTGAGGAGCATGTGCATACATGTTTGAAAAACACATGTCTCATCTTCTGCTCTGTGAGCAGTAGCAGCTGCAGGGTACCTGTCTCCTTCAACCAGAGGTCATGTGTCCCACGTCCTCCCCATTCATGCCTTTGGGTTAAGCATTTCCTGCCTGTTATTTTCTTGTGAAATAAAAATACCTCTCGAGACAATATGCCTGGCACTTTCACAGGATAAGTCGATCTGTAGCAGGGAAACTGGGAAGTACAGAGGTGAGGAGCCTGGGAAGGTGAGGGGCTTAAAAGGAAGGAAGGCCCACACAGAGACCACTGAGTATTCCACTTGCCCCTTTCTCTCTCCCTTCCCCCCAAACACGCTATTAGCTTCTCGAGGCAGTGGCCCTCTCTTGCTGATCTCTCTGCCCTCCTCCCTTGGTCTGGAGTCTGTCACTTACCTATTCAATCAGCTCAACTGAGTGAGGGCTACCAGGTGCCAAGCACTGTGCAGGGGGTGGGACACCCAATCAAACTAGAACCAGTCCTGCCCCCCGGGGTGCTCCAGCCTGTGAGGAGATGGGCCACAGAGAGAATTATAGAACAAAATGCCACAAGGAGAACCTCATGATAGGACAGACTGCTTTGGGAGCCCCCACATCTTTGGGTTCTCCACCAGTGCAGGCTCCGTGTGGTGGCTGAGGGACCCCTCACACCCCAGCGGGTGACTGGCAGGCCCTGGGTGGTATCATAACAACCCAAGTACAGGTCAACAGGATTCGGAGGGCAGCCTGCATGGGGTGCAGAGCCGTCTGGCCCCCAGGATACCTGCAATTCCACAGGGAGAGACACTGCGGTTGGGGGCAGAGATACCCCACTTTCTGGTCAACTGATTCCGGTGTCCGGGCAGCCACCTGCCGTCTGTGTGGGATTATGAACTCCAGGAGATTCTACTGCAAGTTCAGGCTCAGGGTGGAGTGTGCGCCACAGAGCTGGGTGTGGGGGGAGGGCTGCATTGATTCAAAGAGAAGGAACAATCCGGCACCCTTTCAGCGAGAGCTCGCCCAGGCCCTCCTTGCCAAGTCTCATTTTTAAAAGCTCTGCAACTTCGCTTAGATGTATGTGTTTTCGCTTTGTAATCAGATTTTCACCACACTGATATATCATTAAACCTTTGTTTTTACAATACATACTTTATTGCAAAACCAATTTCAACAAAGTATTGCAGATGCAATGTAATTTTTATGTCTTAGTTGTTGTTTTATTTTTTTTTCCCTGTTTTTGGTTGCTAGGGTACCAAACACTTTTGAAAAAGTAGCTTGATCATATCTATAATATGGTGGTTTTCTGGATAAGAGATTGCATTATACCCATGTAATATATTTGGGCAGACTGTATCCATCATGGCTCGGCTAGATAAATAAATTAAAACCCGCCGATTGAGGAAGAAATGTGATATTTCTGTTGCCAAGAACGGTTTATGCTTCTCTTCTGACAGCTGCTGTGTGGCTGGTGTGCCTCATCCCTGCCCAACTGAGTCATTCCCGCTTCTGTGAGAGGTTAGAATGCAGCGGCTCTCCAAGCTGCAGAAACACTGCTCTGAGGCTGGTGCTCCCTCCCCCGCCCCCCCTCTCCACTCCACCGCCTCTCCGGGCCCTGCACCTGGCCCCTCTGCCTAATGAATCATGAGATGAACCTCAGGGTCCTTGCCACCAGGAGAGCTCCACAGGTTGGTCTCTTTTGGGGGGCGGTGTGTGTGACTCCCAGCCATGGATCAGCTCAGGGGACCTCTGAGAAGATGGCTTGTTCTTTTATCTCCTTCCCCACGGTGGCAGCCTGGCTGAGCAGGAGTCAGGGCCAGCCCCAGGGTCTGAGCTGGGTCAAGCCTCCCCCTTAGCCACCAAGCCTGGGCCCAGGAGAGCTTCGTTGTGAGCAGCTGAGAGGAGCCAGAGCGCAGTCTCCTCTGGGAGGCTCCTGCGCCAGGTGCGGCAGGTGCTGCTCCCAGGGGAGGGTGCTGTGGCCCAGGGTGGGAGCAGGCACTCAAGAGCCCATCGAGTCTCAATGCAAGAACTGGGAAAGCTATAATCCAATCACTGAACAGCCAGGACACTGTTGTACGGAGGCTGTGGGATGCTGATGATAATGATGGACTAGAGACTGTAGGAGAGGTGGCACCAGTTAAGTTTCTAATGAGTATCCACTGCTGGTCTCACATCACCTCCAGCCCCTCCTCGCTCCCATACATGCAGCCCTGCAGGAGAAAGAATCATCCTGCTCTGGCTTCTCACTGCCTGTGTTGTCCTTGGATGTAGAACAATCGCACAGGAAATGCAGTATAGCACCCTGAGGTGAGGCCTGGTCTGGAATCAGAATTCGTTCGTTCATTCATTCATTTGCTCATTCATTCATTCGTTTTTGGGTACATATGGGCTTCAGGCACTGTCCTGGGTACGATAGGAATCAAAGTCACGAGGCACTGTTTGTATTGCCTCCAACAAGTCCCTTCTCCTCTGTGCCTTGGTTGCCCCAGGGTTGTTGGGGGGACTGAGCAAGGAAAGGACACAGAACCTCAGGGTCCTTGCCACCAGGAGAGCTCCACAGGGCGGTCCCTCTTGGGGCGGGGGTGACTCCCAGCCATAGATCAGCTCAGGGGACCTCTGAGAAGTTGGCTTGTTCTTTTATCTCCTTCCCCACGGTGGCAGCCTGGCTGAGCAGGAGTCAGGGCCAGCCCCAGGGTCTGAGCTGGGTCAAGGCTCCCCTCTAGCCACCAAGCCTGGGCCCAGGAGAGCTTCGTTGTGAGCAGCTGAGAGGAGCTAGAGCGCAGTCTCCTCTGGCAGGTGCTGCTCCCAGAGTGAGCCTGTAATAGAGAAGATGTTGGCCACCGCTGTGTCTGCGGCATTTCGCTGTGGTCTGAGGGCGGCAGAGCTGCACTGCATGCAGTCACTCTGGGCAGGGATGGCACCAGCGTACCCCACTCAGCTGCCCATCACCCTGCTTTCCCAGCGAAAGACGACTCACCCCTTGCCTCTGCGGCAGAAGGGCCCCAAGGATTCGGAACGGCAAAGCGCCTCCACTCTTCCCCTTTGGAAAAGTCCCTCTCTGAATCCTTTCTGAGATGGGCTCCCAAAACAAACTATCTGGAGGTCTGTTAAAACTAACTAAATCCCCTTACACCAGCAGTAGAGGCCATTGGAACTGTGAGCAGTTCTTCCGAAAGTTAATTGCATGCTTTCATGATAGACCATGTGCCATCCTTGACACATTCGTGCTTGAGATGATGGATTCTGGACCCTGACGGCTCGAGTTCAAGTCCAGGCTCTGCTATTTACATGCGAGTGATCTTGGGCTCCTTGTTTAATCTCTGTGAGCCTCCTTCCCCTCACCTGTAAGTCACAGATGTAAGGCAGTGGTGAGGGCTAAATGAGTTAATACACACAAAGCCCTCGGAACAAGAGCACAGCATTTGGTAAAGCCCTGGATGTGTTAGCTGTTGTTGTTAGTGTTTCAGGAGGAATTTCCATTTAAATGAGAAATGTCTATAGAAATTGCCTACACGGAAATCTCTTAACTCAGGGAAATTTCCCAGCTGCCGTACCTGCTAAGTATTCCCGTGTTGTTTCCCTCTCTCTGCTCGGTGCAGCACAAATACCTTTGTCATCTCTTGAAAATTCCATTATTTGGTATGGTACTTGAGAGATATGAGCAAAGGATGATGCAGCAAGAACAGTCTGTGTCTCTCCGACAAGCTTCTTCCCAGGTATTCAGACAGGCAAGAGTGACACCCAGCAGGGCAGCCAGAGTGTGCATGCTCCCAAGGCCCACGGGGTCGCGCAGCTGTCTTCTCCTGACAGCCTTGGTGAGCGAGGGCCACAGCCTGCACATCTGCAGTCAGGCTCTTGGCCACAGCTTCTGCCCCCGTGGCTTTGTACACTCACAGGCTGCACCCAGGTGGCTCCCAAGTGGGCTAATAGGAGACTGGCCTGGTCCCTGGGACCCGGGGTGTATTGCCATGAGCCTCCTTTGACCTTTACAATCACCACTCACTCCTCCCTGCAAGGTCAGGAGCCCCACCCTCTGCTCCTGCAGTCTGTGCATGGAGCTCTGCAGGCCCATCTCCCCAGCTGGGTGTGGGCTCCCGGAGAAAAGGACCGTGTCTTTTCTGTCTGCACTGCAGTGCCTCCTGACACAGGGGATGGTACAAGGCAGGCAAACGCAGGACAGTGACCCATCTCTCTCAGCTGTGGTCTCCCTTTCTGTGCATAGCTCATGGTGACCTCAGTGCCCTCTTTCCTCTTAAAGAGTTATGGCAATTTCACTTCCAGTGAAACTGAAAAGCCCAATTCTTCTGCCTGACTCGGACAATTCTGCTTCCTTGTGAAATGCCCAGGGCTTTGCAGAAATCCCCTCCCTTTCTGGGCCTCAGTTTCTCGCCTGTAAGGTGAGACTGCTCTGCACCCAGCATGGCACTCCATTGACCCTGGCGGGCGGCTCTGTCCATGGGGTGTCGGGTGGAGTCCCAGCCCTGTTGCCTTTCACTGCTGTTGACATTCTCAAGCTTTCCTTGTGTATATAATGGGCCCCCAAAGATTTCTCAGTTGGAATGGAAATCTTGCAGGTGGAACTAAACAATATGTCTTCCCCTGCCCACCGAGATCAATTCAACCTGTCCTTGGGGGATGTCACCAAGATGGGGAGGGGGGGAAGGCTTCCTTCTCCAGGTTCTTGGGTCCAGGATTCTCCCCACCTTTCATGTTCCCCACCCTCCCTTTGCTCCTGTTCCCTACAAATCCTCCCTCTCTTTTCCTCCCCCCACCTCCACTTTTCCCTCTCTTCCTGCCTCTGTTCTTCACCTCTCTCCTTCCTTTCTACTGCCTCTCCCTCCACACCTCCCTCTCTTTTTCTCCCATTCTGATGTGCAGAAGTGTGACAAGCTAGGCGCCTGGAATACTTGGGGCAAGGTCGCGCCCCCATGAGCGCTAGCAGGTTTGGTTGGCCTCTCTCTCCCAATGGGTCTGCAGCCCCAGTCTCCCCAGCTTTGTGATAGATCCCATCTGAAAGGGCGCCGGAGACTCCCACATCAAGTCAGCTGCTGTGGTTCTGAGTTGACAGGTGTGATGTTTTCCCGGGGATGCTGATCTGGGAAAAGCACAATCTCCTGCCGTAATGGAGCTAATGGTGCTCCGCTCAGGACAGCTGCACTTACATCTGGTGTTAAGGCGCCGTGATTTAACGTTATGATGGGAGAGGATGCCAGCAGGTCCACTTGCAGGATATAAATTACGGCGATTGCTCATGCACTTTTTTTAACCCTGATTCTCCTGAATTATGAAAGATGGACAAGACTGTCGATGCTTCTCAGGCTCCCCTGAGTCCTGTGGGCTTTGAGTGCGTGAGAAGCCCTAGCTCGTGGTGTGCAGATGACTCGGAAGCAGGCCATTAAGGCGCAGTCCCGGCAGAAGTGTGACAAATGGACCCTCCAGAACTGAGGGGTCCATCACTCTGGCTCCACAGGTTCACCCTCAGGTGACCTCCTGGCCTCCTCCTCGTGGGAGCTCCAGACTAAACTGTGTGTCATGGGCACCATGGGTGGTACAGCTGGCCTGCTCGCCATGTTCTCCCCGACAGAAGCAGGCTCGTGGGTTTACATTTGCATCCTGGGTTTTTCCCAGGGCGCAGACATGGAGCAATGGCTGGTTTCAGTGTTTGGAGAAGAAACTGGATACAGCTCTAAGCGGAAAGAGCCTTTCTGTCCAAGCCGGTTGGTAAGTGGCTGCACCAAAGCCACTTGTGCAGTGGCTGCCAAACACAGAAGGTCTGTCCCACTTCTGAGTCGAAGTTGGCCTGACTGGCAGGGAAGCCTGGGTTGTACCTTCAACTGGACAGCTGACCACAGAGTCCCAGTAAGGGCTTGTGGATCCTGGGAGCAGAGGGCTGGGTCCACGGCCATAGACTTCCACTCAGGAGGAGAGCCAGTTGGTCTCGGTTTCCTTGCCTTTGAATTTTCCACATTCGCCAGTACTTCAAAGACCTCCAGGAACATGAATGGCACAGTGACACTGGGGGAGGCAGGTAGAAGGAAAAAGTCAGCCGTGACTGGGGGTCAAGCCTCACCCAGATTCCACCTGGAGTGATGCTGGGAAGGCTCCCCCTGGACCTCACCCTCTCAGATGAGGTGTCCCCCCGATTTTCCTCATGCAGAGATCACTCGTGGGCACATCACTGGCTCATAGACTCCAGACTTGTTTCCTGACCCCACCCCCCTGGACCGAGCCCCAGAACCTGCCACTTCCAGGAGGCTTTGAGAGAGGCTCATGTGTCCTAGGCTCTTGGCAGTGGTTTTGCTGTGTTTCTCCAGCCCCATGGTGTCATGCCTGCCTCTCTCTGAAGGCCTCTATGTGGTACCTAATTCAATGGGCCTCTACAATCTGGGGGTGGGGTGGCCGGCATTCTGCAGATCATCTGAGTCCAGGGTAGGGTGAAGCACAGAGGTGCAGAGAGAGCAGACACAGCCTCCCTGTTCCTTAGGGCTTCTGGGAGCTTCTGCAAGGGGGTACCAGGTGTGTGCCTGCAGGAGGGCTCAGAGGAGAGGTGGGGTTTGGGAATGCCCCCTTCCCTTTTCAGTGGTTGTCTGTGTGCCTAAAGGCTACCACCTACATGTAACTGTTATCTGGAAGGGAAACCCATTAAACCATTGTCAGCATTCCTTCCCTAGGGTACATTAGTCAATCCGTCTCAAACATCTGGGTAGGCATTAGTCATTTGATTCCCTGAAACATGGGTGGAGCTGTGGTTTACAGACACTGGCTATGGGGACCTGAATTTAGATCCCTGTCATCTCCACGAGGGGGGAGACAGGACACTCAGAGCCCCCTCCCCAGGATCCTGAATCAGGAGGCTGTTTTGTAACAAGTGCTGCAAGAGACCGAGGCCAGCTCTTTGAGAAACACTGAAGAAAGTAATACCTTGGCAGTTGTCAGTGAGCTCTCTTGGCCTCAGCCTGACTCTAACGTGGGGTGTTCGTGTGCTCCAGCCATGTCGTGGAGAGGAGCTACAAGAGCCAGGTGGGCTCTCGTGGAGGGCAGGCCCCGATCCTATGTGTGTCCCGGGGAAGCCCTGGGAGCCAGGGAGCACCTGACATCGTGTTTGCGATGAGGGGAGGCTGGCCTGTGGGGACAGGAGTGACACCTGGGGTGGAGGGGACAGGACCCCTGTGGCCATTGGCACACTTGTGCTCCCATTGATGGAGCAGGCAGCCAGGCAGCTGGCGGTGTGGCCCTAGACGCTTCTCCCCTTCAGACAGGGCAGGTGCTGGCCCTGCGCCCTCCCAGGTCATGGAGGAGGGCCTGGGAGGACAGAGGGTGTGAGGAAAGCTGGAGGCCCTGACTCTCTTACAGAGTCGACAGAAACCCTCCAGAAGGGCAGCTCGGGGAGGGAGCCGCATATGGCCTCCTCTGGGTCCAAATTAGTGGAATGTATCTCCCGCTACTTCAGGTGACTGTTTACTGACAGTGCTTAATTTAAACGTCTTCTCGGCATCTCAAGTGTGAGCAAAGACTAAACACAGCCACTTCCCTGCCAATGTGCAATGCCTCTCACAGCAAACAAAGAAGGAAATAACACATTTCTCTCGGGTGGCAAAACGTCTCACCTCCTGGTCCAAGAAAGAAAACAAGGAAAGTTCTGTTGAAAAATTAGGAAGTTTCCACCAGACTGGCGGGGTTATGGAGCTGGCACTGAGATAGCAGTCCCCTGCTCTGCTGACCGCTGTGTCCCTGTGAGCTTGATCGAGTCGGAGCTGCAGGAACCTGACCCTGGATCTCGCCCAGCATATTGTCCTTTCCTGTGACTGCCAGGTGCTCTCATAAGCGCTGGCTTTGGAAATTTCCAGAGGTGCATTTCATATGCTTTGAAAGGCAGAATGGCACAGTGGTTTAGAGAGAAACTTGGGGGTCAGATGACCCATATGGCTTGGGCTGGTCCTTCCCTTGCTCCATGCCTCAGTTTCCCTAAATGCAACATGGGCTGGTAATAATGCTGGCCTCATCATTGAGGTTTGTCATGTGCCGGCACGTAAGTCCTCCTTAGACACTGACTATCACTGCTCTTCCCTTGCTGCCGTAGCACAGGCCACACGGTACCTCCATGGCACAGGTAGGGAGCCCAGAAAAACAGTGTTGTTGGGTTTTGAAAAGTTAAAAGGACATGGGACTTTTGTAATAGGAGCCCTCTTTCCCCTCCTACTGACACAAGCAGCTTCGTTTTCTTGACCCAAATGCTCTAGACCTGCGCTCTCACCTGCGTGCCTGCTGGCCACTCTCTGCTCCAGGACTGAATCACTGGTGGTCAGAGCACCCAGGGACTGAGGTCCAGGGAAGGGACAGGATGGGAGCTAGAGAGAACCAGGGCCAGGCCTGGAACATGGATCTCCCAGAAGGAGGGGCCATGAAGAGCAGAGACATCCCACAGGGCCTGCTCCAGAATCAGCATCTTCATGGAAGACACCGGGTTGGGCAGTCAGTGGCAATAATGAGAGACAGTGGAGGTTGAATGGGGACTGCAGACTATCAGGTATCTGCCCTCTTCCCTGGGGCCCAAAATAGGAGGCTGGGAGGAGGATGCTGTGGGCTCAGTGGAACAGGTAAAGGGGCTGCAGGAGACCTCAAATCTGTGCAGCCTCTGCCCCAAGGGCCCTGCAGAAGCCACTGCTTCACCTTCACTCCTGCCCTGCCCCTAGAGCACACAGGCTATCTAGGGCAGAGCCAGGCCCCAGGAGCTGCAGCCTGCTGTTCATGCATGGCCAGGGTGTAGCAGCAAGCAGTGGGAGCAAACAATGCTTTAGCACAGCGGTCGCCAACCTTTTGGACCTCACAGACCACCAGTGATCCACCAGACTACCGTTTGCCGACCACTGAGTTAGCAAGGGAGAGGAAATGCAAGGCATAGAGTGGACCCTCTTGGTTGCCCAGTGTGGGCAGAGAGTGAGCTGAGTCTGAGCACAAAAATGTTTGGGAAAGAGTGGGAGCAGGACACCAGCGTGCCCCAGAGAGGGAGACTAGGCTGCAGCTCCTGGACCTTTGTTTGTGGTGGGCCTTGGCCCAGCTTTGCTCAGCACTTCTGACTGCCCTGGCCACCCTCCTGTGGGAGCTGTCTCCATCAGTTTGGGTTGCTAGAACAAAATTCCACAGATGGGGTGGCTTTTAAATAACAAACATCTGTTTCTCAGAGCTTTGGAGGCTGAAGTATGAGAGCAGGCTGTTGGCGAGGTAGGTTCTCATGAGGACCATTTTCCAGGTTGTGACTTCTCACTGTGTCCTCACATAGTGGAAGGAGTTAGGAAGCTCTCTGGGGTCTCTCTTATAAGCTGCTAACCCATTTGTGGGTCTCCACTCTCATGATTTAATCACCTTTCTACGGCTGTTGACCTAATATCATCACCTTGGGAGTCAGGTTTCAACATATAAATTCTGGGAGGACACATTCAAGCCACAGGTTAGCTTCCCAGCTGGCTTTAGGAAGATACAATAGCAAAAGGGGTTGGGGACTTCTCAAAACCATGAATGAGTTGTCCAACACCAAAAAGTATGGGAATTCTGTCCAAATGTGGATGTTTAGAACATTTGGGATTTTCCATTTCCAGATGGGAACCCCTAAATGTTTCTATTTCTTCCTTAAGGAACCTTAGAAGAAGTGAGCTCCCTTATCACTTTCTTACACCTGGAAGAATCTCAGCTAGGAACGATTGGATGTTTTTGGACTTTAAGTGAATTTAAACTCCACATTTAGACTCCACCACCCATGTTTGATTTCTAATTAGAATATCACACTTGACTCATGAACACAGGGTATTGCACAGAAGACCTTCTGCGAACAAGGTTGGAGATGGGTGGAAATATAAGGTGGGCCATATGGAAAAGAATGATATTTCTGCAGCTATATTTTGAGGTAGCAATTTTCTGATAAACTGAATCTTAAAAAAAAAATTTTTTTTTTAATCACCAGACTGCCCTGGCCAGTGTAGCTCTATTGGTTGGAGCATCCTCCTATACATTGCAGTTCTGCCTTCCCGGAACACACAATCAGGTTCAAGACCTGATTAGGGCACATACCTCATTGCAGATTCTGTCCTCATTGTAGTCTATACAATCAAGAGGCAGCCAATCAATGCTTCTTGCTTTCTCACATCAATGTTTCTCTCTCTTTCCCTCTCTTTCCCTGCCTCACTCTAAAATCAATAAACATATCCTAGGGTGAGAATAAGAAGAACATCCACCAGATTGCCTTAATGTGACTTGTTCTTATTTAGTAAGATATACAGGATACCTGTTGTTTCTTTAAAGAAGGTACAGCCCTGGCAGGTGTGGCTCAGTTGGTTGAGCATCATCTGGTACATTGGCAGATCACTGATTCAACTTGAGGTCAAGGCACATGACCAGATTGGGGGTTTGGTCCCCAATCGGAATGTATATCGGAGGCAACCCATGGAAGTTTCTCTCTCACAGCAATATTTCTCTCTGTCTTTTGGCCTCTCCCTTCTCTCTCTATCTAAAATCAATAAAAACATTTTTATAAAAGAAGGTACAAACTGCAGTTGCACATGACAAAAATGAAATGGTGCATAACATCTGGAGATTCTGATCATGTTTGGTCTATGGTAAAATGAGATGTAATCAATAGCTGATTTTGTCTTGGTGACTGTGAAGGTCTGATTGAGCCTGTCTGATTCAGGAGAAGGGAATACATAAATTTGGGGGTCCTCTGACTCTTTGTGGGTTGTCACACAGATGCTGCTCTGTTTTTTCTTCTGGTTTCCATCAGAGTTCAAGATGGCACACCACTGTGTGGAAGCTCTTTAAGGAGTACATCAAAGACTGACACCCCTGCTGTATTGGATTGGTTTTGCTGAACATGTTCTTATTGACTCTGCCCAAAAAGAGACGTGGATTATTTTTTCCTTTATCTTGAAAAAAAAAGATAAAAACATCAACATCACATCTCTCAAGAAAAGCTACAGAAGAGGATGTTCAATAAAAATGGATCTGACTCCATGAGAGCATAGACTTATTAGCATCTTCATCTCATTCTAATGACTTAATGGTGAAATATCACAACTGTCTGTTTAGCAACAAAGAGAAATGGTTAGGAGCTGAAAGGGATTTCTGTACCATCCATTTGCAGTCTGGCCATATCTTCTTGTAGCCAAACAAGAAGGGAAAAGGATAGCTGGGATCATGTTACCCCTTGGCATGGACATATAGCTATTCTAAGCCAATCAGCCATCAGGAGGTTATTGCTGCCTCAGATAATCAAATCGGACTATGCCTGGAGACTCTTCCTCATTTCCCCAGGAGGAGGATGACTGGCCCACCTCTGATGTGCACGTACGGTGCACTTGTTAGAAGCTCAGATCCAGGGAATGAGACCCATATGGGCTCCATGTGAGAGAGGGGAAGCAGGTATCTGCCCCAACTAGTCATGCTTCTGGCCATTGGGGGAAATGCCGGCAGCTCACTGATTGACAGACATGGCTGCCCACACTCACTCAGATACATGACACTCCACCCTGAGCGTCCATTTCTACAGGCCCTCAATCTGGCCTGAATTTCTGCACAAGAGAAGCTTGGCTCACCAGGTAGACAGTGACCTTTACCAATGATGCCATTGGCCACTTTGGAGCATGCCTGTGGGAGGTGAGAGGCTACATTGAGTGTGAGAATCACAGACCCAGGTTCCCTGTCCTAACCTTGCCATCTGCCATATCTGTGTCCTAATTCAAGTAACCAGTTTCCCTGGACCCTTTCCAGGGTACAGTAGCCCTGTGTGTCACTGATGCTGGCCTTAGGCTTCTGTTCAAGTCTCCACGCCTTGCCCTGCCCTCTTGTGGGGAAGGATTAATCACATGTGATCCTCTTTCTCTGAAATCTTCACTCAATAGTTCTTGCCACTGGCAGATGTCACCCCTGAGGGCATCTACCACTGTTGTCTGCCTCGCCTTGGGCCTTTCCCTGGGTGCTGGAACAGACTTGGTCAGTGCACCCAGCAGGCCAGAAATGCTGGGAAATTAATGTCCTCAGAGCAGCCATCAACCAACAATGAATGAGAGCTGATGGATAAGCCGCAGCTCTGCACCCTCAGGTGGACCGGGAGGCAGGCTCTACCTCCATTGCCCAGAAGCGCCTGCTCAGCAGGTTTGAGTCCCAGTTGCCCGTGGCAATAACCTGCTCATTAATGTCCCCTGTGTCAGCTTCTGTCTCTTCCTTGTTTCACTTAATCGTCTCTTATCAGTGCATGCTGGGATCACCTCCCAATAAACTACTTGCACTCAAGTCCTAGACTCCAGATCTGCTTCTGGGAACTGCCCTCAGGAGGAACCCGTTACACCAATCCCTGTACTGTGCAAGCCCTGACAGAGTCTTTTCCTCCTTTTCCTTGTCATCCTCAGGAACAGGGCCCCTCCTGTCACAGGGACGGAAGGCCCAGTCCAGAGGGAGTGTCAGCTGTGTGTGCGTGTAGGCCTTCTCTCTGCAGTGCCATGAAGGGCCCAGCAGAGGTGTGGTGAAACCATGAGGGTGGCTGGCCTTTGGTCTGCTGCTGTGCTGGAAACCCCTTTTCTGTGTCTGGCCTTGCCTGGGCCCTCTGTGATCTCCACTGTCTTCCCCTCGCTGGCCTCTCTCGGCGGCTGTGTCTGCCAGTGGGATGAGTCAGGCCAGTGCCCTGATGCTGTACCTCCAAGGAGGTGACCCAGCTGCTTGGAGAACCGGTGCACTTTTTGGCATATTCATCTGGAGCTGCCAGTGCTCTGGAGGCAGCAATCTTCCTGATGCAATTGATGTTTCTGGTCAAAACCTGGACGTGACCACGAGCAGCTTTGCCAGCCAGGCCGATGGAAGTGCTCAGTGCACCCCGGCCACTGTGGGTTGAGTAGTCCTAGACCTGGGCCTGCCACCGGCAGACTTTGATCCTCTCCATAAGGAAGTGCCTTGATGTCCAAACCCCTCCCTAAAACAGGCCTGGTGAGACCTCTTACAGACGCCCTTGAGCTGCCCACAGCCACCAAAATGGACAGAGCTGTTTTTGTGTCCCCACCTCACCCTCAGGTCCCTTCTTTCTTGCCAGCACCCAGGGGTGATTCAGTAAGTGGGTGTGTCCCAGATGTCCAGAGCTGTCTCCTGGGCCACCTGCCCAGCTGGACCCTCCATTCTGCTGTGGCCAGGGCCTGTGCTACAAGTTTGTTCTTCCTTTCCTTCACCCCCACTTCCATCCTCCACCCCTATCCTATCTCCCATCCAGGGAGCTCTGCTCTGCAAGAACTGTCCTCAGAGGGAGTAAACAAGTCCTCTGTCTACTCTCAGAATGGAGAAATCAACACTCAGCTCCTCCAGGCATCTGAGCCCTAATGAGAACAGGTTTGCAGCCAAGGGAGTGAATTCCTAATGAAGAACCCTACCACTGAGGTGCTGGCCCAGGAGTGGGCGGAGATGGGCTGAACTCATGACACCTAGGCCTGTCCCCTCCATCAGCTGGGAGCTCCTTGCATTCTCAGCTCTGGTTTCAGAGACAAGGAGAGACAGCCCAAGAGGAAGGGCTTCCCCACGGTGTCCTGTGAGTTGGCCCTTGAAGTTTCTGGAGGCCGGAGAGAAGGCATGGTGTCCAGCTTACTCTCACGTTTCTAGCTACCTGGCAACCCTGAGCTATTTCCTTTTAGTGATGGAAAGGATAGTCTGACAATCACAGGATGAACATTCTAACATGTGGTATCAATCCTCAGTCTCACCTAGAGACCCAAAATAGCTTTGTATGGATTTAAGACAGAAACTCAGGTCACTAAGTACTGGCAGAATTGGGCCTGGTCATGTCCAAAGGCCTCTTTTAAAAATGTTTTACATAAATGACAAAGATGATCGAAAGGGCTTACCGAGTTCTAGGGGGAAACTCTCCTAGCCATGCCTTTTCTACTCTTATCATCGTCCTGTCCCTACCCCAGGAGGCCTAAACCTCCAGATATCAGCAGAGGCTGGGAGACGCATTGGTCAGGGCATTGGTCAAAGCATCACTGGGCTCCCAGGCCCCACGGGGAACACACCATGCTGTTTCCCACTCCAGTTTCCTTCCACTGAGAGAGGCAGTGTCACCTCCCAGAGACATGATTAACTGACTCCACTGACTTCCACAGAGTGAGCAGAAGAAGCAAAATAAATAGGGGGCTCCAGCTGCCCTGGGCCCCACGCTCATCCTGACCCTTTTATGTATGGGGGGGACGGCAAAAGTTGGCTTACAGTGGTGAGCATGCGAAGCAGAGTTTACACTTGTATTATTGTATTATTTATGATTGTATTATTTATTATTGTTAACCCACGTTCACCCACCCTGAATAATGTGGCTCGATTCTCACAAAATTGCATTCTTTGCCTGCAGCCCAAATGCTTCCCTAACTCTCAGAACTTTGCCAAAGATGGAGCTACTAGACCTCTTCTGTTCCTCTTCTATTCATCTCATGTATTCAATTTGCATGTGAGTTTTTCCTCATTAAAATGTCATTTTCATGGGGTGTGAGCCCTATTGTCAGACAGTCAGGGTGGTGCATTTGCAGTTCTGCCTTCCCGGAAATCTTTCCTGAATCAAACTCTCTCTGTCTTCCTTGTGCGTCCTCTGTTTGTGAGTATGGGAATTCAGAGACCTCTTTCCCCTACCCGTATCCATTTCTCCACATCTCACTGACCTGTACAGTGTCCCTGACTTCAAGGCCATCACAGAATCTTTTCTGTTTACAACCCCCAATATATTTCTTTCCACCAATAAAATATATTCTCCTTCTGGTCAATTCTGCCCAATCCATAGACATATCTTGAAAAAGATTTCAAAATTCATGCACAAAAGTTCTAGTATCCCGGGGGGGGTGGGGGGAGCAAATCAATGTATGACTTCTTGTCTATAAATATTGAGTGCAAGAAGATACTGGAGCAGTAGTTAGAGAGTATTGAAAACAAAAGATTATGATCCAAGAATTCTGTACCCTGCTTTGGTATCATTCATGTGTGAAGGCAAGAGAAAGTCATTCTCAGATATGCAAGTGTTCAAATACATATGACATTTTCCAGCTTTTTCTTATTTAAAAAAAAAAGTACTTTGCCATACCCACTTCCCCATTGATAAATAAATCAGAATAAATAGCTCAGAAAGAGAATTTGTGTCATAAAAGAATGGGTCATGAGATTCCAGATGCATTAATTATAGAGTTAAGTATATATAATTTAAGTAACATATTAAAATCTACAATAATAAAAGTATAATATGCTAATTAGACCAGATGTCCTTCTGGATGATCTCTGGATGAAGCCAGGGCTGTGAGGGAAGCCTGGGTCCTGGGTGCCAGAGGGAAGCTGATGCTGGCAGCCAGGGGAAGGAAGGCCTACTCTTGCATGAATTTCATGCTTTGGGCCTCTAGTTCATTAATAATAAGGGAGAGGGCGAGAGAGGAAGAGAAAAAAAGAAGGGAGGGAGGGAGAGAGGGGAAGAGGGGAGTAGGGAGGGAGGGAGGGGGAGGGAGGGAAAAGAAAAGAGAAGAGAAGAAGAGGAAAACTTGGCCCATGAAGCAGAAGGTAAAAATATAATACCAATAAAAGAAAAGGACAAAGCAAGGAAACATTAATAACAGAAATAATAGAGAAAATGTTTAAAGAAAGTTAAAAATAACAACTTCTTAATAAGATGCAAACCCTCCCCTATAGACTCAAAGCTGAACAAACCCCCTGCCTATTTGCATTAATGTTGGCTGGCCACTGCTCTTTCCCAGGCTCTAATCCTAGAGATTTAATCTTTGATGAACTTCTCTTCTGATTCTGATTCTCCATGCTCAGATTACCTCATTCATGCCCGGAATTTTAAGCCCCCCCCCCCCCAAAGGGCTGTGACTCACATGTGAAGCCCTAGTTAGGCTTCTGCTCTGACAGTCATGCCCAGAAGTCCAACATTCTACTTGGTAGATGTACTTTAGTGTCTCATAGGCCACTCAAACTCATAATGTCCAAATCTAAACTCATGGTCTCTTCCCATTACCAACCCTCCTGCCCAAACAGAAACAGAGTGCTCCTCAATCCGCATTTATATCTGTGATAATCACTGTCCATCCATTTACACAAGCCCAAGATCAAGGACCCATCCTTATCACCTTTCTCCTGTAGCCACCCTATTCAGTCCATCCCCACGTAAATTATTTTGGCTTCCCATTCTACACGTGTCTCAAAATCAGCCACTTCTCTCCATCTGCACTATAGTCACTCTAATTGAAGGTAAAGTTATTTCTCAACTAGGCTGTCATAGTCAGATCCTAACCAATTTCCCTGTATAGGCTTCCCACCCAGATACCAGAGTGATTTCTTTTCAAAATGCAATCTGTGATTATGTCAATCAGTAATGTGCAGGTAAATGTTTAACAACTGGCTCTCCAAGGGGGGAAAAATGCCCTGATAAGTAGCATTTGCCAATATCCCTGGTGTAAATCCCTCCATGGGTGATTTCAAGTGACCAGTTCAGTGATTTCACTGGACACACAGTTGGGAACACATATGCACAGCTCTGCTCTTATGTGCAGAAGTCTCCAGCACATTCCTGCTTGTAAACCCTCCACTCAAAATCCTTTAATGATTTTTCATTGCTTCTAGAATAAAAACTTAAATCCTCAGCAAGACCTGCATGGTCTGACTCCGCTGACTTTTAATAAACCTAACCCTCAACCTCAACTCACACTTTACTCTCCTGGTTCTCTGCACCTAGCAAGCTCCTTTCTGCCACAAGCTTATCCTCTGTCTGCAATGCTCCTACTGCCCCCCACCACCAACCTGGTTAACAAAAACCCCCTTAAGAGCTGAGCTTAAATGTCTTTTTCTCAAGAAAGCCTTTTCCTGAACATTCCCCCAAACTCAATGAAGCCATTCCATTATAAAGCTTTGGAGCACTTAGGAGCTCATCATGCCACATACCATAAAACATATACCACCTTTGTAATTTTATATATTTTTAGGAAATTATTGATTAATGACTGTCTTTCATGCTGCACTTTAATTTCTATGAGGATGAGCACCATATTTGTTTTCTGATCACCATTATATTCCCCAGTGCTTACCACTCAGCATGTAGGATATACTTAATACACCCGTGATGAATGAGAGATGAAAAGACATACACTTAGAATCAAATGGCACAAGGACATTAAAGGGAAAAAAGGGAGCCAAGATCTATTAGTCAAAAGCACACACAACAAAAAGGCAAAGATAGCAATTTTAGAGGCAAAGTATAATTCAAGGTAAAAACATCAAATGAGGTAATTTTATGGTGATAAAATCCATAAAGAAGATAAGATGGTCAAGAAGTTTTATGTACCAAATAACATCAGCTGGTGCTGTCAGGATTAGAAAGCAGAATAGGAGCACAAGTTGTAGTGTGAGGCTTTTTCGGACCAACACAACTGAACAGGAAGGCCAGAAACCAACTCTAGGACACACAATACTTGAAAAAGACGGTATTTCAGAATGTGAAAAAGAGATCAATCATTTTCAAATGGTACTTGGGCAAATGATTATTTGTTTAAAAAAAAAAGTGGGTTTGTTCCATGATTCTAATTGGATAAAATGGCTTTTCTAAAGTGCTAGATATTAATAATCATAACAGGAAAACAATCCTATAATCATATAAGTCTGGGAAGCACTACATTAAGCCAACGTAAGCAGACTTCTTTATTGCAAAATTTTCAAAATCTTTGTTGCTACCATGCACTACTCGTTTCAAGGGAGAACTACAGTACATATTGTTCCCAGAATTACTTGACCACAGACTATTTCACGAGACTGATGCTTTATGTTTGGCAGAAATCGCTTGGGGAAATGTGGCTTCCAAAGTAAATAAAATCATAAAAGACCTCAAATAAACATACACAGTTATTTATATGCTTTTATCCAGGTGAGTGAGCCTCTCCTCAGCCAAACAAAAAAGGAAGACACAGTTTGGGAAAAGGTTGAATTTGATGACATAAAATCATTAGGTTTCTGAATATCATAAAGCAAATGAAAAACTGGAGGGAAAAAGTACTTGGAATTAGGAATGACTTTGCTATGTATGAGCTTTTCACAATCAATAAAAAGATTACTATTTAAATAGAAAAGTTGGTGAAGAGCATAAATGGAGAATGCATACCAGTACACACACACACACACACACACACACACACACACACACACTTCCATCCACCAAATATGCATGATGATCAAATATTAGCAAGATTGCTAACTTCACTAATAATCAAAAGAAGGCAAATTAAAACAGTAGAATAATATGCTTTGGGACTATTAAATTGGCCATGTTTAATGATAACTTTTAGTTTGAGCAAGATAAAGGGGAATAAGGACTATCAATTACAGCCAATGGGAATATAACATGGTACCACCTCTCCCGCTAGTAATTTGGCAGTACCTATTTATCAAGCCTCTTTTTTAAAATTGCCTTTGATTCAGTAATTCCACTTCAGGCAATTTACAGCAAGGGGGGAAAAACGGGACTGCCTAAAGATTTATGGACAGGATTATTTACTGTAACCTTGTTTATAGTAGCAGAAATATTGGAAGCAGCCCAAATGTCAAGCAGTGATTGGTTAAAGAAATTATGATATGCTCTATATCAATGGTCGGCAAATTTCGGCTCTCGAGCCACATGCTGTTCTTGAGCCACGGTTTGCCGCTCTGTTGACTAATAAGTTTGCCAACCACTGCTCTATATGATGAGCTATTACACAGCCTTTAAAAATTATGACTTGTAGAAATATTCACACTAAGGGGATTAAGATTAAAAAAAAAACATGATGTAAAACTATCCAGATTCCAATTATATAAAAATACATATTTATGTTTATGTAACTGGAAAACACTCTGGTGAAATATACCAGGGTGTTAAGTTATTCCCTCTGAAAAACATTCTATGCATTTTTTAACCATCCCCCACTCCTCTACATCTAATCCGTAAAATCATATCAACTCTATTTCAAAGTGTACCCCGCGTCTTTCGGACTTCCCTCCATCCCCACCCCTGCGCACTAGTCACAGCCACCTTCATCTTTCACTTTGACAAACGGAAGCCTCTCATTGGTCTCCCTCCCTCCGGTTTTGCCCTGTTACAGGCCAGTCTCCATGCAAAGGCAGAGTAATCGGTATTGAATGTAAATCAGATCACATGACCTTCTGCTGAAAGCCTCCTAGGCTTTCCCAGCACACCTTGAATAACATCCAAAGTTCTTTCCTTTGCAGGGACCCTGAAGTCCCTCCTAATCCCAGCTGCCCTGTCTGACTCATCTTGAGCCCCTCTCTCCTGCCACAGTGCTGCTCTTCGCCTCCCTGGTCCCTTCTCTGCCCCTCCCCTGTCCCACCTTGGCCTGCCACTAGTTCTCTCCCTGCCCTTGACCTAGCCAGCTTCTTCCTTCTGGGTCTCAGCTTCAATGTCACCTCCTCTGGGAGCACACCTGATCAAATCATTGTATTTTCATTCTCTGCAGAACCCTCAGCTGCCATCTGATTCTTTCTTGTGTCTACCTCTTTGTGGATTATTTGAACTTCCCCCCACTAGACTGTACACCCCATCACAGCCTGCTCTGTCCATGGAGAACCCTGCCTTAGCAGGCAATAAATGCTAGCTGAATGCCCGAACTAGAAGAAGAAACTGAGAATGTTTCATCAAAACTGGAAAAGTTAAATCATGACCTCCAATCTCCAAAACTAAAGTCCTCTGGAGAGTCTGCAGGCTTGCAGGGGTGTCCCGCCGGGGCACGAGAGGGTGGGGAGGGTAATCCCTCCCCTCTCGAACCTCCCCCTCCTCTCTGACCAGAAAATGACATTAATGTGGAGGGGCAGGTGGAATGGATTTGCAGTGTCCCCTGCTTCAGAAACAAATTGCACTATTAGGCTTTTGCAGGTCTCTGGGGAACTGGTCCAGGTTTCGGTGAATTCCAATGAGCTCCAGTTTTAAACAAACACGATTTCCTCTCAGGCTTTTCACTCTCTGAAAAAGTACAGCATAGATGTACTCACCACTCCAGGAATTCCTCTTTCCCAACATGACAGCTTGAGAAGCCAGAGGTAGAGCTCTTAGTAAAGCCCGCTGACCTTGAATGGGATGGGACCCAAGAAGCCTTCTGCTCTCTTTATGAGTCGCTTATGGGACTGCTTACATGAAAGAGGCCGTAACCTCACACCACAAGGCACAATAGCACATCACAACAAGTTGCCAGTCTTAGTGTTTGTGGTCTTGAATGTACTTAAAGGTCCCCAAAGGACACTGATTTGTCATACTGCTGAGGAATAAATTTGAATTGAGTGTGATGCCAGGCTGTTGTGTGAAAATAGACCACTTAGCCAGTAAGTGGGCCTAGTCAGCCACCCAGCATCCCATCTCAAAGTACCTTCCACTGGACACTGGCACATGAGATCTCTAAGAGGCAGATATTTACCTATTTTCTTCACTGCTGAAACCCTCTTGCCAAAATCAGTACATGCACATAGCAGATGCTTAATAGTTAATGTCTCATGAGTTAATAAGTGAGCGATAACATTTGCCCCCTTGCTGAGCACCCAGTGTGTGCCTACCCTGGCTCAGTAACCCCAGCAACTGTAACTCTTAATTCTCCCATCACCCCCACGAGGTAGGTTTTACAGAGGAGAACCGTAAAAGTTAGGTGCTACACATTTCATGCAGCTCATGTCTATTTGAAAGTTAGATTTCATCTCCTTTATAAGGATTTTGTCTGGTCCTCGGTGTTGAGTAGATACTGTGGGAGAGGCAGGAATGTCATGGTGAGGAGAACCCCTCTCAAATGGCTAATATATTTAGAGAGTCAGTGTGATATATAGAAAACCAGGGGGGCAGAGAATTACCGTATCTGGCTTCAAATTCCATCTCCTTCACTAACCAGTATGAACTTGGACAAATCACAATCTCTCTGAGCCTCAGTTTCCTCATCTGCTAAAACACACACACACACACACACACACACACACACACACACACTCACACACTCACATATACACAAAAGATAATGAAACTACCCTTCCCCCAGCTCGTTAAGTTGTTGAGGTAGGCTCATCAGTGTTTGACCCATTACATTGAGCTTTGGTATCTATCCTTGGATACTTAGGAGATTTTGCATATAAGTTATTCCATATAAAATATTGCCACGTGATTTGTACATAATAAGGCCTCAGTGAATACTTGTATTACTATTATATTACTGGAAAAGACTCCTGCTGAGCCCTGAACATAATTTTTATGTAGAACCAGGTGGTCAATGAATTTCACCTTGGGTGGTATTCAAGTTATCTACAGTGGTGTAACAAATTACTCCAAATTTAGCAGCTTAATTCAACCTCTGTATTATAGCTCACACTGTGTAAGGAATTTGGTCAAAGCTCAGCTGGGTGATTCTTCTGCTTCAGGTGGAGTGTTGAGCTGCCAGCTGGGCTATAATTGAAGGTCCCAGCCAATGTCACTCACATATTTGTCACCTTGGCAGGGTCAGCTAGAAGGCGCCCATGTCGAGTTAGAAGATTTCTACCGGTCTTTACTACAGGATAATCATACCTCTTACCTCGTGGCCCATGGCTCTCAGAGGGAGTGTTCCAAGATGCCCTTGTTAAAGATTCAAGGCTTCTTAGCTGCAGAAGTCCCAGTTTATATCTGGCACATTCTATTGGCCAAGCAAGTCGACCTCTCTCCATCAACAGCTCACTCTAATTGCATTTAACTATTGTCTACTGGAGTTTTATAGGAAATTGTATTGTTCACACCTCTTTGCAGGAAATGTGGGGCCTTCGATCTGTGCTGGTGACTCCCGTCTTTATCAGATGCCCTTTTCCTCTAAGCCTTGTCCATGGAAGACTTTGCTGACCACCCTCTATAGCTTTGCCAAGGCAGAATTAAGCAAAGCCACCGAGGCATATCTACATCCATTTATGGATGTGACCATCAATGAATAATCAGTGAAAAACACAAAGGCTTGTTTACCTCCTATGTTACCAAGCGGACTTACATTAAAATGCACATCAGGAATTTGTGGGAGGAAGGGAGAAAGGAGGGAACAAGCTAACCTGCTTATTATTTTGGAAAGCTATATTTTACTCTTTTGTTCTGTAGAATAAGACTTTGATATAATGAGTTTGGCTAAAGTGACACACGCAGTGAGCTAAGGCATGCCTGAACAGTGATTCCTCCACCTCCATTGCTAGTTCATGAAGGTCTCTGTAACCAAACTTGTAAGGATGTTGACTTGTCCATTCCTCTCCCAAGTCCTGCTGAGATGACACTGATGAACTGGAAATTTTATATTTGTTTCCATGGCAACCAACCTCACTAGCCTAGGGCCACTCCCTGAAACCTTTACAAATGCCACTTTTCTATTAAAGTCTCAGCCCTGGGGGATATTGGAGCGGTTATAGAAGCACATACCCAGCCCACAGGGCCACTGTGGCTGCAGCAAGACGAGGCTTCAGAAGGAAGTCTGGCTCCACATCCGCACAAACAGCAGGTGAAACAAAGACAACCAAATTGATTTTTCTCCGATTGTTTCTTCTCTTGTAAAGTTTACCCCTAGTGTGAAAACTCTCACTTCCAACCCACATCCCACACCCAGGTAGCTTTCTATCTAGAGTTTGGAAATTGCCCGGATGAGGAAAAATTGTGCTTGTTTTTCCCAAGTGCTTTGTGTATCTGTGGCTCTTGGATCTTTCTCAAGTACTAATTATGAGCATTTATTTACAGCGCACGTCTCCAAGACTGGTGGTATGCCGTGTTTGTCTGTAACCAATGACTTGCCATTAATCAATAGTCAAAGATCCAAAAACAAGAATGTGTGAACCACAGTCCCAGACCTAATTAAAATAAAATAGGAGGGAAGGGCTCCTTTATCCTCTAATTGAGTTGCATTGTGGTGTGGAGTGTGCCCAAGCTTTCCGGGAGGTGGTGGAGTGGCCGTGACTTCACGCCGAGAATAGATGCCTCACGGACTGGCTTCCCAAGCTGAGCATGCTCTGAGCCCCTTCCTGCAGGCATCCAGGGAGTCCAGAATCCCATAATACAATGAGCCCCGAGGGCCTAGAAATGGCTTTAAGTTTAGGAGCTCGGAAATCCACACTCAAAGGAAAGGCCTAATTTTGCACTAGGAAAGTTCTGGAAGAACAAGGAGTTTGGCCTCAGCGCCTATCTTTGACATCTCTCAGCTTGACTCTTGTCACAATGAACACTGTTTTTTTCCCATTGCCCCCTGGGTGGCGGTCATGAGCACAAGATCTGATTCCAGGGAGTCCTGGGGCAGAGTCCTCCCTCTGCCGTCTTCTCACCTCTAACACCGTAAAGAGCCAGCCCACATCAGGGCACTCAGCAGCGTCATCCTCACTGTCCTCAGCCTTACCGTCGACATCCTTGCCACCGTCTGAGTTGAGGTGGGGGCAGCCCCTTGGGGCCAGCGACTCTACTGGTAGTTATCTGTGCTCTGTGCTGTAGAATGAGGCCCAGAGAGGTTGTGGGACTGGCCCAAGGTGGCACAGCTGGTAAAAGCGGAAGCATGATTGTAGCACAGGGCTGGCTGACTCCCTGCTGGTGGCCCTGCCAGGATGATGTGGGAGAGATGGGAGGAGCTAGTCTGTAAAAATGAACCTCAGGGTATTTTCAGATGTGATGAAACCAAACTTCCTTCCCCTAGGCCTTCAGGCAGCTGAGAGACCGGACACTGAGAATGTGGCGGGGCACCTGAGAGGAAGGGGTCATTTTGGAACTTGAAATCTCGACTTGCTGCTTCCCAAATTGATGCTGACTTTGGGAGGAGAAGCTGTTTTAGCCTGGCTCTGGCTCTTGCCTGGTGCGGGCAGTGGAGTTTGCTAAGCTCAAGGAGGGAATCGAGGTTGTCTGGATGTGGATGAAAGCAGGCATCAATCAGCAGATTTTCCACCTAGGGGTTGGGGAGCAACAAGACTGAGAATCACACCTCCTTCCCAGCCCACCTGTCACCACTGCCACTTCATCCCCACTGACTGGCCTCCCACTGACCCGCCCCTCCAAGAGGAACAAAGCCTGCCGAAACCGGTTTGGCTCAGTGGATAGAGCGTCAGCCTGCGGACTGAAAGGTCCCAGGTTCGATTCCGGTCCAGGGCATGTATCCTGGTTGCGGGCACATCCCCAGTAGGGGGCGTGCAGGAGGTGGCTGATCGATGTCTCTCTCTCTCATCGATGTTTCTAACTCTCTATCCTTCTCCCTTCTCTCTGTAAAAAAATCAATAAAATATATTTAAAAAAAAAAAAAGAGGAACAAAGCCAGAATCCATCATCCCGACCAGTGGTGCCTGCCATTCAGTGTGCCAGGCTGCTCATTGGCCGTGGAGCTGGGCTGTGAGTAAGCAGAATTGTTAGTTCTTCCCTAATGATCTCCATCAGGACCACAACCAGGACATTCTGCAATTAGGAGCCAAGGAGCCACTGCACAGTGCCTGGAGCCCCTGTGCAGTGCCAAGAGCTCCTTCTGCAGGAGACCCAGGTCCTCTGGTCCTGCTGGACAGCCCAGCCCAGGAGGGCAGGAGGCCGGTCCTTTCGTACCCTCAGGCTCCCAGCTGCTCTGCTCTCCCTCCCTTCGTGGGGAAGCCCCCTTGCTCAGGCCTAAGGGGCACTCACTCTTCCCATTGCACAGTCTGTGTTGTAAGAATTTACAACAGAGCATACAGGTGTCATATTATGGAGTGTACACTTGAAATGTATATGTTATTTACCAATGTTACCCCAATACATTTAATTTCTTTTTAAAGAAAATAATTTCTAGCTTGGAAAAGTGGCTTCTTTTGCAATCAGAGGCCCACTCTCAGGGACAGTGGCCAAGCAGGGGAGAGTTGTGGGAAGGTCAGAATAGCCAGTTCCACCTCCCCCTGCATAGAAGAGGAGGGGGCTGTCAGGGAGGGGAGGTCTTGCCCACTAGGGTCTTCAACACTGCGACAGGAGCCCACCTGAGTCATTCCTGCTTCCTCTCCCCCCCCAATTTCAAACAGACACTCTGCTCTGTCTCAGTTCTCCCTTGGAGGTCTGCACTCCCCCAGGCCCAGCTGTGGGCTGGGAGGAGACCTCTCCACACCATCAGGCTGTGGAAACATCAGGAGACAGACACGGCCCTGTGACTCTGTCCAGTCCTATCTCCTAGGTCCAGCACCAGCTCCAGAGCCTCTGTGAGTCAGAAAAAAAGCACCCCCAGTAGGCAATGGGGGCCTTGTGGGTTCTTGACTTGACAAGTGGATGGTATATTTGTGCAAAGAAAATAGTGTTCCTTCTTCCGGGGAAATTCAGCCCCAGACCAGGGTCCGTAGCTGGGCAAGCAGAGTCATGCTGGATTTTATCCCTCAGTGACCACTCTGTGCCGTGCACAACTGCAAGCTGTGCGTGGTAGCCATGAACTGGACCGTAGAAGGCCGAGGCCCGCTAGTCCTTTGCCCATGGTGAGAACATAAAATTACTCAGTGGGTGAATTAATTAATTAATTAATGCTTTCATTTAAAGTTCAAGTTTATACTTTCAGAGAGAAGCCCAGAAGGGCTATTCAAGGAAATGAATCTCCAGCAGTGGAAATCCAGATGTCAAGAGAGTCTTGGGAGGTCACTTTGACCTTAAATCTTTTCTCACAGGAGTCTGCTGGTTATGATCTGAACTCAACTTCAAAATACCTTCCCCTGTGCCCCTCTCTTAATACCTTAGCATAACTCCTGCTGTGGAGAGTTGTTAAAGTCCAGGCCTGCTGGGACTGGCAGTGTGGTCTTCTGATAGCCTCCTCCCCTGGAAGGCCCTGTCCTGTGAGTGCCCAAGCTGATGCCCTGCTCCGTGTCTCCTGCTGAAGACGAGACCAGTTGGGACGGGCCATCCGAAGAGCTTGAGGACAGCTTCTGTAACAAACCTTAGGCTTTAGCTGACACACAATTATTTTTTTTTCAGTAACTTTAATGAAATTTTAATATTAAAAAGATACACAAACGAAAACCTACGTAGTAAGGTATCTTTTAAAGTTGGTAACAAATCACCCATTTTCAGTGCCTGGAACATAGTTAATGCTCAATATATGCGAGCCCATAGATCTTGAACATCAATATTCCCTTGAAATAGATTAATCTACAGTCTAAAATTTGGACATAATTTGGTACAGAAGAGAATTTTTGCTTTATAAAAATTTTTTTTTTTTTTTGCAGATTTCCATGGAGTTATCTTTTTTGTTGGGAAGGGCGGTCTGGCACCCTCATGGACCAGAGGTTGTGTGAGGTGCCTGTGCTCATTACTGTGAATTCTTCTCTGCTGGCCTCAAGGGAAGGTTTATTCTGCCATTTTTCCAGATGTAGAGCTCAAGACTGAGGGACCCCAAAGCAGCATACTCTCTCTTCTGTGGGGTTTAGCAGTGGGCCCACATATGGGAAAGTTAGTTCCACGGTGAACTCTGAGCTGAAACTGCCCATGGTGACCACGTGGCCACTGCCAGCTTCCCTGGCCAGGCCAGCCTTCCCTTGGCCTGAACAGGGATTCCCTCCTGAGGACACTGTCACCTCACCTCTTAGTATCTCAGCATCACCAACAAGAAGGCAGGTGGGCCAGCAAACCGAGGGGAGCTGTAGGGAACCAGGTGACCCCTGGATGTTCTAAGTACTGTAACCAGAGCCCACGGAAAATACAGAGCTTGTCAAAATATGCCATTTTCTTGTCTCTATTGTGTCGAATAAAAGCATCATCTTTTCTACCCTGAGCAGGTGATTCAGTTGACTGGAGTGTTGTCCAATGGATGTTTCTCTCTCACATTGATGTTTCGCTCTCCCTCTCCCTTCTTCTCTCTCTCTGAAAATCAATGAAAATATATCCTTGGGTGACAGTTTTAAAAAGCAACACATCGTCTCTTCTATTCCCCATCTCCATGACTGTCCTGTCAGGTTGCATATTTCTGGGGTTCTCTGTGACCTTGCTGAATTCCCAGCTGGTACCAGGGGCATGTTTTCCTCACCCTAAAGTGACTACCCCATGAGGTTCCTGACATGGCCGCCTGCACTGCCCCGGGTCTCCACCCATAAGTAACCACGTGGGTGGAATGCATGTGCTCTGACTTTCTGAGCTGCTGGGAAGTTCAGGGGAGCCTGCTGCCTGAGGCAGGTCCTGAAATCAGGGGACAGGTGCACGTCCTGATGGTGTCAGACAGAATGCCCTTTCTCCGCAGGGAGCCGCCCTGGTTCCCTGGCCCTGTTTATCTGCGGGTGCCCTTGCCCTTGAGCGAGCAGTGACATCTGCTGGTGGGACCACAGCGCTATTCCTCAGTGCCTCTGTTGGCCCCGGGGCCTTGGTCGCCCAGCCTTTGTGTACCTGCTAAGTATAGTGTCGTGAAAAGGTTCTACTCAGCCACATCTGTCTTCTTCCTGCCCTCTGCAGGGTCCCCTGGCTGTGTCATGAGTCACTGGGATGGACTTTTTCTTGGAGGAGAAGGAAATGGGCTGTGTCTCTAACCACCTCTATCCCCGCCGCCACACCCTCCCTCACCGCCATGGTTAACCCCTTTGCATCGCCACCATCACCCCACCACCTTCACCACTGTCACTGCCCCATCCCACCCCACCTTCCCATTCCACTCCCCACTCAGTCATTCCCACCTCCCTCTTTCCCCATCACCACCTTCTCCCTCCCATCATAGATCTTCGGGAGCTCCTGTGTGCATGCAGAATCGGGAGCTCCCCTGCTCTGAGCTCTCGGGACATCTCCCCTACAGGGACCACTGTGTGTAGAACCTTTGCAGGGATGTGGGGTCACCTGGTGTAGCAGGGCGGGGCCTTCCAGCGGGGAGGAAGGTGTGCATGTCCCAGCTCCTAACATGCAAGCAAGACAGCAGGAGTTGTCACCTGGGTGGGCTTAGGACTGATGCTTCTGCTGAGGTAAAGGAATGCAGGTCCTCGCTGCCTCTGCCTCCATGGTGTGAGCAGTGCTGAGTTGTCAAACCGGAACCCAGATGCAGCCTGCAAACAATTCACATTAATTTGTGAAGTCCGAGAACAAAGCCAGTGCGCCAGCTCCAACCTGTGGTGGCAGAAATACCGGGGACCTTTTCTTTCCCCTCCATGGTGCCCACCCAGCAGCTGCAAAAGGGGACCACAGCTGGAGCCAGGTGGGGAGAGCCCACGCAGCTCCGCTCCGCCCCTGTTCACTTGAGCTCCTGCTTTCAGAGCGCCACGCCAGCAGCCTGGGCACTAGGACCATCTCCTTGGTCCCGGGGGCTTGAAGCTCAGAGAACAAAAAGAAAAGAAATTTGTCAAGAGTTTCTTTAAAAGTAGGCTGAGTGACCTCATTCAACATGTCACTTCCAAATCAAACCCAGATTTCCTAATGCAGAGGTAGCATCGTTAAATTTTACAAATTGCCACATTTGAGAATTGTCTAAGAATGGCTTTTTAGGATAACACTCTTTTCTCCTTCATCCACACTCACTCCCTGGGAGATGTCGCCTCATCCTGTGACTTGACAATCTTGCAGATCTCTGCCTCCAGCCCGCACCTCTCTCCTGAACTCCAGGCTCACACAGACAGCTCCCCTCGGTTTTCTTCACGTGGACACTTAATAGGCATCTCAGTCTTACTGTGGTTGGAACACATCTGATTTATTCGCCCAGACCTGATCATCCCCAATTCTCCCCATCTAGGTGAATAATAAGCAGCTCATTCCTGACCCATCTTTCCCTCACCTCATTGTGGGCTCTATCAGCAAGTCCTGCCTAACAGCACATTAATCTCTCCAATCCGTGCCACCCCAGCCCCCAGACCACCACCCAGTCCTACCGGTCAGACCACCAGCATGGCAGGCTTCAATGACTCCAATAGCTTCCTACACTGGTCTCCCTACTTCTCCTTTCGCCACCCAGAAGCCAGAATCCCTTTTAAAAACATAAATCATGTCATATAACTGTCCTGCTCAGAGGCATCCAGCTGCTTGTCTTCACACGGAAAAATGAAAACCTAGGACCCCACATGGTGGCATGGAAGTTCGCACCCTCCATAGGCCCACTGTCCAACCCCACTATAGTGGGGCTCCCTGGGAGCTTTAAAAACCCCTGCACCAGGAGGTGACCAGACTTGATGAGTGAGGAACCCTTCAATATTTGCACCATGGTGCCTGCCGTCAGCCTGGGGCAGGGACAGCCACCATCATGCCCTACCCTCAGATGCCTGGTGGTGGGGGTACAAATATTACTCTGCCCCCACCCCCACCCAGGCCCCTGGCAGGGGTGGAAGGCAACAACAGAATGCAGCTGCCTCTCCCAGTGCGACCCCTTCACTGCCTGTGCCCTGGCTGGCCTCCCTACTCATCCTGCCTCACTGCCTGTGGAGGGCAGAGGCAGGGTGAGTAGGGGAAGCCAGCCAGGGCACAGGGAGTGGGAAGCAGGCAGCAGAGAGCCATCCCGCGAGGGGATGAGGCTGCAGCGTGAGTCAGGACACAGCCAAGGCACCAAACCCCAGGCACACCCTCCATTCTCCCATCAGATTCCCCTTACAACACACAAACTCAGCAGTAATTACTGAGACTTTCAAGACAACAACCCAGAGCTTTCATTCCTAAGCGCAGGGTCCCTGAGTGTGTGTGTATGGGAGTGGGGGAACGGGGCAGGGGGCGGGGAGGGGTGGAGAGAGGGGACTATACCAGTCACGTGCCCATGAAGGCAGCACTGGTTGTAGTTGCAGAGCTGAGGGGCAGCCGGGGTTGCTGCGACCCTCTTTGGCTTTGGAAGCACCTCTGAGGCACGGGCAACCCTGAGTCACTGCCAGACTCTGGTTTTCTTTGCTGTCGCTGCTGTGGTGGCACCCATCCTATGACATCATCCACTTCCACCCAGGAGTCTGCACAGGAGCCCTGTCGGGGGGGCCACACCAAACCCTCTCCGCTCCCTGGCACACACCAAACCTAGCGTACGGTGGAAAGCCCTGGATTCCTAGGTAAGATCCCAGAGGAATAGAGAAGATTTCTTAAGTTTTCACTGATCATTTAATCTCAAGTGTTGTCTTGCAGGGGAAAAAGTAAAACTGGCATGTGAATATTTTTAATTGACATATAATCTGCATGCAATGGCGTGCACAAATCTTTGTCAATGATTTTTGACAAATGCATAACCATCCCTGAAATCAAGACCTAAAGCATTGCATCGCCCAAGAAAATGACCTCAAGTGCCTTTCCAGTCCTCTCTCCCACACACAGGCAGCCTCTGTGCCTATCACCATAGATTAGTTTCAGCTATTCTTGAACTTCTGGCAAATGCAGCTATACACTATGCAGAAAAGACTCTTGGGTCTGGCTTCTCTCACTCCACACAGCACTTGTGCGTTTTCTCTGCGTGGCTGGTGAATCATCTGCTCCTCTTTGCTGAGGGGTACTTCTGGGTATGACTGTGCCGCCGTTTGCCAGTTATTCCCGTTGATGCACATGACGGTTGTTTCCACTTGGGGACTATTATGAATGAAGCTACTATGAATAGTTTTGTGGGGATAGACTTTCATTTTCCTTGGATGAATACTTATGGATGGCAAACGTCATTAGTAAATACAGATTAAAACCACAGTGATATGCCTCAACACACCTGTTAGGATGGCTAAGATTTAAAAGGCTGACCATAGCAAGTGTTGGCAAGGATCTGGGGGAACCTTTTCTGCGTTTTCTGCATTGGTGATTTCTTCTATTAATTTTTTCTTCCTTCTACTTCTTTTTGGTATTTTT
Source organism: Lasiurus cinereus (assembly GCA_011751065.1). Taxonomy (NCBI): domain Eukaryota; kingdom Metazoa; phylum Chordata; class Mammalia; order Chiroptera; family Vespertilionidae; genus Lasiurus; species Lasiurus cinereus. The sequence goes on from JAAGEH010000293.1 coordinate 6,246,906, forward strand.
TCTCCTTTTTCTTTCTTACTGAAGTGGAAGTTTAGTTCATTGTCTCTTTACTTCCGTTTTTTCTTATGAGAAGTGAAATGTCATTATTGTTGTTCGTTTCCTTAAAGCAGATGTATATTTTTTTTCCTCTGGATGCTTTTTACATTTTCTTGTTTCCTTTGCTTTTCAGTAGTTTGGTGACGGTTTGCCTTTGTGGTTTTCTGTGTACTTACTTGAAGTCACTGACTGTCTGAGATATTGAGTTGATGTCTTTCATCAGCTTTGTAAATTTTTAGCCAGCATCTTTTTGTGTATTTCTTCTGCCCTACTCTTTTTCTCTTCTCCTTCTCAAACTCCAGTTTCCAAGTATGTTAGTCATATTCAGATCATCCCACAGTTCTTTAATGATCTCTTCTTTTTTTATTATTATCATTTTTCTCGCCCATGCTTCAGTCTGGGCCATTTTTATTATTGACGTGTCTTTGAATTCATTGATCCTGTTTCCTGCTATGTCCCGTCAGCTCTCATTCTTACTAAAGATCATTTAATAAATCCTGTATTTCAGATATTTTATATTTCAGCCCTATTAAAGGCTCCTCCTCTGAATTTGGTTCACTTGTATATGCATTTCTTTATTCCTATCCCATGACACTTAAAAAGATATGAATTTTGGTTTTTCTGGTGTTTTCTTGATGTTATCATGGGAACAACAGTCTTTTGTAAACCTCTGTATCTTTGCCAGAAGTAGAAATCTGCCTATGAAATTTTAGGTGCCATGTTTTTTGTTTTTTCCTCAAAATATTTTCCATATTACTAGAAAATTGCAGGAATAGTACAATGAATTCCAATATAGCCTTCACCCAAGGATTACATTCTGGTTTTGCAAACTGTCCTCAGAATGTCTCTATAGAACAGTGGTTCTCACTGAAACTGGTCTGGCTCAGTGGATAGAGTGTTGGCCTGTGGACTGGAAGGTCCCAGGTTCAATTCCGGTCAAGGGCATGTACCTTGGTTGCGGGCACATCAGTGTTTCTAGTTCTCTGTTCCTTTCCGTTCCTCTCTGTAAAAAAAATCAATAAAATATATTTTTAAAAAAATAAAAAGAAAAAAAGAACAATGGTTCTCAACCTCTCTAATGCCGCGACCCTCGTGTTGCAGTGACCCCCAACCATAAAATTATTTTTGTTGCTACTTCATAACTAATTTTACTACTGTTATGAATTGTAATGTAAATACCTGTGTTTTCCGATGGTCTTATTCAACCCTGCTAGCAGTTCTCAACCTGTGGATAGTGACCCACAGGTTTAGAACCGCTGCTGTAGAGCCTAAGACCATAGTTGACATTCTATAAGAAAGAGTATTTTCTTTTCCCATTTATTTGCTCAGTTCTGCTGCCTTCCTCGTAACTTTGACTTTTTTGAAGATTAAAAAAAAATATTGTTATTCTCTGCTTGGAATAAAAGAGTAGATGTCATTCTGACCTGTTTAGGGTTGTGGTAATAAGTCTGCTTGTTGTCCCGAATCAAAGATAAATTTGTTTTGGTTAATGTGACCTGCTTAGAAGGATTTCTTTTCTTTTTTAATGTTGTCTAATATTGCCACTCTTAAGTCCGATTGAGCCAATACTGACTACAGAATGACTTCTGCCTGGGGTGTAGGAAGAAATATGTCAATGAGAGTAAAGCCCCACTTTCTGATGCTACTGCCTCAGGAGTACAGGACCAGTCACAAACAGCTTGTTCTGACCCAAATCGGCTAGAGATCAGATGACATTATTGGTTGGACCCACACTGTGTGGGGCCTGCCTGAAGCAAGGCCTTGCTGGCTAGAAGGTGCTTCAAACTCTACTCAGTCTTTTTTATATCTCTTCGTGGAAGTGGAACAAAAGGGGTCAGTCTCTGGCCTGGCATTTATCCCTAGCCGCCTTCAGGAAAGCACTGTTCCTGAGAGGCCCCCACTCTGGGTTTGGAGTTGGAGGCGGCAGGTAGAAGCACAGGTAATTAATGGCATCTGTCCTTTTCTTTCTTTCTTTCATGGCACTTCATAGACTTCTCTTTATTGTTTAAATTCCAGGTGATAAATTTGCTTTACACACACACAGGAAAATCAAGATAGGTGACCTTGCCCTGACCCTGCCCTTCCTGAGTCTCCCCTGCCGCAGGAACTATTCCTCTCATCCACTCGCCAAAGGGCCGAGTGGTGGTATATGGAAGATAATATCCCTGTATTTATCTCAAAGTACTTTTTAATTGTTAGGCCGATTTTTTTAAAGTCATCATCTGACTTCTGCCTCTGGCAACATGGCAGATAAATATGTTTTAAATCCTTTTAAGCATTGATGTGCTAGTAAGAAAAATACTAAATACTTCAGAGGCTAAAAAAGCAAGTTAAAACAGGAACCCAGAGAAGTAAAGTAACTGTGAAGCTGTCTTGACCTTGAGGCCTTTTGTCCAACTGGGTGAGCTTCAGCTTTGGTTTGCATGCCCTGCGTGATCTAGGATCGCAAGGACAAGTCCCAACGCCCTCTGAAGTTGGACGTATTTGGAAAACTTTCCCCACTCCCCATATAAACCTGGGACCCCAAAGGGTTTTATCTACCATGGCAGGATTATGAACAGAAAAAAAGATGAAGTATTCAGAATAAGGAAACAAATGAAAGAGAACCATAGGAAAAGGCAATAAACAATTCAAATAAATATTAATAATATGTGCACACAATGGGCACGGAAAGTGAAAATGAATGAATGACAGGTATACGCAAAGATGCAGATGAAATGAAACAGTATAAAAGCAAACAGTATGATTCCTTCATATTTATCTAATGTTCAAAAACATGTAAACCAAGCAATATATTGTGTAGGAATACAAAGATGAGCTAAAACTGCAAAGAAAAGCAAATGAATAATAAACACAAAATTTGGGATAGTGGTTACCTCTGAGTGGAAATGAGGGAATGGAATTGGAAAGAGGAACATTTCAAAACCCATCAAGTGGTTCTTTTTCTTTAAAGGAGAACTGCGTGAGTCCATAGTTGTTCCTTGTACCACAATGCTGATGCTATCCACAAAGTGTGTAATATTCTTTCATAGCTCTACTCATTATTTAACAAGAATAATTGATAGTTATTTGAATTTTATGCTTACGTGGTGTGAAATGGGGTTTCAATGTCATTTATTGCCAGGTGTATAGCTAGTCATTTATCAAATGGCTCATTTTCCCAATGCAGTGGTCACTCTTGTCATACATCTCATTTTCATATGTAGTGGGATTTGTTTCTGGGTCCTCTCTTTTGTCCAGTCAGGTTTACAGTGACTTGTCTGTTTCTAGGTCAATACCGCATTGACGTGAACACAGCAGCTTTCTGGTCTGATGTTCTCATGTCTGGCACGACACATCTCCCTTAACTGTTCTCCCTCTTGTCTTGGTTATCTAGGGCACTTACTCTTCTAAATGATCTTCTTAAGGTCATTTTATCCAATTCCAAAAGGATTTCCTTAGATTTATAAATTTATGGTAGCATCTTCCCACCCAAGGTAAGAAGTGTCTTTGCATTTGTTCAAATCTTATTTTATGACCTTCAGTAAGGTTTTATAGTCTTTTTCATATCAGTCCTGTGGCTTCCTTGTTAAATTTACTCATAAATATTTTATGGTTTTTGCCATTAGTATGAGTGGAATATTTTACCTTTTCCATTTCGAAATGTTTATTGCTAATGAAGAGAAGAATGATTAATTTTGGCATATTTATCATCTGTCCACCACCTCATCATAATTCTCTTCCAATTTTTCACTAGTCTCTTGGTGTTCTAAGTATACAGATACACAACTAGTAAAAAGAGGTAGTTGCTATTTGCCTTTTCTGAATTTTTACTGATTATTTCATTTTCATGTGTTATTATCCTTCCTTTTCAAATAAAAAATGGTGAGGACAGATATCACTGTCTGACTCTCACTTTCATTAAAACAGTGGTTGGCCATATTCAATGACATATTTAAGGAGTTTTTTATCTTTCCTTTTTCCTTAATGCTTTAATTTGGACTGACTACTGTACTTTAGGGCCTTGTATTTCTGTTTTGCTCTGGGTTTTGATATATGTCCTCTGCTTAATCTTGGTGGCCACTAATATGACCCTCAATAGGGACCATTCTCTCCTTAAATTCCTTTGTTTTATTTTTGGTTCAAATGCTTGGTTTTCTTGGAAACTCTTTTTAAAAACAATTTTTTAAATTGATTTCAGAGAGGAAAAGAGAGGAAGAGAGAGAATCATTGATCAGCTGCCTCCCACATGCCCCCTGATAGGGATTGAGCCTGCAACCTGGGCATGTGCCCTCACCAGGAATCTAACCGTGACCTCCTGAGCCAGGCCAGCAGGCAGAAACCCTCTTTTTGCTACACTCACTTCTAGAGTTCTGTTGATACTTTGTTGTCTCTGTTGATGTTGTCCTCTTCCTCCTGCAGCAGCTCCAATTGCGGTCATTCTTCCCTCTCCTGAGGCTGGGCCCCCTTGTGTAGATGGTTATTTTCTTCTGCCTGCTCCCTGGGGCTCAAGTTCAGACACTGAAGTAACAGGAGGAAGTAGAGGTCCCACAGGTGGTGCCTGAGAGGGGGCCTCTGTCTGGGAGGAGACAGGTTGTCAGACCCCTATGGAGACACTTGAAAAAAGCCTCCTACTGTCTGGTCAGCACGTGCTCTACGTGCTCTCCTGGTCTCAGAGGCCGAGCAGACACAGCCCACCCAAGAAAGCCAGCCTCCCCTGAGCCTGGGGCCCGCCTGCCAGGGGCCTCAGAGAGATTTGACTCAGGCGAGCCAGAGGGCAGGAGCGGAGAAGAGAAGAGAAAAAAAATGAAATTATCTACTTGATACTGTGACTAAGCTTTGTTTTGATATTCTCCAGTGCATATTTTTATGGCTGCTAATCTCACTGAGAGATAAGGGCAGACCGTGGAGAGGAGAAATTGACAACCTTCTGGTTAAAAAATGCTAAATTTTTCTGTGCTAATATTAGATATTGTAATTGAGCTCCGTCTTCTTTGAAAGAATAATCAAAAAGAGCGTGGTATTGTCTCTGGTTGTAAGACGCATCTGAGACAAGGGGCCTGCGGTGTTGACCTCGGGGCAGCACTTGTGCAACAGGTAAAGCACCCTGGAAGGGGGGCGCATCCCCTCCGTGCTCATAAGTCTAGGGTAGAAATTGGGGCGAGCATCATCGTGCTTACCCTGCGTGTCTCCACAATAGCCCTGGAAATAATTGGAGGCAGCCCGAGGTGTCGTGGCCTGGAATCATTAGTTGGTGGAGAAGCAGAAAAGAACCCACGTAATGAGGCATCAGCGGGAGAGTGAAGACCCATTGAGAGAGCAACATCTGGCCCTCAGCTGGAAGCAGGAGATGCAGGGAGCCCTGAGGAGCGAAAGTGACAAGGGAGCTTGGTGCCAGGAGGAAAAATGAGGGCTCTGGTGACAGAGGATAAGACAGATGCAGACTGAAGAGGCTTTAGGCAAAGAACAGGAACTCGGGGATAGGAATGTGTTTGGAGGAAGTGCTCTAAAACAAAACCATTTTGTAAGAGACACTCTCCCGGAGGCAAAAATCCTATTGTGCTTCCCATTTTTAAGCAGCTTTTCTTCCCAAGAAAGTCTCAGAAATAACCTGTCAGAAGTCAGTGAAGCCCTAGCAGGGTTGGCACAGTGGATAAAGCATTGGCCACGACTGGTTTGATTCTGATCAAGAGCACATATCTCGGTTGCAGGCTCGATCCCCGGCCCCGGTTGGGGGCACCTGGGAGGCAACCAATCGATGTATCTCTCTCGCATCCATGACTCTCCCTCTCTGTCCCTCCCCCTTCTTTCCACTCTCTCTAAAACTCAATGGAAAAACAGGTGAGGATTACCAAAAAAATAAGCCAGTGAGATAGGGCAAATACAGGTAAAAAGGAACAGAAGAGATTATTGTCATTTTATTCTAACCAGAAGGCATGCCAACTAGAGCACAGGCTTTTATACACATCCTAAATTCACAGGTACGAGGTTATCTTTCCAGCTCAAGGAATCTCTGTACAACCCCCTCATGTCTGGTAAGGAAATGGAGGCTCACATGTGAGTGAGACCTGTGTTGGTAGAACCTTGGTCTGTGGCCTCTCACCCAATGCTTTCCACAACCTCCACCCTTACTGCTCAGCATGTCACCCTGCCTGCTTCTTTAAAACCATTCATTTCTGATTACTCAAACCCCCCAGTCTCCCATCTGGGGTCTCTGCAGTGTCTTCCCCAGATTCACTTTCACCCGAATCTTCCGCAGCCCGCTCTGTGCCAGGCCCTGTGCTGAGCTCTGAACGTAAGAAGTAGGACCTGGTCCTTGTCCTGAAACCTCAGAGACCACCTATCCATAGCTCCGGGCACGAAGTGACTGTGAGGTTGGGCTGCTGCGGGCCCTGCCCCAGGCCCTGCTGTTCTGTCTGAGGAGCCAAAGGAGCTTTGTGACGACAAGCACCGAATGTCGACCAGCAGGCAGGGAAACCTCCAGGCCATCAGCCTGGGAACTCGGATTAAGTGGAGAATGCCTATGGGAAGCCTTGGGGAGAAAGCTCTAGAAGTCGTGTGTCAGGTAGCAGTACTGTCATCACACAGCAGAGAGAGGGAAATGGCCCGGCAGAGCCAAGGGCACCAGAAGGAAGAGAAGCACCAGACCTGACTGGGTAAGTGGGCCTGAGACATCTGTGGGACTGGGGCCGTGTGTGGGCTGCCTGGGAAACCACGCCCAGGCTCACCTGGCAGCTCAGGGTCCTGCTCACTGCCTGACACCTCCCAAGGTATCCAGTGGAATCTGCAGAGTATGGGCTACGGGTCAGTTCTGGTCACTTTCAGATGCCCTCTACTCAGAAGCTGGGCAGCGTCTACCCGGTCAAGCAAGGCCTGCAGTGGGAAACTTGCATGGGAAGCATTTCCTTGAGATATTTTGAAGCGTGCTATTTCAAGTCTGCCTTTTAAAACCAGCCCATGCTTCCAATGTAAACACGCTCACCTTTTCATTAAGTCAGGCTTGAACACGGACCCGCCCACGGTGTATATGCACATCAGTAAAACCAAATGACTTCTTAGCTTCCAGTTCTAGGTAGTCAACCCAGCAGCCACTGAGCACTTACTGTGTACCCAGCTCCTGGCATGAATTCTCTTGTTTAATTCTCAAAACAATCCTGTACGCAAAAAACCATTGATCTTTTCATTTTCAATTAGCTTGCCTAGGTCACAAAGCTAATGAGGGCCAGGGTCCATTCCGAGGTTTAACCGAGCCTTACTTGAAACCTAACTGCACGTGCTTGAGCCCTGGAGGAGTTCTGACGCAGCTTGCACAATGGTGATGCATCCCTGCGTCATCTGCTCATGCACAAGCTGACTCCACCACATGCTTCTAACACACGCGAGTTCTTACCCGTCTCAGCAAAGCTAAGCTTGGTGTTTTCGGCCTCATGGTCTCTCTTCTGGGGTCTTTTTGTACTTAGCTGGGGGCTCCAAAGGAAGGAGGCGCCCCAAGTAAGGGAAAGGATGACAGTCCTTGGCAGCCCACTCAGGTGCCACGTGTCACTGTAGGCACTTTGTGTATTGGGGAAATTATCTGAAATTTGGGAATAAGGCAAAGGGTTGGTGTGAGGAGTCCTCCCAGTGTCATACTGGAACATCGCTGCACAGACCCACCAAGGATCATATACTGTCTGGGCTAGGGGGGTTGCAGTTACTCATTAACTTGTAGATTTGTTTCCAGTAAAGATGCAAACTCTTTTCTTTTTGATAGAAAAATGACCCCAAAGGTTATGGATTTCTTGCCCTATAGGTCATTAACCAATTATGTGTCTCATCTAACCACATCCTCCACCCCCATAGATGTCCTTCACTTCTCCTGCCCGTCCCCTCATTAACCAGTCGAAATGTTTAACTCAGGCTTGCTTTCTATTTCCCTGGGAGTCATGATTTTAAGTATTTATGTGAATACTATTTATGTGAAAATTCATGCACTGGAGGGGGAGGGTCTCTCAGCCTAGCCTGCCTCCTCTCGCAACCCAGCGATCAAGGGGAGCTAAGCCCCATTACACCTCTGCTGCTGCCACTGCTGGCAGTGCAAGCCTTGTCTGGGCCTGGTTACCTGAGCCTTGGGTAGCCCTGGGTGGTTGGGGGGCTGAGGATGGGTCCAGCTGCACTGTGCACCTTCCCACCCCCACCCCAGCTGGGCTGAAAGGACTGGGGGACTCTGACGAGGCTGCGCGGACTGGGCACCACCATCTTGTGGCTATGGGCATCACCAGTTTTGTGATGGTATGAGAGTCAATTTGCATATTCCCTCTTTATTAGATAGGATTTGGCACTTGTATTTGCCTGCAGTCAGAAATTACCGCCTCCAAAAGCCCTGCCCAGGGAGTCCGCCACCTGCAGGAGCCTCGTCTGTGTTCCCATTGATCCAGAGTTGGTTGGGTATAGACTCCTGAGGCAGAACTGAGAGCTCACCCTCAGGTGAAAGGGCTTCCTTTCCTTCAGACCTTGCAGGCATCTCTAACTCTGGCTTGGTGGTTAGTTTGGAAGCCAGTGTGTCAGCCTGCAGTTTAGGACCTGTGAGCAATGCACAAGGTCCCACCAGCAATGGGTAACCATGTGTTTCTGTTAAGCTTTGGGCTCTGGAAAACTTGGTCAGGGCTCTCAGAGTTTGTCAAAATTCTGCTTTGGTGAAGCACATGATTGCCTTGGTCTGGGCTCTGCTCTATGGTCACCAGGAAGATACCACACCTGCCCAGCAGTCACCAAACCATTTTAGGGGAAAAGGAGGCACCGAAGCTGAGAGTCATGAGAATGGAGGGCAAGTGGCCAAGTGTCTGTTCATGACAAGGAGTGGGTTTGGGCGTGGGATGTTCAAAGGTCCAAGCACAGCTTCCTCCTGGCACACTGCACACCTCCAGCCCTCAGAAGTAGCTTAATTGGCCTCCCAGCTGCACATTCTCGAGGTGTGTGAGAGCAGAGATCCAATAGCCAGGCGTGCTGATGTTGGAAAAGGACTTTCAGAGCTCATCAAAATTCTGCTCTCATGAAGCACACCATTGGAGACCCTCAAACTATGGGCATCTGGACCCGCCTGGCATGAATTCCTTCAGTCTCAAATCTAGACTCTACACATTTACAGCTTACTTGCTGTTTGACCATAAGCAAGTCACTTCTTAACTCATAGTTGTTAATCTGAAAATGGGCATGTGCACATGCCTCAGAGTGAGGCCTGTGTGTTTACTTCCCAGAGCTATAAATGACGATCAGATGAATCCACCTATGTATCTCAGTGTTGGCATGATGCCTGGCCTAACATACCTCAGTGCACAGCAGTTACTGTAAGCTTTGCCCTCTCTGTCTGGGTGCTAGGAATGCACTTCCCCTGGGAGGAACTACATATTTTCTTCCTAATACTTGAGTGTGGATGAGGCTTTACAGGGCAGATTAGACCTGAAGCAGCCCTAGCACCCAGGACTCCCAGAGGGTGTGAAGATTCCCATCAAGGTGACCAGGGGTGAGAGCCCAGGAGTGCTGCTCTCCTCCCACCTGCAGCCTGGGAGGTGCCAATGCCAAGAGCCTTGTGACTTACGGGAGTGTCTGAGGACTGGCCTTTCCAGCCAGGCCTAGAAACAGGACCTCCCCAAACACTCAGTTCCCAGGGGCTAAGAAAGGCTTCCAGGGAACAGAGTCATCCCACTTTCTCAAGGGTACAGTGAGGCAAGGTGGTAACTTTGCCTCTGTAGTCACAGCTCCCTACAGACTGGGTCAGCCAGGTAGGGACTGCTCTGAACAGGACCGTGTGAGCCAGGCCTCTTCCTAGACCAATCCCTGGTTCTGCCCATGAGCTCCGAGGCTCCAGGCTGCTCCACTCTCCTGTCCCCCAGGCTCCCCCCGCCCTTTCAGGTCTCAGGTCAAATCTCATCTCTTCCACAAGGCTTCCCTGACCTCCAGATGAGCACTGGCCCCCTCATCTGCCTATTTATCTCCTTCCTGGCATTTATCACAACCCACATGTTTTTATTGACTTATTTTCCTCTTCACACTCCATCTGTCTTCCTACGCTGCCATGAAAGTGTCCTGAGGACAATGCCCTCGTCTGCTTTGTGTCTCAGCACCTAGAGTCGGGTCTGGCACATCGGTGTGGCTCCAAAATATATGTCAGATGAATCGGTGGATGGAGAGCTGTCAGGCAGGCCCTCCTGAAGTGCCTCATTGTCACCACCCTTCCACATGGCCATAGAAGCTACACTGACTGGCTTGTGGGTCTCCGCCTGGCTCTCACACAAACCCAAATCCTGCTGCCACGTCCCAGGCACTTGGGTGGTCTCTGCAATGAGGGAGTCGAAGTTGAACACAGATTCTCTCTGAGGACCACCTTGGGCATGTCTGAGAGCATAAATCATCTTGGGAGGATAAGGGAGGGGGTGCTGAGACCATTACCTGCAGCTCCCAGATGGCACACCCCACATGTCTTCACACCTCTGTAAACACACTGCACTTCAAAAGGCAGATCCTCAGCTTTGAGTCTTTAAAAAACCTGACCCTGACCCAGGCTATGGGCTACAGCCCCCTGGTGAGTGCATATGATGCACAGAAAAGAAAGCCTGTAATCCAGCTGTGTCTGCTAATGGTGGGCACGTGGTTCCTGTGCAAGTGCCTTCTGTCTACAGAAAGTGGAGCCTGTCGCTGTGCCAGGCTGGGGTTCAGGATAGGCAGCGTGGAAGGTGGCTGGCTCTGGGCACTGCACATGCCTCTGCATCCACATCGCACCGTTCTCACCTGCATTGGGCCTTGCTGAGTATGCGGCCACCTTAGAGCTAAGAAGTCACCACACTGTGACTTTATGGTATAGATGGAGGTGAGGGGAGGCAGTCCTCTGCTGGGGTCTGAGGTCTGCAGGAGGAGGCCCATGGCAGTGCTACTGAGGAGACCTGGAGTGGGGACCTCCCAAGGTCGTGTAAGAGGAGGGGCTCTCCTCAGGAATCAAGGCCAGGGCAAGTTCTCAGACAGAGAGGATGTGCTGGCCAACATGCTTGCATGCAACTTAGCATCCCAAAGTGGAAAGTGATGGGCCTCCTCACATGTGCAATTCAGGGCACAGTCCCTGAGAGGGGACCTTGCATAGTTTACTCTGTGCCAAGGAACCGATTACGAATTGTCTGTGCTCTGGTGCAGTCAGTGGTGGGAGAGGCTTCCTTCTTGGGTAAAGAAATAGGACCCCCTACCTGTGTGTGGTCCCACCACTGGGATCGCACAGACATGACCTGGACGTGGCTAACCTCCACCGCCTCTGCCTACACTCTGAGTTGGCAGTCCCCAGTCTATGATGCTCGAATGGAGAACCCTTACCTGAACTACAGAGGAAGTCTGTAGCGCTGACTGGTACAAATGGATATGTTTCTCCTCCTGTCATAACTTCCGTGTAACAATTCCCATTTCCGATCGTGTTCATTAAATTTAATCAGTGTTGAAAAGCAGTTTTTTGCTATGATGATCAGTTTCTAATCTGGGTAAACAACTTTCTGGATGACTATAAATTAAACAGGTTATGTGTTTTGCAGGCATTGTGGTTGTCCTTGCCAACACTGGGGCAGTTGCGGGCGGTCTCACTTGGTCACCTTTCCCACTCCTGTTTTATCGTCATCCTGGTAGAGTGGGAATTCATCCTGTTTTAGTAACAAGGAGGCAGCAGTGACCGGGGCTTGTTTAATGAAGAAGCTTGTTGGCATCCCTGGGGCAGATGGGCTCTCAGGCCCGTTCCTGTGTGGGGTGTTCCTCGCTTGGTACAGGCCTGTTGCCCACAGACTGGGAAGCCGCAGGGGCAAGGCTTGAAAGCTACTTTTACCTTAATTGCAAATATTATGAATCGATTGCTTGCTGACAGCTGATTCCACGTCAGAGAGAACCTGAGTGTTCTGACCACTTCCACGAGCCCCGGTGGGCACGTTTTCTGAACACGATGGCCTCAAACGTGGGCGAATCAAACATGGGCATTGGCAGCACCACACACAATGCTGCTCTTCCGAGGCGTTCTCTGTGGTTGCACCTGCGGGTGATTCTAAGGAGAAAGGGTCGGGAGAGAGGTTCTCCCTGTCCAGAGCGAGCTGGCTTTGGTGGTCTCTGAAGTCCCTCCCTGTGCTGCCACTCCAGACTCTGGTGCCCTTGCCCCAGAAGGCCCACCTTCAAGGACACCTGTCCCCTTGGTGGCCCCATCCTTCCAGCTTCCCTCCTGCCCCCTTGCCAGGGGAGATGCTCCCCTCAAAAGGTCACTGCATGGGTGACCCTCCCCACCCTCGCCGCCATCTCAGCTCTAGTCTAAGGTGTGAGCAGTGGCAACATCTGCTGTTAAGGAGATCAGCTTTTAAAACTGTTGTGCTTCTTAAAACCTGAGTGTACAGGGGCCATATGAGGACAAGGGCCTGCCCCTGCGGGGTCTCCTGAGGCCAGAGAGTGCGGCAGACACTGTGGGGCAGGAGGATTCAGAGACGGGCGCTTGGACATGAGATGCCAGGAAAGGGACCCCAGGTGTGAGTTGGAGCTGATTTAGGGGTGGGCAGCACGGCGGAAGCAAAAAGAGACCACGGACTCGGAAACTTTGACTCTGTTTTATTTTTCCAATTGGAGCAATCATTGGGTGCCCTCCCCATCACACAGGGCAGCTTATTAAAACGGCGATGCAATGGCAATGCTCTGAGTCCCGGCGCTGTGTCGGGGGAGACAGAAATGCTGACCTTTGCACAGCTGTTAGTATCTTCTAGTAGCTGCCAGCGCTTTCCGGGGTAACCCATTTTCCAGGAATCGGGCTCATCAAAACAGACGTTGTGGCAAAGCAGCCACAAGCACGGGATGGGGAAGGGGGGGGGCTCCAGCCCAGAGCCACCCGCCCTCTGCCCGTCAGCCCTGACAGGAAGCTGTGCACTGCGGCTGCTGAAGGCCAGGGAGCCTTCGCAGTGACACGCCAGCAATTAGCAGAGTGGGTAAAGGACATGCAGGCGCCCGCGTAGGTTCCGCACTCTTACACCGCTCGGAGATATTTTGACCTTCTAGTTTATTATGATTCAAGAAAAAGTCAATATTTCTTCGCTTGCCAAGGCCGGAGGAATTTAAATGAGTTATTGAATCAAGCACTTAATCTACTGATAACTGATTCTTTTCCTTTCAAATCTATAATGATGAAAAGCAGGCTTAACCAAAAACATGAAAAGGAAGGTTCTTTCTTTCCCTCCCCCCGTAGACAATTGTAGCCCATGGGACAGGAGCTGAAGTGCAGGCTTGAGTGCCAGGGCCTTTCTGTTTTGCGGAGCATTTTGAAGGTTTCATTAAAACTTAAAAGCAACACTTCTGTGGCCATGAAATCTGCATTCATGTTCCAATTTGATATCGCTTTACAGTTCTCCACTTCCTATCTGTTGCCATCAGTGCCGCGTGCAGTCAGCCGGTGTCCTGGGCTCCTGTGGCCCTGTGTGACGCTGTGGGAGACGCTTGCGTGACCTTTCACTAAGTGGACCCCGTTCAGCATGAGCCAGTCTTCCCTCCTCCTGCCCGCTTGGCCCTCTGAGCTCTGGCACCACTGCCGGACATCAGCACGGGCATGTGTTGGGTGCAGGTTCTCAGCCTTCTTGCTGGGGCGGCAGCACTCTGCTGGGAGGGAGCAGGCCGCGGAGAGAGGCTCCTGCCGCCAGGGCGGAGGACGTACGTCCAGGGAGCTGCGGCCTCCCTACCCTGCATGCCCTCCCGCCCCATCCTGACACCACTTCCTCCTCACTCTACACGTCCTCCCTAGATTCTGCAGCAGCTCCCCAGGGTCTAACCTCTGGGACCAAAATTCTTCTGCCTGGCTCTCTCAGTCCCCTGGAACCACACCGTTCCCCTTTACTGACCCACTCCCCAGCCCCTGCACCAAGCTCCTCCTCACCTCAGGTCTCCTCCCTGCAGTGTGTTCTGGGAGCTTGACTCAAGCTTCTGCATCGCTCAGGAAGCCTCCTGCTGTCAGTCAGCAGGGCCCAGGGACACTCTGCCACCTCCCTGTAGCCCCATCTACCTCTCCCTTCCAGATGGACAGGGCTCCTGGCTGAGATGTTGGGTGTGGCCATAAAAACCAGGCTCTCCACTCCAGGACACTGCTCTTGCACCCACAGCCACCTCCTGCTGGAGGGAAGAGACTCCCTCAGGCACCCGAGCCCCCAGGCCCCGGCCTCACCGGCACATGGAGCCTTGGCTTGCCAGGACTTGAAAGAGCCACCCAGGAAGCACAGGACTCCCCCCGAGAGCTGGCAGCTGACCGCTGTGTTTGTATGCCTGCAGGGCTCTCCAGCTACGACTGGCTGCGGTCCTCCTGCGGGAAGAAGCTGTGCGGCCGCGGGAGCAGGTGCGCGCTCAGCCGGGAGACGGGGGAGCCCGAATGCCGGTGCCTGGAGGCCTGCAAGCCCACCTACGTTCCCGTGTGCGGCTCCGATGGGAGGTTTTACGAAAACCACTGTGAGCTCTACCGCGCCGCCTGCCTGTTGGAGAAGAAGATCATCATCGCCCACAGCAAGGACTGTTTCCTTAAAGGTAGGAAGGTGGCTTCCTTCCCCTATGATTTGGGCTTTGGGGGTGGTTCTTCTAATGCCCTTCTCATTGCTGAACCAGTGCACTGAGTTTGTAGGTTCAAGTGTAAAGGCAATAGAGAAAGAGGGAGGCTGGGGCCTTCACAACGTGGCAACTGTGGCATTTGGAGATGCAGGCTCTGTGGTGGCCACGTGCCCTCCAAGAGCAGGATCCAGGGAGGCCCAGCCATGCCCTGGCTGCCAGGGGACACAGAGGAACCAGGCCACGAGGTGGTGCCCAGGCCTCTCACTCACATCGGGGTGCTGATAGGGCCTGCACATAGCCCCTGGACAGAGTCTCATGAATCAGGACCATCTGTGCACAGCATGTGTCCAGGCGGACACCAGCACAGTGAATCCCAGCAGGCCAGGCTCTCGAACTGTGGCCTGGAGTAGTCGCTAGTAGAACAGCACTTCATGCCTGGCCTGGCCTGGCCAGAGCATCCTGAGCAAGACAGGGAGGCTCCGAGTGGACATCAGAGCATGTCCGTGGAGTCGGGGCCAAGGCGTTTGTGCTCCCTGCTGGGGTGGAGTCAGAAGAGAAGGGCAATGGCAGTTACCACTGGAAGGATAGAGCCTCTGGCAGGGCCTAGGGCTCTTCACACCTGACCCATTCTTGGCACTGCCACAATGCCTTGCACTCAATGGCTCACAGATGCCAGGAGATGTGACAGTTAGAATGCAAATTCCCATGTTGATGTGGCCCCAAGGAATGGCACATGGTACATGGGTACACAGAGTGACAGGCGTGTTTCAGCAGTGGAGCACAGGTCTATGGTTCCTGCAGCTTTTGCCCATGCCACTTGCACTCACATGAAGGGGCTCCCCACCTCGGCTGTGGCAGCAGGGAGCCAGGGAGCACTTGGGCTCTGGAAAGCCAAGTGTATCTCTGATGGGAATGGTCTTGGGCACTTTCGTGGCTGTGCTAATGACGCTAATGCTGAGGTGCTCCAGAAATCGAGAGACACATTATGGAAAGGAAGCCAAAATAAGCCCAAGAAAAACGTCCCTGGTCCGGGAGTGCTGCCCTGCCGGGTGCCTGTGGAGTCCCCAGCAGCGGTGAGCTCTAAACACTTGACCGGTTGCTCTGGCTAGATTGACCGTGTTGAATTTTACAGACTGATGTTCCATTCTCCAGTTTCCTATCCTCCAAATTGCATCTTTCCGAAGGTTTTCATTTCTGCCTCAGAGTGTGCACAGCTTCCCTCCCCATCAGTTATTCAAACAGCATTTCTCATGTCATACAAGGGAAACACAGCCACCACAAAACCCAGGAGGGATGGGGCGCGGGGCAAGCAGATTCGGGTTCTGTTTCATGCTGATTAACTTTACCCACAAAATCCTCCTGACTTGTTGAGTTTTGCACAGATTTTGTGAGTCCCCACCCAGGCAGTATGGCAGGGCCACCAGCCTCAAAGGTCCCTGTCAGTGGAGAACAGGACCTGTGAGGCCCCCCAGAGGTTGCAGCTCAGCTCTGCCATGTCCCAGCTGTGTGGTCTTGGGGACATCTCTCCACCTCTTGGGGCCTTTTCTCAGATGTAAAATCCAGGCTACCAGCAGTACCCACCTACTCTGTGGAGCAAAGTACATGAGATGCTCACAGAAACCACTGAACATGTGTGGGCAGTTATGGGTGTTGGTATTAATGCACCTGTTGTCATCCTGCATCTAATCCAGTGTGGCCTCAGGCCTAGTGCAGGGAGGTGCATCAACTGTGCAGGTCCTCAGAGGCAGCAGCTAGGCTCTGCCCAGCAGGGCTTGGCAACATGTCTGGGCCCAGGGGGCGTGTGGTGGTTGGAAAGTGGGTGTGGAAAGCACTGAGTCAGCCTGATGCTATCCCGGAGATGCTCTTCCTGCAGGCCTGGCCCCTGGGTCGGGCCCCACGGAGAAGCCTTCCCAGCCTCAGGCTCAGGGTCACTCCAGGTCTGGCAGGTGGCAGTGGGGGTGTCTCAGAAGAAAGGAGGGTGTAAAGGACAACTTCCCACAGTGCTGCCCCCACGATGGCAGGGCAGTATTTAATACCATCTTGAGCTCCTTGATGATCGTTTCTCTTTTGTCCCAAATCACCAGGGAGCTATTCATACAGGAAACTTAAAAACATCTTTTCCCCCTGCAAATAAAAATTCTAAAATCATCTGTTCCATTCTCTAGTCCTACCAGGCTTTACAAAGAGAAGCTATGACTTCAATCTCTAGGGTTTTATCTGTCTCCAGAAGTCCTTATGGGGAGGGGGCGGGATTCACACCCCATGGGGACACAGGGCCTTGCCATTTTGCAACCTTCTCAGCCCCATTTACAAGAGAACTTTTGGTATCATATTCCAGTTGCCATGTCAATGGGGTGCCTTGTGAACTCAAATATCACATCATTTAGGGATCATTAGCATGTGAGAAACCAAAACTGAACTCTAGTTGCTTCAGCTGGCCTTTGCAGCCCAGGCACCAGCGCTTCGGAAATCCCATGCAGGGTTTCTTGCCGAAAATCGAAATTCGGGAGTTCAGAGGATATAGGATGTGGTATCTCTTTCTTCTGGTGGCAAAATTAGACTCATAGTTGTTCTCAGCCGCAAAGACCGCCAGCGAATACCAAGATAGTGGGTGGGATTCTCTGTAACTTTCACTGCTTATAGTGTTTTAAAAGTTGTCCTGTGACATGGGGTCCTATTTGTGTACTAGTTGGTGCATTTTAAATTATTTTCCTGACTTGGTTTTCAATTCACGCTTTATCTCCTACGCTGTTTGAGAAGACATTGCCTTTCACCACTCACTCACCACGCCAGGGCTGTATTATCCCAGATGATACAATGTCATAGTCAGGCAGTTTCCCAAACAAACCATGAAATTATGGAAGAAAGGAACCTCTTAGTGGTTCAGTCATAAAGGGACCTCAAACTTCTCATCCCACGTGCTGTTGTAGGTGTTTCAGAGGGGAGTTTCCAGGCTGATGCATGAAATCAGAGGAAATGATTTTCATTTTTGACCAAAAAAAAAATGTACCATAGGCTCACCAACAAATCTTTTGCTGTTACTAAACACAGGAATAAAAACCCAACCTTTTGTTGCATTAGCAGAACAGCTAGATCTTACTGCCAAAGAGACCTCTTTTTTTCTTTTCTTGTTGTTACTCTGAGTCTTGTTGCTCTAGGAACATAAATTAAACCCCAGGCCTGCAGGGCATTTCCACACTTCCCGCCAGTCACCTCTCCAGCAGCAGACCCAGCTCCCCAAGGTGTGTGAGGTCCTGGTACAGGGCCCTGTCTGGTCAGGAGTCTTAGAGGGTTGGGTTTCACTCTGTTGGAGTAGGTTCCTATGGCAGGGAGGTGCTAGGGCCTGCCTGCGGGAGCATCATGGGGGTTGAGGGGGCAACAGACACAAACTCAAGGGCACCGGCTTTAGATCCATCATGGAGCCATACCACACCTCTTTGGATGAGGCCTGTGAGCTCTCTGTGCCTCACTTGCCTCATCTGTAAAATGGGAATGATCATTCTACCTACCTCAAGGAGCATGCCCCACCCAGAGTGAGCGCTCTCCTCTAAGTGTAATCCACAGCACTCAGGTTGATGGTGATGTCGTTGCAAACATCAAAGCACATTTGAGGGATGGATCCAAGAGGCCGAAAGAGCCCTGCCCGCACATGCAATGACGTATACGGGCAGAGAGATCCGGGTGGTGGGTACTTCAGTGAACCAGCAAGGTGAGAGGAGAAAGTTTGTCCTCATTTATTTAACAGGTGACTGGAATTTGACCTGCAAATGATCAAACTTATACCACCATCTCCAACTGCCTTGCTTTTTGAAAGAGATGTAATGAGTTGTCCAAGCTCACCTAACAAGTTATGAGAGAAAGAGGAAGAGAATCAAGAATTCTGATTCCAGGTTTAGAGCAGGTTTCTGGAATGAATGAAAGGCTCTCAGGAATTGTCAGCTGAGCCTGAGGGAGCATTTGTCTGCCTGATTGAGAAAGGGAACGTCTAGGGAAGGAGCTAGAGAAGAGACATTCAAGGAAGAAAGATTTCCAAGGATGAGAGCGGGCATCCTGCAGGCAGGCAGGAAGTGCCTGCAGACCCAGGGGAGAGCCAGTGCTTAGGAGACAGGTTCCATAGGGGAGTGCAGCTGGGGATACATGCCGACAGGCAAGTAAGGGAGAGCTGAGGAGGCCTTTGTGCGAAGCCTACCAGGTGTTAGGTAAACTACTCCAGCTTCCGTGTTCCCCAGACAGACACCTCGAGCCCCGAGGGCACTAAGCAGTCCCTGCCCATGTCCCACAGGCCCTGCCACTGCAGCCCGACCTTTGCAGACACCCACAGCTGTGGAGCTGTTTGTCCAGCAGGCATGTTCACAGCAGATGCAATGGCCTCGTCCTGTTCCCCAGGAGGCTTCCTGGTAAGGAGGGACAGCTCCAAGCCATGGTGGTGGGAGGCTTCGAGGCTCTGGACCGGGGTCCCAGCAAGAAGCCCAGCCAGAGCTTCTCCTGAAAAAGGGGCTGCCATCCCAAACGCACAGGCCTCCAGACATCAGAGCACCAGGCCACGCTGTCTCTAGGGGAGGAGCTGCAGGAGGAGCCCCGGACAAAGGAGCAGTGGTCCTTCCTGCCTGGCCTGGCTTCTTGGCACTGGCCACCACCCTCCAACCCCTTTTCCTGTTTCCGTTTTCTTCCCATTGTCCTTCCCCTCCTGGCCCCACCCACATTCTGTCCTGAAGCCACTGCTGCGCTGCAGCCACAGCCACCGCAAAGGGATCTGTCTGCACCCCGCGTCCTTCCTGACCTTCACTTTCAGCTTCGCAAAAAGGGTCTGGCCACTTCACCAAGCACCAGCATCACAGCCATTATTAACCGTCTGCTGGGGATGGAGGCTGTGCAGGGCCTGAGGATACAGTATGATCAGGATGCTGGGCCGACCTGGTGGAATGGGCAAGTCCCAGCACCCCCTCTCTCTGGGCCGTCATGGGGGAGCTGCCAAAGACACCCTCAAAAGCCACTGGGAATCTTCTTGGACTGTTCCTGTCTTGCCGCCACCCCTGTAGGTTCAGCTGGCACCCATGCAGAGAGCTGCGAGCCAAGGAACTGAAAGTTTACCAATAGCCTCCCTCCCACCTCCCCCCCACGCCCCCTTCCACCCCAACCCCCGCGCCCCAGCACAGCAGCCTCAGAACTCAGTCCTCCCATTTATAGTATCTGCTTCCAGGATCAAGAAACACAACTTAAAACAAACATGTGTATTCTTTGGATATTTCCCTCCAGGTTTCATGCAACAAAATGTCTTGGTGTTAGCACCCTGCAAATGTGGGAGAATGTTATCAGCTCAGCACGTGTGATGTGCTTCACAGAACCGCTATACTTGGGATGAATTAATTACATCCCAGTAATTAAAAAGTGCTAATAAGTTATTGAGCTGAGGAAGTCTCGCACTGCATTGATTTCACTTATGGAAGCAAGCTGCAGCCTCCAAGCTACCCACACACACACAGTGTCTCCTGTTCTTCCCTAGATGCCATACCATCCCTTCCCTCCCCTTCCCTTTCCTTCCCTTCCCTTCCCTTCCCTTCCCTGGACAAGGCTTAGGATGAGAGAGCCTGAGCCTGCCAGTGCACGAAATTTGTACACTGGAAGGGGGGAGGGGTCCCTCAGCCCAGCCTGTGCCCTCTTGCAGTCCAGGAGCCCTGGGGAGCGGGCCTAAGACATCAGTAGAACATCCTTAGTACCGCTACGGAGGCGAGAGAGGCTTCTACCACTGACACCATGCTCACCATCCATGAGCCAGGTTTCTGGCTGGGCCTCCCCGCTATGGGAGCACACTGACCACCAAGGGGCAGCTCCTGTGTTGAGCATTTGCCCCCTGGTGGTCAGTGCACATCATAGCAACCGGTCGTTCTGTTGTTCAGTTGATTTGCATATTGGCTTTTATTATACAGGATTGTTTTTATTACAGTACGGTTGGCATACAGTACTATATTAGTTTCAGATGTGCAACATAGTGATTTGACATGTATATGCCTTATGGAGTGATCACCACTCTAAGTCTAGTACCCACCTGTCACCATGCAAAGTTCCCACAGCATAGTTGACTGGATTCCCTGTGCTATGCACCGTGTCTCCATGGCTTATTCATTTTCTGTATGGAGGCTTGTACTTTTTACGCCCTGTGCTTTTTCACCCATCCCTCCACACCTTCTGACAATCATCAGTTTGTTCCCTGCTTCTATGAATGTGTTTATGTTTTATATTTTTAGACTCCTCATACAAGTGAAATCATAAAGTAATTGTCTTTATCTGTCTGACTTCTATTACTCACCAGTCAGTAGCTTTTTACATGTAGATCCTCCTTGGCTCTCTTCTCTTTCCATTCCACCCCCACCCATGGTTCCAGCCATGCCCCATATGCCAATAAGACCCAACTGGACCTTCAACCCTAGCCTCCCCTCCATATTCCCAGCTGCCTGCCTGGACCCACCCTCAAAGGCTCATTGGCACCTCAAATTCAGTGTGTCCCAAATGAACGTCCACATAGGAACGATCTCCCTGTTCCCTCTCCCATGACATAGCTCTTCTTCCTCACACAGCATCTGCCTCAGCGATGACAGCAACCCTCTGACACCCCAAGAAACTGGCATCTTATTGCTTCCTCCTTGTATCTGAGCCTCTACTCCAAAACCCTGCCAAGTTTACTTCCTTATCATTTCTTCATCTCACCCCTCTCTTCTTTACCTCTTCTGCTGCCACATCCATCCATCCTACCACCATCTCTCATCTGGATGACCTCTATGTCCCCCAAGCTATCCTCTCAGCTCCTGGTCAGATAGTTCTTCAAACCATCTTTGCATATGGCTTTAGGAGTGAGTTTTCCAAGACATAACTTTGACCATAGCACTTCCCTGTTTGAACCCTCTGTCTTTCACTCAGCAAACATATACCTCCTCTGAGCCAGGTCTATCCCGGGCATTGGAGATACAGCAATGTACAGGACAAACTTCCTGCCCTCACAACATGTGTCATCTTATGAGAGAAACTAAGCAAGAGAAAAGTGCGTTAGGTGGTAACAAATGCCATGGGGAGGAAGAAAGTCTGGAAAGGGGTTAGAGAGAGCTTCTTGTAGTTGTTTTGCTTTAATTTAATTTAATTACAGTTTACATTCAGTATTATTCTGTATTAGTTTACATTCATTATTATTCTGTATTAGGGATCACAGAATGATCCCCTCCCCAATATTTCAAGTACTCACTTGGCCCCATACATAAGTATTATGACATTATTGTTTATACTTCCTATGCTGTAATCTATATCTCTGTGACTATTCTGTAACTACCAATCTGTACTTCTTAATCCTTTTACCTTTTTTTACCCAGTCCCCCACTCCTTCCCCTCTGTCAACTGTCAGTCTATTTCTGTATCTATGAGTCCATTTTTACTTTATTTATTTTGTTCTTTAGATTTCACACATAAGTGAAATCATACAGTATTTATCTTTCTCTGACTAACTTATTTCACTTGGCATAATACCCTCTAGGTCTATCCATGCTATCACAAAAGATAAGATTTCATTCTTTTTTGCAGCCTAGTAGTAGTCCATTTTGTATATGTAACACAGCTTTTTTATCTCCTCGTCTATTGATGAGCCAGTAAGAGCTTTTAATATGAGAAGTGACATTTGAGCAAAGACCTGAAGGATGCTGGGAGGGTACTACGTGAGGCATTTGCATCTCTGGGAGAAAAACATCCCAGCAGAAGGAACAGCAGGTGCAAAGCCCCTGAGGTCAGAGCTTTCCTGGCATGTTTGGGGGTCAACAAGAAGGCCAGGGTTCCCAGAGCAGAGCAAGGAAGAGGAGAGGTCCCAGGGAAGTTAGAGGGGTGTTGGGACAGATCTTCCACATAGGGCTGCGTTGGTAAGTGGAAGCCCAGACTCTTAGCCACTGTGCTATATGGTCATTTAATTATGCCACAAAGCCCACCAAGGGATTGCCTTGAGGGGACCAACCGAGGAGCTGTGAGGATCCGCCATGGCTGGAAGAGAAGACCTGTCCAGGAGCTCAGGGCCAAGCATCTCTAGGTGCATTCTTTTTCTGAGATAAGCTCTCAGGACCCAGGGGATTACCTCAGCCCAAGCCAACCAAGGTGCTCTCAGAACTACTACCAAGAGGAGGTTCCCCTTCTGTGACAACCCCCTATCAGCTTGCCAGTGGGGAACGGTGATTTCTTTTTCATCCCTAGCTCACCAGAGATGTTCCACTCATCTTCAGAGGAATGCACAAATTGATGGTTATTTACTAAACAGGACAGATGCAGTCCCTCAGAGGTCCCTAGTGAGAGCATGGGAAGCCCTAGTCAGGACCCTCCATGCAGTGGGAGGCGGAGGGTTCCAGCAAAACTGATGGTAGAGGCATAAGAAGGACCCTGCTCAGAGGACATGGTGGATTCTCTGTGGCAGGGGGCCACCGAGTGTGTTGAGGAAAAAGGAGGAAGGAAAGGGACAGAAGGGGGCAAGGGAAGGGGCTACTTGGAGCCTCCTGCCCCCCAGGATTCTCCCTAGGAAGCTGCTTGAAGAAGATGCTGCCGTGGGGAGAAGTGTTGCTGAAAACCACTTAGTGGAGCCCATGGCCAACACTTGGGAGGCTGTGAATGATGGTCAGAAGTGAAATGTTTAATTACTGGAGCGAGGAGAAGTTGATTTGGGACTTCTTTAAGGTTTTCCCTTGTTTCACCTTCAATTAAGATCAAGGTCCCCGTGAAACAGCCACTAAATAACACTGCACATTGAATCTCCGTGCTCAAGTGGTTTATCTAATTACCTGCGTGACAAACTCCCCAGCTGTCACACCAGCCACAACTCAAGTATGTTGACTCTGGGTGCCTGCCTGAAAGTTGTTCTGTGTTAATTAATAACAGGCCCAGGAAAGGACTCCCATACCCTTTCGTTCACATGGAATTCCTTTGAGGTTCTCCTGTTGCCTGGTAGAGATTTGAGGAGTCGAAGGGGCCAGCAGTTGGGAGGACACTGAGTGCAGGAGGTGAGCAGAGGCCTGGAGGTCAGCCTGTTCTTGGCTCTTGAGTGCACACCCCTTCCTCCCCTCCCCCCTTTATCCCCAGCACCTGCAGAGGGTTTGGCTGCCCAGCCTCTCTACCTGCATTTTTGGACAGGAGCAGTGTGTTTAAACCATCTTTTTGCCCCCCAAAAAATAAAGGGAGGAACACTTACCACTGTATCAAATTATCTGAAATAAATCGGGGGAGTTGGGGATACAGACCCGCCCGTGTTCCCGGGAGAGGGAGGTGACTGCGAACCTCCACCAGTAGAGTGTCTGCGTGGGGAACATCCCCGCAGAGCAGGCTCGCCAAATGCACAGGTAACAAGACCACACCCAACCGTTCACACTGGGCCTGTGGTGTTGAGGACTCAGCCAGGAGAACCCAGCTCTCTGCTGCATCCAGGGGTGGGGGGGGGACCCCTGTAGTTCCTTATTGTGGGTGAACTTGTGCCAAGGCCTGTGCCAGGTGCCGCAGAGAATCGGGTCCAGAACACGGAGGGAGGCAGAGCTGCACTGCCACCAGCGTGGGCTCCTCGTCCTGTGATCCCTGCCCTCTGCCTGCCTTCTTGCTGTGTGCACTTCTACTTTGATGCACCTTGATCACTCATTACTGAAGGTAATTGGAGTGAAACTATTTTCAAAAAGCTGCTCCAAAATGCAAGCAGTAAAATCACTTCGCTTGCAGGTAATTAAAACCCCCAGAGGCAGTGAACTCTGACCACTCATTATAAGCAGGAGGGCTGAGTGGTGCTTTTGTCTTTGTAGCTGGAAGGAAGGGCTAATCCAGCAAGCCACCTCCAGGGCTAGTCTGTTTACTTGTCTCACTTGGGGAACTTCTATTTCCTCATCCACTGCTTGTCTTTTAAGCCACCCCCATCCACTCTGATTGGCTGGCATGTGACCTGCAGGCCTGGTGTCCAGTGGTCCAGCAAGTGGCTCTCTGAACCCTACCTGCCCCACTCTGCCCGGTTGAATTCTCTTCCTCCCCACCTCTCTCCTCTCTCTCTCTCTCTCTCTCTCTCTCCTTCTTTCTCTCTCCTTTTCTCTCTCTCTCTCTCTC
>JAAGEH010000293.1:6271674-6315652 GCA_011751065.1 Lasiurus cinereus
CCCCCCTTTCTCTCTCTTCTCTCTTTCTCCTCTCTCTCCTTCTCTCTCCTTCTGTCTCTCTCTCCTTCTCTCTCTCTCATTCTCTTTCTCCTTCTCTCTCTTATTCTCTATACTATTCTCTGTCCTCTCTTTCTCTCCTTTCCTCTCCTTCTCTCTTTCCCTCTCTCCTCCTCTCTCTCTCCTTCTCTCTCTCTCTCCTTCTCTCTTTCTTCCTTTCTTTCCTCTCTCTCCCCTCTCTCTCTCTCACACCTTCTCTCTCCCCTCTCTCTCCTCTCTCTCATTCTCTCTCACACACTCTCTCTCTCTATCCTTCTCTCTCTCCTCTCTCTCTCATTTTCTCTCTCTCCTTCTCTCTCTCTCTCATTCCCTCCCTCTCTCCCTTCCTCTCTCTTCTTTCCTCCCTCTCTGATAATATGTTCCATTGAAATAACAAATCTAGGCTTTCAACTGATTGGATGAGGCCCACCCACATTGTGGAAGGCAACTGCTTTATTCAAAGTCCACCGATTTAAAGGTTAATGGCATACAACAACACTGTCACAGAAACACCGAGCATAGTGTTTGGTCACATGTCTGGTTCCTGTGGCCCAGCCAGGTTGATGCATAAAGTTCACCACCATACCTACTCACTGCAGGCTTGTGCTAAGTGCCCCTCCCTTGTCCAACCAGAGGTACAAGCCATGTGAGAGCGGACTGCATGGAGTCCTTCCATCGACAGGATCCACAGCGGACATACTGGCACTTGGTCAGGGGCACACCCATTGCCACCCCACCAGAGAGCAAGATGCTGACTCGGAAAGGAAATACTGGGCTTCCCTTGCCCTGGGGCTGCAGATGGTGTGTCAAGCCCTTGGGGTCATTGCCCCTACCTCCCCATTGCCACCCACCACATCCCTTGCCCAGCACCCAGAAATTACACAGGAAGGGAGTGGCTCTGGACCCCATCAGCCGTCGCCTTCCTTCACCCACCACCCTTAGGGGTGTCTTCTGCCAATGGCTCTTTTCCCAGTGAAGTATTTTCTTCCACCAGCTGAATAATTTAAACGGCAATGGTTTGAAATTATCCTTAAACACTCAAATGACAGAAGATGCAAACTTGAGGGGAGAAAAATCAAAGGGAATGAAGGCGGGAGGTTCTGAGGCTGCTCAGAACACGGGAACGTTGCACCAACGGCGGTACGCAGGCCACAAAGGCTGCTGGTTAGATCCGAATGCGACTCCGTTCCAAGGATACCTTTGTCTGGGAACCCCACCTCGCTTGCCAGCTGCCAGGTTCAGAGAAGCAGGAATCAAAGTGTTTATCAGCCGCCTGGTTGGCGGGAGCATGGGGGGAGCGGGGCTGGGCGGTTCCTCCTGGAAATGGGGAATGAAGGTGCAGCGGGAGGCCTGCCTCTTAATAAGGCAGCAGCCAATTAACAGAGCAAATGTTTGAGGTGTCCCCGCTGAGTGATGGGATGTCTGGTCTTCTCCCCGAGTCCCTGGGGCCCGGGCAGGGCTTGTTAATTGGAGAGAATCTCCTTCCAGGGAGGTGAGCCCTGGCTTGTCATTTAATGGGACCGAGGTTTGTTTTTGACAAGGAACTTTGACCCATAAAAGGACACAGCCTTCCAATAGGCCACCCTCTCCCACCGCCCCCTCTCCTCAGACAGTCTTGGTTTGGGAATTTCTCACCAGGGGGACCCAGAGCTGGGGGCCAAGGCTGGGCATCTGAGAACCAGGAGAAGTTCAGCAGGAGGGAGCTGTGCCGATACAACCTAGTCCTGGCCAGTGAGAGGGCAGCGGTCCTCCCCAGCAGCAGGTGTCTGGGGAGCCCCTGCTAGGAACCCATCACCCTGCTAGGCAGGCATGCAGGATTGGGCCACTGGAGAGGCTGTGACGGGGGGGGGGGGGGGGGGAGGGTGGAGAAGGGGGGGGGGAAGACAGATGAAGCTCCAAGTAGGGCAAAGTCAGGGTCAGCTGGGCTTGCCCTGGTGGGGAAGAGGTGGCCTAGCGAGGGAGAGGTTCATCCCCAAAGGGCCCAGCATGATGGGTCAGTAAAGGCTGTGTGGGCACGGGGGCTGGTCTAGCATTGGCGAAGCTGATTGAGTATCTGCCAGGCAGTAGTTGTCTCTTCCTCTCTCTTTCCCCCACTCCCCCTCGTCTTCTCATGTCCCCGATTCCATTGTCCCACCCAACCCCTCTCCCCCAGAAGACTGGCTGTGTGCCCACCCATATCTAACACAAGTACCTGAAAACAGCATGTTTCTCAGTGAACTGAGTATCCACCATAAGACACAAGCAACTAGTTAGACATTTTAGCAGCATAAGCAGTTTTACTGGCATTTCAACACAGTTAAAATGGTAAGTTTGCCCGGGCCCTTCTGAAATTCATCACCGCGGGAATCCGGGGATGGGACCACGGCCATCTGACACCTCGGGTGGTCAGCTCCTGAGGAGCCCGCAAGTTTGTCTTTGGTTGGAGGAAACCCTCTCTCCAACGTTTCAGCCACTGTCTGGATTATAACTAAGTGGGCTATTTCTCAGTGTCCTTGCTCCAGGTTTAAGTGGGAGGAACAGGAAGGGTGCTGGAAGCAAACAGTCCTGGGGTCAGTGATCATTGTTCTCCCACTGGGAAAAGGCACCCCAGGTCCAGAGGTGCGTTGGATTTGCTCGGGAACAAATCCCAGGACCCCACTGAAGTGCTGACTCACACCACGCCTCCAGCATAGGTCAGCGGGGGTCGGGCCAGCAATGTCACTTCCACACCAGGGTCAATAGTCATCGTTTTGGGGAGCAGGAGGTGGAGCGTAGGGAGAGCTCTGGTTCACTCTTCTCTGGAGTTCCCACTCACACTGCAGTCAAAGTCACGCGTGAGACCACGTATACCATGGTACATACACTTCCCTGGGACACGTTTCCGGGAGGGAGTGCGCGGGAGAAGCAGGAATCCACATTCCCATCATGTCTAGACCCCTCTCTCGTGCTCCCAGGGAGGCTGTAAATCCGGAAAACAGAACGTAAGAGCGAAAGGGTTTAAGGCTAAAACTCGCGTCTGTGCTTCAGAAGAAAACAATCTCCTCCTGTCATTAGATCTGCATTTAACATTGTGCCCACCAGACATCCTGAATCTGCCAGCAGGAATGATGAAGCCTCAAAAAAAGAAGCTGTTCTTTGAAATTTCCTATCAGAGCAATTTGAAGTTTTTAGCATAACAAAAGCAATTATATCAATCTTAACACAAATTGCTTCTTAATGATCAAATGTTCATCCCTGAAGCCTCCCAAGTGTTTAGGGATATTCACAAAGTTAATATTTTATACACAAGACTAAAAGAATTTACATTTCCCCCGAAGGTTTCTGCACTGGGCCCAGGCAAAGGCCGGGGTTACTAAGCATGTGAGTGCACAGAAGCCTACTTTTTCTTCTGTGTCCCATAGGACCATCGTAATCAAGTAATTGGAGGATAAAGGCAACACCTCCCTCCACCGAACTGCAGGTTCCAGGTCTGCCTTGCTCCCGGCAGTGGGCCTGGCCCAGGGCGGGCATGGGGGAAGCCTGTGATAAGCATGTGCTCAGGAGAGAGAGGGCTGGTGAGGCAGGGAAGGAAGCAAGCCTGTGTTCACCGTGGTCCATGCAGCAGCTGTGGATTGCAGGCTGAGAAGGGCCTGAGAAAACCTCAAAGGGTCCCTCTCTGTTGCTCAGCTGCCAGGTCACCCATCACATTTCGCTTCCACAGCCTCCCTCTCCCACCAAGGTCAGGCCCTGACCTGGGTGCACCCGCCTGCCGCTCTGGTCCACAGCACATCCGTATGAGGCCACTTATTGAACACAGAACCTTTTTCTTCATTTTTATATGATGAAACATGACAGATAGCAAAGGTACAAAATGTATATGTATGACTGAAGGAAGAATCATTCAGAGAAGAGCCACGTATTAGGAATTAGGCTTCACTTTAGAAACACCCTAGCCCTTCTCTGCATCTCCCCCACGCTCCTCCTCCTCCCTGTCCTGTGGCGACTTCTGTCCTTCCCGACACCTCGGGCCATCATGTTGTGGCATGTGTGTGTGTGTTTTTTTCAGTAGTCGTCTCACCGAAATACGTGTGGAAACATGGTTTGCTTCTACCTATTTTTGAACTTCATATAAATGGAGCTGTGCTGTGGGTGTTCTCTTTGGATTGGCCACTTTCAGTCCACGCCATATCTGTCAGACTCACCCAGGCGGAGTTTAGCCAGAACTTCCCTGTTTTGTTACTGAAAATCCTCTTACATGAATATCCTGAAATGGGCCCATTCTGCAAACAGCCACATCAGTTCCCCAGGTGGGGCTGTTCCCAGCGATGCTGCTAGAACTCGTCTCGTCCCTGTGGGTCCCAGTGCCGGTAAGTTCCTCCTCCAGTCCCTCCAGTGTGCATCCCAAGGCACTGTGCTCTTAGCCCTACTTTTGTTTTCCACACTCACTGGCCAGTTTACCGCAGAACAGCAGCGTGGGAGAGTCCCCACACTTCACTTACTAACACTAACGACAGCTAAACATTTTTCATGTTTGCTGGCCCAGTGGGTACGGAATGGTATCGCTTTGTGGTTTTAATTGATAGTTTCCTGATTACTAAGAAGACTAAGCATCATTTCACTAGTTTATCGACCATTTCGATGTCCTCTTCTCCGCAGTACCTGCCCAAGTGTTGGACACATCTTTCTATTCAGGTGTCTGTCTTTCCTGTGTTGATGGGTGGGCATTCTTTATGTGTTTTAGATCCTTAGTCTTCGTTGATTACATTTTATTTTAAACATATTCTTCTAATGATAGCTTGACCTTTCACTTTCGGTTTCATTTTAAGGACACAACTTCTTAATTTTAATGTAGTTGAATTTATAAAATGTTTTCCTCACATTTGCAACGTATAAGTGTATCAACGCACCACGTTGTACACCTTAAACTTACACAATGCTATGTCCCCATTATCTCAGTTTTTAAAAGTATCTTATCCCTCATGGTTAGTAGATTTTGTGGTTTGTTTGTTTTTTAATAAATCTTTCCATCCCCCAAAGCCCTACAGCTTGTACTTTATAATGTTGCTTTTTACGTTTAGTTTTTTTTAATATAATAGCTTTCTTGAGACATATTCCTGTTATCATTCAATTAACCCATTTAAACTGTACAATTCAAGTTTTTAATATATCCTCAGATATATTAAACAATATGAAATCATCTCTATAAAACAATATGAAAATATCTTCATCACCACCACAAAGAAACCCTACCCCCATAAACCATCACTCTCCACTATCCCCTCGAACCCCCAGCCCCAGCCACCACTGCCCCAGCCACCACTGCCCCAGCCCTAGGCAAACACTAATCTACCGTCTCTATAGGTTTGCCTATCGTAGACACTTTGGACAATATGTGGTTTTTTGTGATTGGCTTCTCTCACTTAGCATAATGTCTTCAAGATTCATCCATGTTGTAGCCTGCATCGTACCTTATTCTTTTTTGTTTGCAAATACAATTTCATTGCTTAGATAAACCAAAATGTATCCACTCATCAGTTGACAGACATTTGAGTCATTTCCACTTTGGGGCTATTTATAAAGATGTTGCTGTAAACACTTATGTACAAGTTTTTTATTACCCATTTCTCTTGGGTAATAATTAGGAATAGAATTGCATATGTTAACTCTATTTTTCAACCTTTTGAGGAACTGCCAAACTGTTTACAAAGTGACTGCACCATTTTACATTCTCACCAGCAATGTATGAGGGTTCCAGTTTCTCCATATCTTAGCCAACACTTGTTATTATCTGTCTTTTTCATTTCAATCAGCCAAAAAGATGTGAAGTGGTATCTCATGTGATTGTAATTGGCATTTTCTTGGTGAATAATGATATTGGATATATTTTCATGTGATTATTGGTTATTCGAATGTCTTCTTTGAAGAACTGTTTATATCCTTTACTTATTTTTAATTGGGCAATTTTGTTTATTATTGAGTTGCAAGCGTTCTTTATGTATTCTGGACCCAAGTCTCTTATTAAATACATAATTGCAAATATTTTCTTCCATTTCTTGGATACTCTTCACTTTTTTTTGTTATCCTTTGAAGCACAAACATTTTTTAATTTTGATGAAATCTGAAATCCGACTTATTTTTTTCTTTTGTCAGTTATGCTTTTGGTGGCATATTTAAGAAGGCTTTGCCCAGTCCAAGGTCACAAAGATTTACTCCTTTTTTTTTCTAACACTCTTATAGTTTTAGTGTTAACATTTAGATCTTATATTAACTTAAGTCCATTTTGAGTTAATGTTTATTGTGACATAAGGGACCAATATCATGATTTTACATGTGTCCCAGCACCATTGTTCTTTTGCAAGATTGTTTTGGCTATTCTGAGTCCATATGAAATTTTGAATCAGCTTATTAATTTCTGCAAAGCAATCAGCTGGGATTTTGAGGGGTATTACATTGAGTAGATCAGTTTGGAAAGTGCAGTATTGCCATCTTAATAGTATTAAGTCTTCTGATACGTAACCATGGGATGTCTTTCCATTTATTTTTATTTTCTTTAATTTTTTAACATATTTTTTTTGTTGTATATGGAGTATACTGGTAAGTTGTGTACCTCCTTAGTTAAATTTATTCTGAAGTATTTTTTTTGTTTGAATTGGTTATAAATGAAATTGTTTTTGTATTCTCAAATGCTTACTGTTAATGTATAGAAATACAACTGATTTATTGATCTTGTACCCTGAACACTTGCCAAACTAATTTATTAGTTTTAAATAGTTTTTTTATTGGCTGATTTAGGATTATCTACTTAAAAAATAATGAATGAAATAAAGATAGTTTTGCCTCTCCCTTTCTGATCTAGTTCTCTTATATTTCATCTTCTTGACTAATTGCCTGGCCAAAAGCTCCAGTGAAAGTAGACATCCTTGTTATTTTCCTGATCTTAGCACTCAGTTTTTCACCATTAAGTATGATGTTAACCATGGGTTTTCTAAAGGTGTCCTATATCAAATTGAAGAGTCCCTTTCTTCTACTTTGTTGAGGTGGTATTGTTTTTTTAATCAAAAAAGTGATAAATTTGGTCAAGTGCTTTTTCTTCAACTATAGAGATGAATATGTGGTTTTGTTCTTTTTTTTCAGAACAAAGTGAATATAATATATTGATATTATATATTACATTAATTGATTTTCATATATTAAACCAACCTTGCATTTCTTGGATACATTCCATTTGGTCATAGTGTATAATCTTTTTAATATGTTGCTGAATTTGATTTGTTAGTATTTTTGTCAATGGGTTTTTTGTTATCTATAATCATAAGAGATATTGGTCAGAGGTTTTATTTTCTTGTAATGTCTCACTTTGGTCAGGGGAATACTGGTCTCATAGACTGAGTTGGGGAAATGTTCCTTTCTCTTCTGTTTTATGGATGCGTTTATGAAGAAGTGGTATTAATTGTTTTAAAAAGTTTGCTAGACTTCACTAGTGAATCCTTTAGATCCTGTGCCCCCTTCCCTGGGCAAAGCCTCTAAGCCACTACTCCAGAGCTTGGAGCAGGGATAGTGGCCCAACTTTTTCAGAGTGACACCCTAGTTTATGAGTGGAGTGCTGGATGAGGATGGTAGCCTCCAGTCTTCTCTTCTTCTCCCAGCATGGAATCTCTATCTTATGAGTGGGATGGGTAGAAGGCATTTGGGATCCCAGTGGCCTTGACCTGCCTTGCCAGCAAAAGAGCTTCCATCCTGTGAGTCAGGGCTGTATGTAATAGGGGAGCCTCAGATTCCTCAGCTGCACTTGCTTGGAATTTAGCCTATGTAACAAGGAGCTAGAGAGATGAGAAATGCCGGTGTCCTACCCTCCCAAGGAGATATTATAGACCTGAGTGGGAGCTTGGAGAGAAGGAGGTCTGTCTCCTGGGCCACTCCCATTTACAGTGGGCCTTCCTTCACACTTAGCTGGCAGGGAACAGGGAGTCAGCAGGCCATGGCTCAAGTAAGATTCACTGTTCTTACTAAGATTTAGTGGATTTTCCTGGGGGGTGGGGGGAAAGGTTCTTTATGTGTTGCATACCCTTAGGACAGTTTCCAGGCACTTTAAATGATTCGTGTTTGGTTTCTTTAATCATTTTATCAGTTATGGTCACTTTGGGAAGCAGGACATGTTGTCATTACAGAAGTAGAATCCCATGTTCACCTTAAAGTTTACACAGAAGTAATTTTTGTGACTGGCGTAAAGTAAAGACCAAGTTTTTTAGTGTCTTGGTCATTGTTGTTGTTTTTTAACCTGGATGCCCATTTGTGTTAGCATCGTTTACTAAAAGTTCTTCTATTCCTCCGGGGATCTATAATAGCACCTTAGTCTAGCAGCAGATGCTCACTCATATTTTCAGTGGCCTATTGTGGAGCCCTCTCTTCTCTTCAATTGATCTGTTCCTATACCAATACCACACTTTCTTAATTACCAAAACTTTATAATAAGGCAAGTCCTTGTTTTACCTCCTGAGAGCACCGAGGCTGTCCTCAGCCCTTTGCCCCTATCTGTAAATTGTAGAATCCGCTTGTCAAGTGTGTGTACACATATGTGCATGCATGCATGTACACACACAGTGGTGGAAATTTTATTAGTATTGTAATAAACCTATGGATCATGTTTATTTTTTTAATATATTTTATTGACTTTTTTTTTACAGAGAAGAAGGGAGAGGGATAGAGAGTTAGAAACATTGATCAGCTGCCTCCTGCATACCACCTACTGGGGATGTGCCCGCAACCAAGGTACATGCCCTTGACTGGAATCGAACCTGAGACCTTTCAGTCCACAGGCCGATGCTCTATCCACTGAGCCAAACCGGTTTCAGCCTCATGTTTATTTTTTAGCCTACCTGGAAGTAAATTTTTTGTGAATGCAGACCTAAGCTTTATTTTTTTTACATGGATCCTAACTTGTGCTACGCATCATTTATTAAAAGATCTATCTGTTCCCTCAGGGATCTATAATAACACCTCTGTTTTGTATCAAATACTTATATTTTCAGAAGAATGGACATTTTCCATAACTCTGTCCTTTAATCCACAAACAGTATATGTCTCCATCTGTTTACATGTGAATATCAATTTATTTGAGTAGTATGTCTGTCTCTAGACCACGGATCTTTCAGAAACTTATGACATTTTCTGCTGTCTCCTCTCCTTTCTTATAAGAGTTTATCTCACTTCACATGTGTCCACGTTAGAAAAACAAATTACCTGAGAGTCCATTGGTGACCAAAAGCCAGACTTCCAGACAGGTAGACATTTTAGGTAGCTGCCTCTGCGGGATTCAACATACCCAGCAGGAGCAAGAATAGAGGAAAGTATGTTTTTGTCACAAAGGAGCATTTGCTTTGAAGCTCCTCTGCCACCTTTTACTCACTGATGTGCTTCCTTTTATGCTTTCCCCAACCTTCCAGCTATTTTCTGATAATGGAGAACTAGCATGAGGCTGTGCTATTTCAATCAAAGCAGGAAGACCTTGATTGGGGGCCTTGAAGAGTAGACACTGTTGCTTTCTTTTTATTGCTGTTGTTTTTCTGATTATAAAGGTATTATGTGCTATTTGCAGGAAGCTTAAGAAATACAGAAAAGCACAAACGAGAAAAATAACACTCATTTACCATCAGAGAGAACAATGGATAATATTTTGGCATATGGCTTTAGAGTGGTTTATACACACACACACACGCACATACCTATGCACACATTTCCCCCCAGAATCGTACTTTATAACCTGGTCTATTCACTCAACAATAAGCGAAATCATCACTTTCTTGGGAAAAAGGCTGGCAGCCCCAGCACGGCAGGTGGTGGGTGCGGAGACATTCATGGCAGGTTAGGTCGGCAGAGAATTCCTTCAGGAGAGGCAGAGGTGCGGAATGAAACAGCCCCAGCATTTCTGCTGCCTACAAACATTTCTAAACCGTGTGTTTGGTTAGGTTGTGTGCCAGTTCACCATGGAATTCAGCCCACTCATTGTGAGATGATTGGCTTTGTGGTTCCTTCCAACTCTAAAATGTTAGGCTTCCAAGATCTTCCACTCACTCTGTGGCCCCTTGCCACCCGCCCTGTCACCAGCCTGAATTGTTGATCTGAGGATGTTTTATTTAACTTCCCACCAAGACCATGATCAGAAGGGTCCACGTTTAACCAGGACAGTAGGCACTGTCACTACTTCTACTGAGTAGGGGACCTATGACAGGCCATCCCATCTGCACAACTTCACAGAGAAGAGATGATGAACTCAGAGCTATCTCTGTGGATGTCTGTGCCCTGAACCCCGTCGAGGGGACCCTACCTTCCTCTCTTCAGCTCCGCCTCTGAAATGAGCCCCCCACTGAAAGGATCTTAGTGGGAATAAAATGCTCTTCATGACTGCATAGAAGACAGTGACACAACCGCCTGACTTACAACATAAACCCCCTGGTCACCAGGCCAGCCTATGTGGGGCAGCTGGGGGAGGGTGGAAGCAGGGCCTTGAGATCACCCTTGCTAAGCAACCACCCAGGAGTGGGCTCAGGGTTCCCTTGCCCAGGATCCTCCATTTCAGGTCCAACAGAGGCAACAAGGTGCCCTCTCTCTGTGCTGCTGGGTGCACTCACCACAGGAGGGAGGCAGAGCCCTAGGGGTGAGGCTTCCCAGCCTCTGGAAAGGTGGGGGTAATTGTGAGGCTCTGCCACCTGCACTGTTTAAGCCATCAAAGAATTGCAGTGTGCCAGAGGTAGAGCCAGATAGTGTTTCATGCTGAGATTTGGGGGTGGGGCATCTGCTGCTTGGGTGCTTGTGCAGGACACTCACCTTAGTGCCCCAAGGGAATCAAGGGGCATTGTGGCCTCATCCAGACTGCAGGGCCTAGGTAATGACCAGGGCACCCCAAGAAGAGAGGGCAGGAGTTGTGGGCTCTGCCCAACGTGGTGGCTCAATGTGGGGCCAGCATCCCGGACGCAGGCCCAGCCTGCCTAAAGAACATTCCCACCCGAGCAAGGTCATGCAGGCCAGCGGGTGTTTATCCCTCATGAGCTGTAGACCGCTCCCTGCTTCTGCCTCTCCATGGAGACAGGAGGGGATGGGTGGGAGAGCCCGTGCGCTGGGCTGTTGGTGCCTGTCGGCTTGTTCCCATGAGCAGAATCTCCCAGCTCCCACACATGCTCGTGTGGGTGCTGCTACTTATTCACACTGTCTCCCTCTCCTGTGGGCACACAGTGGGCTGCTTATTCTACAGACAGCTGGTTGCACACCCTTATTACTCATCGCATTATCGCCCTTGCTATGTGTTTCAAGGAGGAGTTACCTACAGGAACAAACCCTCCAGATCCCATCACTTTCCAAAGCCCAGGATTCAAGGTGCAGACAGCTCCCTGGGTGACCCTTCAGTGCTGGGGGCAGGAGGCTCTTCCTTTGACCCAAGTCCCTTCCTGAAAAGTCAGCCACACTATTTCTGCTGGGAGAGGGTGGGGGGCGGAGGAGGGGGGTGGACAGCTGGTGCCTGAAATACAGTGCGCCCCCCTCTGGGCACAGGTAGAGAGGACGCTCTGCTGTCAGTGTGGGGCCCGTTCTTGCACCGAAGCCCAGTTTCCACGGTGAAACACCCTGTGAAATGCCGATCCCTGGGAGAGGGTGATGTTCTGACACATCCCAATCTGTTCTGGGTAAGTTAGGTTAACATGGCAGCACCCGATGTCATTCAGCTCATTATTGTTCCTGCTCGGCGTGTTACTGGGAGCTGGTCCAGAGCAAAATGGAATCTCTGGCTTGTTCTCTCATTGGCTTTTTCCCCACCTGCTCCTCCCAGGGCAGCCTGGAGGTCGGGTCCTGCTGGCTCCAGGAGAGGTTGTGGGAAGGCCTGGCTGATGGTAACCCAGTCCTCAGAGGGCCCTTGAGGGATGGAGGGGACCCCACGGAGCATCAGCTGAGCTACGCTGAGTCAGATCTCCTGTCCGTGGCATCATGTGCTTAGAGGGATTCTGATAAGCAGGTGGCCTCCAGGACAGGAAAGAGCAGGAGAGCACATGGTATAGAAACTTCATTCGTGGGACAGTGAAAAACAATAGTAGATTTCCCCTGATGGTCCCCAAAAGCTCAGCATGAACAGG
This sequence comes from Lasiurus cinereus, assembly GCA_011751065.1. Classification (NCBI taxonomy): domain Eukaryota; kingdom Metazoa; phylum Chordata; class Mammalia; order Chiroptera; family Vespertilionidae; genus Lasiurus; species Lasiurus cinereus. The sequence continues at coordinate 6,283,788 of JAAGEH010000293.1, forward strand.
CCCAAATGTGAGGGCTTCTCCTGGAGATGTGAGGCTGTAGTTTGGGCACCACAGCAGGTGGGTGGGTGGCAAGAGGCAGATTTCTAATGGCCTGCTGGTCAGTGTCATGAATCTCGCTTCTCCTCAGAAAGTAGTTCCTATCATACTACGGTGGGCCTGTGACAGCTGGCGCTGTCCATGTGACAGGGAGCAGGCCGCCAGTCCCTGGGAGTGACCGGCAGAGCCTGGAGGCTGCGTGTGTCAGGGAGGAGGGCAGGACTTTCTGGCCAGGGAGGGAGGCTGATGCAGCTGGAGGGGCCTCTACCCTGGAGCCTGGGTGTCTTCTCCCATCGATGCTGCTGGATCTCAGTATTTTTCAAGCCCAAATCAGCTTATTTAAATGATGCTCCTTTAGCTAACAATGCCTAGTGATGGGTGATGGTGTGACTACCTTTTTCCATGACACTTCAAAGGGTCTGAGAACAAAGGGAAAACGGCATTTCCTGGTCTTCCAGCTGATGTTCATGCACATGAATCAGCGGCCTCTGCCGGTATTATTCTGTGGTTCTCCCATCGGACAGGAGGCCCCCCTCACCCCAGAGTCCTTGCCCTGCCTGAGGGACACCCAGGCAGCACCTCGCCCCCAGACAGGCCTCAACTTGCCACCAGGGGTCTCACACCTTCCCCAGACTTCTTCAGTCATCCTGCTTCATGAGTCTTTAGGGACACTTACTAGCCCCTCCCCCCACCCCAATTTAAAGTTCATGGGAATCCTGTAAGTGAATGTCCTCACAAGCGGATGCACTCCATGCCAGCAGGGCCACCTGCTGAGGCAGTGAGAAAGGACAGCCACCAGCAGCCCTGAAATGTGGGCAGAACATACCTGGTGCCAAGGTCCAGGTGAGCTGACCTCATCACTAAGGCCCACTTCTCTGAGTGCCTCGGAGCTGCCACACTGGCCTTGTCCCTCCATGGGCCCAGCTTGCCAACACTGAGGCTCCCTAGAGCCCCAGGAGCCAGGCCTGGTGCCAGGCCAGGGGAGCAGCCTCCGCCTCTCTCCTCACAGGCAGGAAGTCAAAGCTCACAGTTTATGCACAGTTACTGAGCTAAGACAGGTCAGGCTCCTACCCTTGGACTGACTCTGCACCCCAGCCTCCTCTCAGCCACCCTGACTTGTTGCTCCCTGTCACTCTGTGTGTGGAGCCAGTCGCCTCAGACTCCAATGGGTCTTCCTTGGAACTCTGCATCCGTTCCTTCTCCCCGTTTGCCACACCTTCTGTGGTCCCGTCTCTCCTATGCCCCTCCACACGGCTTTCTCTCATCCCCCCATTTTGCAGGTGAAACTGTAGAGTCCAAACCTTGTTGTTACCATACACCAGCTTTCCCTAGGACCTGTGGCTTGCCTTGTCCTGTCTCTCTTCAGGGCTGGGACCAGACCTCTCTTCCTTTGGATACCCTCCACCAGGCTTTCTGCCCGCCCATGGCTAACCGTTTTAAAAATGATCCAGATTGTTCACTCTAGTGATGGACCCGTCTCTGGCCAAGAGATAGGTCTGGGACATTCAGTCTCAGCGCCTGTCTCGCTGCCCACTGCTGCCCATGCTGCATTGTCCAAGTTACCTTGTCATCTCTTGGCCACAGCTGAGAATCCTGGCAGCAATCAGCTCCCTCCTTCCTCTGCATGGGCGACAGGAAATAATGAGGGTGAGATACAGGCTGTGGGGCTCTAACCACACACGGCGGGATTTCAGAGGAGATGGAGTGGCGAGCACTTGGGGCACCGGGGAGGCTTCCCAGAGGAGGTGGGATTGGAACCCAGCAGGATCGCCTGGGGTCAGAGAGACAGGACCGGTCTCAACAAAGGGGACTGACCCGCAGGGCCTCACGCTCACCTGGGGAGGGAAGTGGTGCTCTTCCATCTGTATCAGAACTCAGCTGTTCTGTGTCCTCATCACCAGGGCTTTGCTCTCAGCTCAGTAGACGTGTGGCGGGGGGGAGGGGATGGATCTAACGGGTTCACTAAACCCTGCTGCTGCTGCTGCCGCCAGGTGACTAGGAGTCCATCCAGGAAATAAAATAACACAAATGCCAGTTACAGTGCCATTTCAGACCCAGTGTGCCAGTTGGTGTCTCTGATATCCCTCTGTCAGAACCAGGCCCTGAGCTGAGCTGTTGAGAAGAATGAGCAAGCAGACACCCGGGTGGTGGGCAGGGCTGGGCTGGGTGCCAGGGCCTGGAGTTCCAGCCTCATAGGATCATGGCCTTGAACCAACCTGGTATCTCCCCTCCCCCATCCCCTGGCAGGTGGCCTCACTTTCTCCTTCTGTACCATGAGCCGTTGGCCTGCCCGTTCTCTCTGTCCCCTTCCCACCATGACATGCTGTGGCTCTTCTGTCAGTGGTATTACATGTCTCAGTGTTGGTCTCGACCCAGGTTTTACTGAGGAGCCCCGGGGAAGAGGAGCCCCAGGGAGGGGACTGGCAGAGGGACGGTGCTTGCTGCCTATTAGCAAGATGCCAGTCGCCAAATGCAACAACTTGCATAATAGGCTTCTTGTTTTATTAAAAGGCATGATTCTCTCCGGCCAATTCTCAAATGCCAGATGGGCAGTGAGCTTTGGAAGATATAAAGAGATTAACATTAACAAGAAAAGGGCAACCTGGGGTAGCTTGGAGCCTGGTGGCATTCAGCAGGCCACGTGCAGGTGTGTCTGCCAGAAGCCCCTATGGGGCCAAAGTCAACCTGGAACCAGTGTCTGCAGCTTCTCCATTTATTGGGGTGGTCACCTCTCTTTGGCTCAGCATTGGCTTGTCCCACTGTAAGAAAAGCTCAATCCCTGAAGCTCCGTCTGCTGGAAAATACTCTTTTTACAGAAAAAGCCAGTTGGCACCAGGAAAAATTCTGGCCTGCCAACCTATCTTCACTCGGTGAAATAAAATGATTAGAATGGGCCCGATGACAAGCCAACAACGTGTCCACAGTTGGGCAGATGGAAAGGACCTAGTAGGTTTTGGCTTGGAGGATCTAGGTGAGCGGACAGCAAGCCAAGAACACAGGTGCCCACGGGCAGGGGCTCCCGCTCTGTGGTTCTATTCTGGCGCTGGTTTCTGGCCGAGGCATCTGCACGTGAGACGCCTCCTGGTACTCGGGAACTGCACTGGGCATCAGGTGGCCCGAGTTCTCTCCCTGCTCTGCCTCCTGCTCTCTAGACCTCATTTTCTGCTGTTAGCTAATCCCCAAGATCTTCCTAACTTCTGATACTGCCTGCAAGTTTAGGAGTCCTCAAGACCACCCTTATAGTTGGTAATTTGCTACAAGGGCTCACAGAACTCAGAATAGCCAGTATATTCACGGTTATAGTTTATTACAGCAAATAGATGCAGGTTAAAATCAGCAGAGAGAAGAGGCACATGGGGCCAGGAGGATTCCAGGTGCAAAGCTTCCGACTGTCCTCTCCCAGGGGAGTTAGTTCTGTGCGTGGCACTTGTTTCTCCCAGCAATGCTGAGTGATGGTACGCGTGGAGGGCTGCCAACCAGAGAAGCTCACCTGAGCCCCTGTGTCCAAAGACTTTATTCTGACTCCATCTCATACACAAGGTTGACTTGCCCCTGTGGCTGACCTTAGTCTCCAGCCCTTTCAGAGGCTGGGCTGACACTGGGGGACTCATGGCTGCCACCATCTATTGCATTGTTATAGACCAACGTTCACAGGTCCATAAAAACACGTGTCAGGCTGGACATTCCAAGAGCACAGGGTGGGGGAGCCAGGATGGAGGAAGGCCAGTCTCTCCTTGGACAACATTAACGCTTTACTGCAGTCTCTCGGCTCCTTCAAGGTCCCAGGCTTGGAGGGCAGAGTCTCGATCCTGCCTGTTGGGCCTGGGTTTATAAACAACAGGCCAGGAGAACCAGCTCCCAGCCAACCAGCAACATTAGGTTTCCCTTCGGGTACATCCATGTCATCTGTGCAATTTTGTTTGATCGGTTTTCTCCCACAGTTCATGGCTGCCCGGCCCACTGACACCATTCGCTTTAATTTCCCTTTCTGCTCCCCTGCTCTCTGATTCCAAATTCCTGGCTTGGCTGCTGCAGAGACTCAGGGCGGAGGAAACCTCTTCCCCACTCCTCCTAAAGTCTTTCACTGTCAAGGCGAGGGAGTGCCGTAAGACAGGGCCAGGCTCAGCCTTAGCTGTTCACAGGCCCGTGGCTTGCGGACACGGTCATAGAAAAATGCCACGCACGGTGGAGATGAGCCTCTCTTCACTGCGCAAGCCTAGCAGCCAGGGTCTGATTGGAATGGAGTTAAAGCGACACAGACCTGTCAGGGAGGCTTTGCTTGGATTCCTAAAACACTTCCAAGAGTAAAACGAGCCAGCGGCTGTTGCTTTGTTTACCTGGGGATGGAAGGGAGAGATTCCGGGCTGAAATCTTCCACCTTGTTTCAGGGACAGCCCCGGCAAGCCCACGCATTTTTAGGTATTGCTAGAAGCAGTCTCACCGCGCGTGGTGGAGTGCAGATCCTATCTCGGGTTCTGGCATTGCCATTGCTGGCTGAATTGCGTCATCACTCCCCGTAGGGCACCTGGTTCTGGGGTTGGCATACTCCTCACTTGCTGCCTTAAGTGGGTCTGCAGTTGGCTCCGCTCTCCCTCACAGCCCAGAGCTGAGGGAGGATTCCATTCCAGAAAAGGAGGATGGCTGTTCTCCAAAAGGGCACACTGGCCCTCAGGACAGGCCTTCGAGGGGAGAACTTCCAGTCGCAAGACTGGGGCCCTTTCCTCCTGACAGTGTTTAGCTTCAACATTTCAGTACAAATCCAAGTTTAAACGTATCGGTGAATAGCATTAAAGTGCCCTGCGCCCAAAATTTAAGCAAAGGGAATTTGTGTGATTTTTTAATTATTATTATGGTTTTGGTTTTTGTTGTGTTCTTGTTTGTTTGTTTGTTTGTTTGTTTTGGCTTTTCACATTCTCATGTTTCTTATGAGGTCACTAATGCCTCATAACCTAATTATCTCCCAAATGCCACACCTTTAAATACTATCACATTGGGTTTAGGATTTGAACATAGAGATGGGGAATATAAACACTTAGTTCACAACAGTCAATAAGCATTTATTGAAGACCTGCTGTGTGCTTGGCACTGTGCCAAGTACTGAGGATACAGCAGTGACCATGACAGACAGCATCCCTGCCCTTGGGTTGTTTATATTTGAGTACTATGTTATATTAGATTGAGATGTAGAATAAACACATGAACAGACAAGTATGATAAGTGATAAAGACTCTAAAGGAATGTAAATGGGGTGATGTTTCAGTAAGAGGCTTCATGGTTGGGATATTGTGGGAAGGTCTCTGTGAGTATTCAAATTGAGAACTGAATGTTGAGAAGGAGGCAGCCATGCAAAAAATCTGGAGAAAGGGCTATCCAAGCCGAAGCTCAGCATATGCAAAGGCCCTGAGACTGGAAGGAGCTTGGCATCCTCGAGGGCAATAAGGTCACCATGCTGGAGCATTGGAAGTGAAGTGAAAGGTGGTGGGAGATGAGGTCAGAGAAGTATCCAGGAGCCTAGGCAGATCATGGTAAGGAGTCTGGGTTGTCCATGAAGGTGGAGTAAGATGAGAAGAGAGGTCCCTGTCTACTAGGGGTAGAAAAGGATCTGCGGCTCAACCTCATCCATTCATCTGGTCCCACCTGAGTCTGTGGGTCATGAGCTTTGCAGGCTATACATGCTAATGCAGACAGTGAATGTTAATACCCACAGCCCTGGTTCGACCTTTTCAGCATTGGGTGTTCTGATTAACTGGCCCGTCTCACTCCTCAGCACATGTGGAAGACACTTTGTTCAGGAGGAAGTTGAAATGGCCAGCCCATCTAATAACAGAATATTGAAAAGGTCACAGCACTACAGCCGAGTCCTCCAACCTACAAATCACAGAGAACATCTGCTCAGATAACTCATTCTCCTGACAAATCAAGAAGCAAGGCCTGAAGCCTGCTCAGCCGATTAGGCTCATCAGAAATCAGAGAGCCAGGAAGAAATCGATGGAAGAACACTGCTGTCCCATTCAAGGGGTCAGGGCAGCAGGGGTTCTGATTAGCAAAGCAGCAGGTGGTGGGTTTGCTGTCCCCTAGTGGCCACTGAAAAGACAGCAATGTCAGAGTTGAGCTTGAAGTCCCAAGAGATGCTGGTACTTGTCCTGGCCTGGAGGAGGGAGACCAAGTCTTGGTCAGTAGTTTAGCCAGAGGCCTTTTCTGGTTTCCCCCAGAAGTGTTAATAAGCACCTTTTCCTGAATCATGGCTGAATAAAACACTTGCCATTAAAATCCCTGAAGTTCAATTGGAAACCATGATGGCGGCATAGATAAACACCTAAACTGCTGCCTCGCACAACAATTTCAACAGCTAAAAGACAAAACGGACATCATCCAGAACCACAGGAAGGCTGGCTGAGTGGAAATTCTACAACTAGAAGAAAAGAGAAAAGTACACTGAGACTCAGAGGAGCTGCGGAAGGCAGTGGTACTGAGACGTGCACAAGGAGAAGACTGGAAACTGAGTACGCAGCTGGCTTTCTCAAGTGGGAGGGAGACAAAAGCTCCCGACTGCGCTCTACTCCAGTTCCAGGCGAGACTCTGGGGACCCAGACTTATACAGAGAGAAACTGGACTCTCAGGAAAGAGAAAAGCACACTGAAACTCAGAGGAACTGTGGAAGGCAGAGGTACCTTGGCACAGAGAGGGCGAGCAACTGAGTGTGTGGCTGGCTTTCTCAAGCAGGAGGGAGACAAAAGCTCCCAACAGCACTGAACTTTAGTTCTGGGCAAGATTCTGGGGACCCAGACTCTTTTGGGGAGAAACTGGACAGTCTAGCAGTGGGCAGAACTTGAGGGTAGCTTTCTCTCAGAGGTGCTTGCAGCAATTACTACAGGACACTGAGACACAGGGGCCTATTAGGGCAGGACTGACAGGAAACCAATGCTATCTACTTTGCCCTGGGACTCCACCCCATTCAAGCTGAGCACATAGGCTTTTGCAAGTCTTCTCCAGCACAGAAGTTCTCCCAGCATAGACACAGCTGATTCTCACAGCCAATTGGCCTAGAGGCCAATTCCTCCTAGTGATACCAACAACAATCAAGGCTTAACTACAACAAGACTGTACACAAAGCCCATAAAGGAGTGTACCAAGAGTGTCCACCTCAGGTTATGGGGGAGGCTGAGCAACTGTGCCCTATAGGACACCTCGCACACAAAGCCACTCTACCAACTCAGGGAAGCAGCGAAAATGTGGAGACAAAGAAACAGATCACAAACGAAAGAAATGGAAGAAAACAAACAATGGGATATAGAGTTCAAAATCAAGGTTATAAGGTTTTTCAAGAATTTTCTAGAAAAGGCCAATAAATTTAGCAAGATCCTCGAGGATATGAAAAAGGACCAACTAGAAATTAAGCATACACTGACTGAAATAAAAAATAATATACAGAGATCCAACAGCAGACTAGAGGATCACAAGAATCAAGTCAAAGATTTGAAATACAAAGAAGCAAAAAATACCCAACTGGAAAAGCGAAAAGAAAAAAGAATCCAAAAATTTGAAGACAGTATAAGGAGCTTCTGAAACAACTTCAAGTGTACCAACATCTGAATTATGGGGGTGCCAGAAGAAGAGAGAGAGCAAGATATTAAAAACCTATTTGAAGAAATAATGACTGAAAACTTCCCCCACCTGGTGAAAGAAATAGACTTACAAGTCCAAGAAGCACACAGAACCTTAAACAAAAGGAATCCAAAGAGGACCACACCAAGACACATTATAATTAAAATGCCAGGAGCAAAAAACAAAGAGAGAATATTAAAAGCAGCAAGAGAAAAACAGTTAGTTACCTACAAGGGAGTACCCATATGACTGTCAGCTGATTTCTCAACAGAAACTATGCAAGCCAGATGGGAGTGGCAAGAAATATTCAAAGTGATGAATAGCAAGAACCTACAAACAAGAATACTCTACCTAGCAAAGGTATCATTCATAATTGAAGGGCAGATAAAGAGCTTCACAGATAAGAAAAAGCTAAAGGAGTTCATCACCACCAAACCAGTATTATATGAAATGCTGAAAGATATTCTCAAGAAGAAGAAGAAGGAAGAGGAAGAAGAGGAGGAGGAGGGGGAGGAGAAAGAGGAGGAGGAGGAGAAGGAGAAGGGGGAAACAATTATGAATGACAAATACTTATCTATCAACAAGTGAATCTAAAAATCAAGTGAATAAAAAAAATCTGATGAACAGAATAAACTGGTAAATATAATAGAATCAGGGACATAGAAAGGGAGTGGACTCACAATTCTCAAGGGGAAAATGGTGTGGGGGGTGCAGGAAGAGACTGGACAAAAATCGTACATCTATGGATGAGGAGAGTAAGGGATAAGGGCAAATGGTGGGGTGGAAACTGAGTGGAGAGGAGCTATGGGGGGAAAATGAGGAACAATTGTAATAATCTGATAAATAAAGATTTATTAAATTTTAAAAAATAAACCTACATTTCTATGAAAAAAATAATTTAAAAAATGAAGTTCTATTATTTCCACTAAGGATTTTTAGAAATTAGCTTTTGCCATGACTAGTCTTTGGAAAAAGAGTGAGCAAGAACGTGAAAAACTCAAACTCCTCATAAAATGAGGACACATTTATGGCTTCATTTATTACATGGTCCCACAAACAATGTTCAAGAAAAATTACTGATTTAATTAAAGACCGGGCAATTAAACTTCTGTGTGCTCGATCAGAGGCCTTCGCAAGGCTTTGCACGGAAGCCTGTCTTCATCTATGAGGCAGCGGCCGCAGAGTATCTTAATAGATCAGCCAAGCCCGATTGAAATGGAAAGCTTACCTTAAAAAGAAATCTAAGAAGATTAAGAGAGGGATGAACATCAGAAATGACTGATAAAACCATGATACTGAACGAGAGAACTGAAAGGGAGAAATAGGATACGCAAAATATATTTTTTTTAATCGTAAGCACAAAGATTTCAGTGGGCTTCAGAGATAAGGGGGCTTGACATTTTGAGAACAGTTGATTAAAAGCTTTTTTCAACACAAATGCTCATTTTCACTGGGGGTTGAGTGCAAAAATCCATGGTGTAAATTGAAATTCTAAATGCTTAGAAAAGACTAAAAGATTTGCTGCCACAGATTCAATTAAGTGGCTAAAAAAAATGTCCCATCTCCCTCCTTCAGGACTCATTGAGACACCTGCCTCATAACTGCACCATTTCCCCAATGCTGTCCGCTAATGTGCATCGGAGGGCTGGGGCCTGCTGGAGGCCCAGAGGCTTGGTTACAGGACCTGCCAGCAGGACTCTGCAGGAGCTGGAGGCCCAGGCACAGGGCAGCCCTGCCACGCCTTCCTTCGGAGGCCACCAGGAGGTTTCTTGTCCACAGGAAGCTCACTGGTGTTCCCTCGGGGGTCACAGTCCTTGAGATAGGGAGCTTCACTAGTGACCCCCGCTGCCAACAGAACCGGGCTTAGAAGTTAAGAGCAGTCCGGAACTGGTACTCTCAGAGACAGAGCCCAGCTCACGATGCACACTGGCTTCCTTCTTTCTGAGCTGTCAGTCTGTCTGCTGGGGCTGGAATGTGGTGTGTGTGCGCGCGCCTTAGCCAAGCAGTTCAGTCGGAAGGGGTGATTTAGAGATCAGTTCCTAGCAGCACACTGAAAGCCCAGAGGTTGGCCTGGAATCAGCAGGGATGCTGGTGAGTTATTGCAAAGTGGCAAGTGTTCGTTTAATGCCTTCTGTCTATGAATTAACCCAGCCATGGAAAACAGTCGTTAGCTCGGCGCGAGGCGGTCTCCGTGGTGAGGGCCTGCACAAAGCTGTGGACGCTGATGGAAAGTGGGGAGGGGAACGGGTGTGGGCAGCCCTCGTTTTATGCAACCCTTGGTGTGTGAAATTGCAGCTGGACCAGGCTAGGGACGGGAGCTCATTCCTGTGGGCTGTGGCCTCCCCCAGTTCTGAAAGGACCTTCGGCCAACAGCCCAAGGGTCACCCTGGCTACAGCACCCAGTAAACTGGCTGGCGGTCCAGAAACAACCTTGCTTGGCCTCCTACATGGATGCTAAAGGTTGTTATTGTAAAAGAAAGAGCAAAGGAGGTGAAATGGAAACATAGTTAATATAAAGACTTTGGTACATTGGCCATGGGCATTGAGGGCTGCCAAATGCCTGCTGGCTACTGTGGTCACAGACAACTTCCCTGGGACCCGAGCTCAGGGGAGGGTGTGGTGATGGGGAGGGGGCAGAAGGGATGTCATCTAGGGTGTGACTCTGCAGGGTTTCTGGGGAAAGCAAGGGAGTAGAGAGGCTGACCCCCACTGCCTTCTGTGCCCCAAAGGAGAAGGAGGGCTAGAGCTGGAAGTTGGGGGCAGTACGCCCCACCCTATATCACACCCACCGCCCCGAAGGCTGCCTCCTCGGGAGCACCTGTCACGGCCGTCCCCAGTCACAGTGCTGAACCATGAGGGCATTGTTCCACCTGTTTTGCCCCCCTCTGTAGATCATCCCGTTTATTTGGAAGGAGAAAAGAACAAAAAGGGGTAATTTTTCTTGAAGAATGACAAGGCATGCATAAAACCCCAACATGGAAGTAAAATGGAGGTAAGTTAGAAGAGAGGAGAATCAATGAAACAGAAGAGGTTTAAAAAGCTGACAGCTACAGAAGAAGGAGAAAAGGAATCAGAAGATTAGACTTTAAATCCAGGTATGAAACGTGAGATAAAATAGTGAGGAAAGGAATAAAATAAAAAGCAAAATGGATTTCACAATTAAGTATTTAAAAAGAAGATAGCTTAAAAGTGTGAGACAGAGTTAAGAAACGAGCTACTGAGAGGTCCTGGCAGGGTAGCTCAGTTGGTTAGAGCCTCATCTTAATAGGCCAAGGTTGTGGGTTCGATCCCTGTCAGGGCACATATAAGAATCAATCGGTGAATCCATAAATTCTTGCTTGCCTCTCTCTCTCCTTCCCCCTTTCTCTCTCTTTCTCTCTCTCTCATCAAGCAACCAATCAATATTTCTAAAAAAGAAATAGCTGCTGAGAAAAAGAGAGAAGAGGGAGTGGTTGAAGAGGAAGAGGCTGAGGTGTCCTGGGAAAGCATGTAAAAGCGGTCACATCACAAGTGTCACACCGCCGCTTGTGCCACCTTCCTAGGCCCACCTTGTCCTTTCCTCCCATACCTGAGGGCCCGCATGTTCCAACCTTGGAGGAGAGAGTTGTCCCTCTTTCACGCATGAGCACACAGCAGACCCGGAAGCCTCAGCACCTGGGCCCATCCAAGAAACTCAGAAGGCATAGATGGTGATCCCCTCGTGCCCACCTAGAAGGCACCCAGGCAATGTGTGTTAGGTAAGTGAGAACTAACAAATACTCAAGTGAACAAACAACGTCATCCCACAGATGAGCCTTCAAGCTCTGCTCCTCAATCTTTCATCCAAGGCCCAATTTTTTTGTAACAAATTACTTGTAATACCCCCTTGTAAACCTAAAGTGAAAATGATAGATAATATAATCTACTTACAACATAATTTCAGAGTAGGATGCCCTAAATTGAAATATAAATGAGAAACACAAGGAAACTAATTTGTAGTAAAATACTACTAGTATGTATCTCAATGTGTGGGTGCTCATGCAAGACCTGACAGAGCTCACATGAGGAAGCCAGATGGTGACATGAAAGCAACCGTGACCAAGGCAACGGATTCAGGTGTCAGGTGCACTGAATTGGCAACGCATACCACAAATAATGCATTGCCGTTGGCAGTGAACTCATGGGGAATGGCTTTTGATAAAGTTCTGAATAAAACAATGTGTAATCTTCCCTTGGTTTTCATAGTAATTGCTGGCATCCCAAGTCCCCAATATATAAAAACCATGCACAAGATATGTTGAATTTCTATATAACCAGAGTGAGGTTCTAGGCTCAAGTAATTATAAAGATGTTTCCAACCTACATGGCTATCCAATGAGACATTCAAAGAAATGGGGACCGCTGACAGTTCCTTGTTGTGAAGAACTATGTACAATTCAGAATGCCTGGCATCCCTGCTCCTTCCCATTCAATGCAAACAGCCACCCTGGTCCACACACCACACCCCCAGTGACAACAGAAACTGCTCCCGTAATTTCCAGAAAAACCGCTCGGAAGCAGTTCTGCCCCACCTAGAACCAGTGTCAGCGGGAGAAACTTGGCGTTTGACAGCCCCCCTGGATTACCTCCTGGCCGTCTGGGTACATATCCCAAGCCTCTGAAGTTGCAGGAAACATTTTTGTGGTGAAAGAAGACGTTTAGGAGCAAGAGCAGGAAACCCTCTGAGAGAGACCGACGCGTTTTGGCCCAGATGGATGGGTCTGTTGCTCCATAGGTCCTTGGGCAGAGAACAGTGAAATGAGTCTCTTGGAGCCTGAAGACAGCAGGTGGGAAAGAGGAAAGAGAATTGAGCTCACACAGGAGCAAAAAACCCTGGGAGCTCCCCCTGCTGTAGTAGAAAGGATAGCAGATGACAGAAGAGAGCATGCTTATCAGTTAGAGTAGTAAATAAATAGGCATAATTGTAATAAACTGTTCAAACTCCTGGTGACAGATAAAGGGTCAGAGGTGAGGAACTCCCATTCCCAACATGGTTTTCATATAGACCAATGCTTCCATCAGGCTTTTAGAAAGCTCTGGAAAGAAGCCAGCACTGCACCACAGGAGTGTGAACCCCGCCTTGGAAAATTTATTAGAGCAAGAAGAGGTCAGGAGTCAGGTTTCAGACTCGTTCTCAGTTGCAAGGGCACAGGAAAAGTTAATCTGATGTTCTCCTTACCCTGAGTCACTTAACTCATTTCTAAAATTGGTTTCTTGCTCCGAGCAAGAATTTTGAGCTTTATAAACTCCAAGGAGAGAAAAAAGTTAATACACAATTGTGTTATTGTGATTGAACAGTTTTATTCTCAGAGATTTAATTCCCCAAATTTTGCTTTAGGAAAAAAAAAATACTACACAAGATAAGATGGCAATTAAACTGCCTATGTTCCGGAGGATTAGTCATGGCGATAACTGGGAAATGTGACGGAGAACGGGGCACGCCATCTCAGAAGACACGAACTCTTTCCAGTTATTCTGGAGCTCTCTATATTATTTTTGAGGGTAAATGCATTGCAGCTCCTAACTGCCTGAAATTAAAGCGGAATTTGAAGACATCTCCTCTCCTTGGTGCTTCTTTTATTTTTATGGAGCATCATTGGATGATGGAAAGAGACGTTTACTTTTTAAATGTGTCGTCTCTTATTTCCCTCTAGCTGCAATCACATGGACAGGGACTTCCCCTCTGGGACTTGATTGCCTTGTCTGGTTCCCTTCTCCAGCCTGTCAGACTCAGCGAGTTTAAAGGTGTTCACAGAGAAGGAAAGCCAGGTTATTGCAAAAAGTTTGGATTGCCTGAAAAACTCTCAGAGGCATTAATAGTCATGTTTATGTTTTTTCATCTTAGGTTGGGAGCGAGAATATTTTCAGATTTAGATTCTACAAAAGGATCGTTGGACCAAAACGCATTTCCATGTGTTAAGGTCAGAGCTTGGAGCCAGCTTTGCATTAACAATGGGTTCTCTCTTCCCATAAAACAGGTTTTAAAAGGTCAGGAAGCAGCGAGGTGCTGGTCGGGGAGAAGTCACCCTTCCTATTTGTGGGGGGAAAGTTAAGAGAATATTATACTTGGCGTGTGCAATGTAGATGAATGCTTGGGGATAAAGAGGAGGGGGCGTGTGTGCTGCCCTGAGGCCCTGGACCTGGTGGAGGGTGGGAGCCCCGGCCTCCGTGCACCGTGGGGACCAGTTGTTCCTTGGGCAGCCTGTAGGAAATCCGCTTTGCTAGTGCTGCTTCTAAGTGTCCCCTAGCACCTGGCATGCCTCCTGAACGCACAGAATGATTCCGTCATATTTCCTTTTGCTCTATGCTAAGTGTTGCTTATTTTCTCTCTTCAAAACGGGTGAGCCATCTGGGCGTATCTGCTCACCGGACTGCTCAGGCATCTAGAACACCCACCGGCTCCCTCAAGTGTTCTGGTAGCAAGTCTCCGCAGGCTGCCACCCCTGTGACTGTGTATTGTGTATTTATTCCCACTCTTTCCACATGCAAACTGCTTACTCACAGCTGCTCGGGACCAGTGAAGCCTCCCCCGCCAGAGACGGCTGCTGAGGCGTGGCTTCCCAATTCCGTCAGCAGCAGACAGAGAGCGGCGATAGCCAGTGGGCACAGAGCAGGCCTGAGGCCCTCACCCCCACTGCCACACACACAGTGGGACCATTGCTTGGCTGCCATCAGCCTGTGCACCCTTTGGTGGAGAATCAGTGCTCCTGGGGCGGAGGGTTTGATGTAGGGAACGTGGGATCTGACTGGGCACCGCCTGTGCAGGGAAAGGTTGTCACAAAGCCGTCAGCTAGTGCCGTGCCCACTTAGTCAGCAGTGTCTATAAGTGGTCTCGTTGACCACCTGCCCAGTGCCCAGCTCTTGCTGGGCCATTGGCTGGGGTCCTTCTCAGGCCACAAGAGGCCTGAGTCCAGTCTTGCGCACAGGAGTGTACGGGGCCTCACTGGGGAGGTGAAGATTTCATTCCCCACGGTAGTCGGCAGGGGAAAGCGCTGGGTGACAGAAGGCAGAAGGCAGAGACCTGGACCCGGCCCCCCAGGCACTGCATGAATTCCTCTCCATCTCAAATGTCAGCGCACACTCAGCATGAGGGCTGAGCTGGGATACTCCCAGGTCTCCCCTGCAGTCCCCATCCTGCTCTGAAACAGGTAGATGTTCTCAGAGGGTGGCCCTACAAACTCCCCACATGTTTTACTCCTCTACTATCATTTATCTCCATCCTTAGGATAGTCCTGCCTCTAGGCATCATTTTAAGGATGGCCAGACTAAGCTTAGTTCTGAGAGGAGGAGGGACCTGCCAAAGGCCACACACAGGAGCAGAGCCCCAGCCTCCCCACAGGCAGAATGGCCACCTGTTTTCACTCCTGGTCTGCGGTTGGCCATTATCTCTGGCCTATCCTCAGTCAGTGGGGAAGGCAGCAGTACAGGGGCGGGGGGGAAGGGGGAAACCCGCAAGCAGGAGAGTGCCACCTACATAGCCCAGCGTGTTTCTGGTTCCTGCTGCTGCCTAAAAGAACTGAACATCAAGGAGTACCATGTAAAACCTGAGGCCCTGTGGGGAACAATGTCCCAGCAGGCAGCATGCTCCCTCCTGCTTTTGCAGTTATTATTTAAAACATGTGCACGTATGTGCCACTCCTCACAGTCTCCACTGTCAGATAGCAATTTAAAAAAAAAAAACTTCCAGAAAGTGTTGATCTATCATTTCATGGCTCCACTTGCCTCCCACCCCACTCCACTGAGCATCGGTCCCTCAGGATATCCGTACAACACTCTCATTCTCACTCTAAATCGTTGAATTTGAGAAATGACACCCCACACACACTCCCACCAATCCCAGGAAGCAGGGGGAGAGCCTCGCCTCCTTTTGGTGGAGAAGGGACCTGGCATGCACCCCTCAGCCTGAGAGGCAATCTGGCTCCAGCCCAGCTACAGACCTTTGCCTTCTTCTCTGCAGAGGGTTTCTCACCAAAAATTATCTCCAGGATGATGAAAAAGTTACTGATGGCTCCTCCCACAGACCAGGGTTTACTCAGGGGGACACTTCATGGTTTGGCTATGAAGAGTAGTTACAAAGCCTAAGACCATAAACACGGAACACTGAGCTCATTAGAATACAAGATAGCCTTGCACTGGGTGTGGCGAAGGGTAGACAGGAGTGTGCTTGTTTATAGTGTGGAAGGGGAGGCAGAATTGTGCAAAAAAGAGCAAAATTCTTATCTTTCTTACTGGGATGTTAATAAAGAATGACTAACGCTTTAAAAAGCAAGAAATAGAATTTTTGTGGTTAATTCCAATGTAACCAAGTAAAAGGGCTGAAAGGGATTGTGGCTAGAGAAGAGAAATGGGAGGAAGGACAAAGGCTTGCTGTTTTTCACTAAAAGCCCCACGTGGACTTTAAATTAAATTATGGGCTTTAAATTCTTTAAATAGTGGGCTTCTGTAGCTTTGTTTAAAATATAACTTTTAAAATTATGTTAAATATTTAAATATATAAGAAAGAATAGAAATCATCTTGAAAGAACTAAACACTGTAAAAAAGAGCCAAAATGAAATTTATAGGGGAAAAATGTAATTGCCATTGTAATTAAGAATTCAAAATGTTGATTAGATAGTTGAGGAGAGAATTAATTTAAAGACAGCTAAAGAAACAATTCAGAATTAAAGAGAAAGAAAATAGGAATCAAGCAGCTAAAATATGGATGACAAAATGAGAAGATCCAACATACATCTAATAGGAGTCATAGATGGTGAAAATAACATGAATGAAAGAGAGGCAAAGTTTGAAGACAATGGCTTGGAATTTTCTAGGATTGAAGAAGTACTTTCAGATGGAGAAGGTACAATAAGTTCCAGGCAAGATGATAAAAGCAGATTCAAGATTAGACAAATATTGGTAAAACTGTAAGATATCAAAGGCATTTAGAAAAGTTTAAAAACTACTAGAGACTTAAAAAAAAAGACACATTATCTACAAAGGACCAATACCAAGACTGTCAGAAGAATCAAGAACTGATGATAAAACAAATGGAATCATGGTGGCGGCTCCCAATGGAGGTAGTGTTGCCAAAATGAAAAGTTTACATCGGGCAGGTACTGCTTCCTGCTTTCCAATATCCATCTCCCTACTGCTCTCTTTAATGACAAAATCTCTAAGGTATCTAAACACTTTGCCATTCAGACAAAATTCTACATTCCCAGCCTTCCTAAGTTGGCCTCACACTATGTCTGGCCAGTGAGATGAAGCAGAAGTGTATGTGAGAGTTCTAGAAATTCTCCTTACAGAAAAGGGGCATACTCACCTCCTTCACTTCCTCCATGATGCTGCCTGGAAGGAGGCTGTTTTGGCTGGAGCTCTAGCTCTATCCTGGACCATGAGGTCCCCGCAGGCCACACCCAGGGGATGGCAGAATGGTGAACTGGGAAGACCCCGAGTTTATGGAATATGAGTGGAGACACCAGATCAGGCCAGCTCTGAATATCCTGCTTCCAGATTCTTTCACATGAAAAAAGATAGCAACACCGTAAAACTTGTTTAAATCACCTTTTTGAGGTGCCTGTCACATAAAATTTAATTTAAATGATGCTGAAGAGCTTTTGACTGCAGGAATGTAAACAGGAAGCCAAACCTTGGGAAAAGTCTTCAGAAGGAAGAGAGTAAGAGGTGTGGCCAGGCCTGAGAACCTGAGGCTGGAGGGACGAGCTGCCTGTGATCACCGAACCTGGAACCTTCCTGCAGCTGCGAGTCCTCGAGTCCTAGGGCAGGAGGCAAAGGCCAGCAGGCTCCAGCTCCAGCACAGCAGTGGGGGCTTCTGAGGGTCCAGCCTCAATGCCTCTCATAACTGTCACCCTGGGCAGGTACGTGACACTCTTCCTGAGAGAAAGGAAAGATCAGTCCACCCCATGGGTTCTGTGTGGTGTGACAGTTCAGGGTCATCATCGCAGCATTCCATTTCAAAGTGCAAGGCTGCGCTGGTTGTGCTGTTAGCTTCTCTTGTGCAGTGGGGTTGTGTCTCCTGTGGGTCAGTGGCTTCTGCACTGTTGTAGGTTCCTCGGAGAACTGGGGCTGCAGGGAGCAGGAGGACATACAGAGAAACACGCACGCATGCACATGCACACAGGCTCCCAAGAGGGGGAGCAGCCTTGCACTAACTTTTCTAGCAATTAGAAGGGTGTTGTGGTTTTTTCCTCTGGACCACCCATGGCTCCTCTCTGAGTTTGTGACTCTCTCCCTTGGAGGCAGGAGTCATACCCAACCCTCCCTCTGCTGTCACAAGTGTGTTTCCTTTTTTAGCCTGTGAACTTGAGAAAACTATTCTGAGATCTCACTCAATGTGATAACAAACCCCACAAGCCCTTGCATCCTGCTCTAACTAGCAGTTATTGAAAAGATGACTTAGATGTTTTAATTAGCTTGCATGTGGGTTTACCCTGATCTGCTTAGTTGAGTTGATTTCAAAGCCAATGTGTCGTTGTTAGCAATGGTAATAAGAACCACATAGTTCAGATGGAGACACTGAGGCACAGATAAGTAACTAGCCCACAGTCCCTGCACAAGGAAGTAGAGGAGGCAGACCATGGCTGAGTTCAGATCTGTTGGACTCAGTCATGGGAAGCAAGGTGGAGGACACACAGCTGAGGCCCCACTCCTGTGCACAGACTCACCATCAGGGACTCCCACAGCTCTTTCCACCCTCCAGCTCCCACACCTGGCTAGACTCAGGGCCTCTCTCATCTAGAAGACTTACAGCCCTTCTCCTATGGCACAGGTCTCCCCTCTTCTGGGACCCCCACCAACTTTTATGGGGTTTAGATTGTCTCCTCCAAGGAAAAGGCCATAAGACTACTTCTAGAAGAGGGACCCCAAGGCTTGCCTCTCCCAATTCCTCTCCCCACCTCTCCCAGCCATGTGACCCAATCTCCTAAGGGAGGGAAGACAAGTTTATAAATTCCCACACATCCTCCTCAGCTTAGCTTCAAATGCTCTGAACTTTATGGACTCCATCTCTTTATTTCTTGCTATTAAAAGTCAAGATTATAGAGCTTGAGAAATAAATTATTTTTCTAAAAGCCTGTCACCTACAAATTGAATGCCTTCATTTCCAGAAAATTGTCTCTGCTATGAGTTTCAAGAGCCAAGAAGTTGATACCTTTGCGCTCTGTGCACCATATTCTCCCCTGAGTCTCATGTCTGGTTTTAGTGGCAAAAGAACTTAGGAGAAAAAAATAATTTGCTGAAAATAAAAAAACACCAGCCATCATTTTGAAATACAGGTACTCCTCAACTTACAATGGGGTTATGTGCCAATAAGCCCATCATAAGTTGAAAATATTATAAATCAAAAATGCATTTAATACTTAACCTGACCTACCAAACTCCATAGCTTAGCCTCACCTACCTTAAATGTGCTCAGAACGCTTACATTAGCCTGCAGTTGAGTTTCATCTCAAGAGTAATTACCTCTTGTCACCAGAAGCAGGTGACACAGACGGGCATTTTGTAGACATGATGAGATGTAAAACACAATATCCAAAACCGAGAGGGACACTATACATTGTAGGATTGTTTACCTTCGTGATCATACAGCTAATTGGGAGTTGCGTTCACTGCCACTTCTCAGTCACGAAAGGGCATCGTACTGCATACCGCTAGTCCAGAAGAAGATCAAAATTTGAAGTCATTTCTATTGAATGCATATTGCTTTTGCATCATCCTAAAGTCAATCAAACTTAAGTCAGGGGCTGTCTGTACTGTCCTGCTCACCTGGCTATGGCTTGGCTAAGACTGGGCCTTGGTTTCTTTGTCTTTTGCATGAAGAGTTGAACTTGCTGGTCCCTCAGACCACAGGAGCTGTGACGAACCCTGGTTCTGACATTCCAGCAGGAATGCTGGGGCCCTTTCAGAATGGACATGTGTGAGGAAGGGTCTCTCTCTCCCCTGCAGTTTGAGGCAATTTGGGAAACCCAGGCTCGGTCTGAGCCTTCCACATCAGCATGCACAAGATTAGCCCAAGACAAATGGTCTTGGCGGACGCCAACCATCTCCATCGGCGGGGATGGAGAATCGGGGTTGTTATGGGCCTGATTTGTGAACTTGAATGAGGGCTTCTAGAAAGCTATTTGTAAAGTTCATTGCTGTCACTGGCTGCAGCTAACACATTCCATCTTCTCAGAATAAGTGATTCCACATTCCACGCATTCATAAAATATAGTGGACTGTGGGGTGGGGGTGGGGGTGGGGCTGGGTAAAGGGGTGGGGCAGGCTAGAGAGGGTGAGCATGGGGAGAGTGCCACTGGGCAGAAGAGCCACAGGTGCCTCACTGCTGATGGGAATGTGTTACAGGGAGCTTCCCGTTAGCTTCCCACTCCCAAGCACCAGAATCTGCTCTTGCTGCTTTCTCTTGGGGAGGTCCTCAGAGGGGTTCTGCACACCCCGGGGAAGAGGGCTACTCCATTTGCAGAATATATGCACTCAGTCTCTAGGCCTTGTCAGGCACCCCAAGTCCTGTGAGCAGGAAGTGCTGGGAAGAAGCCTAGAGTCTAGCCTGGAACAGCAGGTGGGTCAGTGCAGGCCCCGGCACATTCTGAAGGAGTCGAAACCATCTGAGATCCCCTCAGGACAAGGTTTTATCTATCAGATAGCTATTGTACTTCTGATGGCACCTAAGGCAGGTTTATCTAGATCAAAGTGTCATTTAAATTTAAAAATTGAATTAGTGAAGAAAATTAATTTCCTAAGCTACTCTTTTATGCCCTTGCACGCATCTGGCTAATAAACTCTCTCCCAACCCTGTTTGGTTATCTGTAAGGTGAGGGTAATGCCTCACACTCTACTTGGGGAAAGGCAGCTGTGATTCTGAGTCAATGCATGAACTGGTTTAAGGGAATTCACAGCTGCAGAGGGAGAAAGGGCGCTCCCTGCTGACCACAGGGGTTATTTGTAGCAGCTCTAAGTCTGTGTGAAGCCCACCAGGCCCTCTTTTTGGTTTGCTGCATTAACTTCTTGGTCCACAAGGTGCTCTGTGTGTGTTGCTGACCAGGAAATCCCTGGAACCACAGCCTGCAAGTGTCACAGCAGGGCTGGGATCTGCAGGGTTTGGCCCTGGTTGGAGTGAGAGCCGGCTGCTCTGGATCTGTTTTGGCCTTTTAATGGCTCATGTTCTTGAGAAGCTCCAGCACCTTTGACCAAAGAGCAGAATCAGGCCTCTCTGAGCCAGGACGTCTGCAGGTGGCATTGCCACTGCCGATGTTGCTAAATGAAGGCTCTGACCTGGGTCATTGGGCAAGATGAGTTGTGTGTGCCAGGCAGTGGGTATTTGCCCTCACAAGTCCATGGGGGTCGATAGGTCTGGCTCTGAAGGCCATAGTGCTGTTTGTGAGGGTTCATGGGAGGGACTCAGTTCTTTCTAGTCAGCTGTTCCTTGGAGCTCTTGCCGAACCAGAACACCAGTTAACCAAAACACCTACCTCCCTGCAGTGTTACAGGGGAGGCTTTGTCACCGGGCTGCACGTCCAAAGAGGAGGCTGTTTCTGCTCAAATCAGACTGAGGTCGTACAGCACATCATTCTCTGGAGCTGTGAATTGGTGAAGCGCACAGCACGGAGGTGACGGACAGTTTGTAATGACCGTGGAGTCCTGGAAGTTACGATGGCTGGTCTTTGTGGGCCCCAAGAACAGGGTTCTTCCGGCTCATGTGAACTTGAGCAGATGTCTTAGATTCTTTGAATCTGTTTCCTTGTCTCCAGAACAAAAAGTAGGGCTGTTTTGGGGGAATTAAGTAAGACAAATGGAAATAAATCAGCTATCCAATACCAGGCTCAGAATAGGTCCATAATGGACAGTATGGGTGGATTGCTTGTGTGCTTTTTTTCTATTTTTCTAAATCTTATAGCTTATATCTCTGCAGGAGGGCACAGCACAATGAGTGCCTATTGCATCCCATGGAGCACTTCAATCTGAGGTCACTGCGTTAAGAGCTCCTGGTTTGGGTTCCATAAGCTCTCTTTGAAACGACCTCTTTGTTTTGATTTAATTAGTTAATAGTTGTCTTGTTCAGGGTCCTCTTGAGAACTAAGTTGAGGAAGCTATATGGTGCTGATCTGACCTCAGGGAACTGAAAGTCCAGGAGGACTGGACGGGAGAGCCTGTCTGCCTGCCCCCGCTCTACCTGTGTACCCTCAAGTGCACTTCTGGGTGCCGCACCTCCCCACTGGCAGGACCGCTCCTCCAGGGAGAGAGCCCTACACAACCACAGTGGCTAACTGTGCTAATGGACCTAATTGGGACAGGTGGACTGGACACAGGGATCATGAGACATTTGAGAAAACCAAGAGCATAAAAGAGAAGAACCAAGATGAACAAAAAGAATGGCTCTGGAGGACATGGAACAAAAGAAAAAAATTAATTCTAATAAAAACCCTTAGAAAGAGTTGAGAAGATAACATTTCCATAATCTAAGAAAGGGGTGCCATGAAAAGAAGCACAGAGAAAGAAATATTCCTTGGAAATTAAAAATACAATGGCTAGAATTTAAAATTCAATGTGAGTCAAATAAAAAGTGGCAGTATCTCAGAACATAAAGAGAGATGGAGAAGGTGGCAGGCTTAGACAATCAATCTAAAGGTGTCAATGTACATCTACTCAGACTCATCCACTCAGAAAAAGGGAACAAAGACATTTGGGAAGAGGAAATTATTAAGGAATGACAGAAGAAAACTGACCAGAGCTGAAGTGAGTTGTAGGTCCTCAGGTGGAAAGACCCACTGAGAACTGCACAGGGGAATGAAAGAAGGTCTACAGCTGAATGTCCTCTTGAAATTTTAGAACATCAAAGGTAAAGAGTACATGCTAGAAGCTTTTAGAGAGAAAAGATGGCTGTCAACAAAGAATCAGGAGTCATTTTTATCAGATAGGTGGCAAGCAGTGAAGTAATTGCCTTCAAATTTCTGAAGGAAAACAATTTTGTATCCCAAATAAAGGCATTTTCAGACTTGCAAGGGCACAGAAAATTACCTTCTTTCTGGCAAAAAAAAAAAAAAAGTAGGGGGGGAGGAGGAGCTAGTATAATCCAATTAAACAGGAAAGGAATCTAAGAAGAAGAGCTGTGTAAAAAAAAAAAAAAAAAAAAAAAAGTAGAAGGTGAGAAACCGAGATGGTAACATAGGTAAACACCTGAATTTGCTGCTTCGCACAACCATTTCAAAACTACAACTAAAAGACAAAACGGACATTATCCAGAACCGCTGGAAGGCTGGCTGAGTGGAAATTCTACAAGTAGAAGAAAAGAAAGTGGCTCACAGAGACTCAGAGGAGGTGCGGAAGTAAAGTGCAAAGGTACAGAGGCGCAAGCAGAGAGGGCTGGCAACTGAGGATGCTGCTGGCTTTTTCAAGTGGGAGGGAGACACAGGCTCCCAACTGCTCTGAACCCCAGTTCTGGGTAAAACTCTAAGACCCAGACTCATACAGAGAGAAACTGGACTGTCTGTCAGCAGGCAGAACTCGAGGGCAGCTTTCTCTCAGAGGTGCTTGCAGTGATTACCATGGGACACTGAGACCTGAGGGCCTCTTAGGGCAGGGCTGATGGGAAGCCATTGCTATTTGCTCTGCCCTGAGACGCTGCCCCACCCAAGCTGAGCACAGAGGCTTTTGCATATGAATAGCCTGGCCCTTTGCAACATAAAATTACCTAACAAACTGCAATTGAGTCAGAGAGACCCAGAACATCCAAAAGAAGGCGCACAGCCCCAAAGCAGCTTGCATTGCTTCACAGCTGGGCCTTATCTGGGCACCTCCAAACCCAAAACAAAGAGGAAGAATCTGCAGATCTCTCCATAGCTGCTGGGTGGCCTCAGGCAGAGATTACATTAGCACCTCCTTGGAGATCCAACAGCCAGTGTACCCAATTTTCAGAGTGGGACCATCCAGATTACAACTACTCAGATCCAAAAGGGACACACTCAGGGGGCAGACTCAGTGAGCACCAAAGCCCCACTGAAGCAAGTCTTGCTTCAAAAGAGTGCTCCAGCACAGAAGTTCTCCCATCATAGACACAGCTGAACTTCACAACCAATTGACCTGGAGGTCAGTTCCTCCCAGTGATACCAACAACAATCAAGTCTTAACTACAACAAGACTGTACACACTGCCCACAAAGGGGTACACCAAGAGTGTCCACCTCAGGTAACTGGGGAGGCTGAGCCACTGGGCCCTATAGGACTGCTAGCACACAAATCTACTCTATCAACTCAGGGAAGCAGCCAAAATGTAGAGACAAAGAAACAGATCACATGCCGAAACCAGTTTGGCTCAGTGGATAGAGCGTCAGTCTGCAGGCTGAAAGGTCCCAGGTTCGATTCCGGTCAAGGGCATGTATCTTGGTTGCAGGCACATCCCCAGTAGGGGGTGTGCAAGAGGCAACTGATCAATGTGTCTCTCTCATTGATGTTCCTAACTCTCTATCCCTCTCTCTTCCTCTCTGTAAAAAATCAATGAAATAGATTTTTTTAAAAAGAAACAGATCACAAATGAAAGAAATGGAAGAGAGCAAACTATAGGATATAGGGTTCAAAACCACAGTTATAAGGTTTTTCAAGAATTTTCTAGAAAAGACCAATAAATTTAACAAGACCCTCAAGGATATGAAAAAGGACCAACTAGAAATTAAGCATACATTGACTGAAATAAAAAATAATATACAGAGATCCAACAGCAGACTAGAAAATTGCAAGAATCAAGTCAAAGATTTGAAATACAAAGAAGCAAAAAACACCCAACTGGAAAAGCAAAAAGAAAAGAGAATCCAAAAATATGAAGACAGTATAAGGAACTTCTGAAACAACTTCAAGCGTACCAACATCTGAATTATGGGGGTGCCAGAAGAAGAGAGAGAGCAAGATACTGAAAACCTATTTGAAGAAATAATAACTGAAAACTTCTCCCACCTGGTGAAATAAATATACTTACAAGTCCAGAAAGTTCACAGAACCCCAAATAAAAGGAATCCAAAGAGGACCACACCAAGACACATCATAATTAAAATACCAAGAGCAAAAGACAAAGAGAGAATATTAAAAGCAGCAAGAGAAAAACAGTTAGTTACCTACAAGGGAGCACCCATACGACTGTCAGCTGATTTCTCAACAGAAACTATGCAGGCCAGACAGGAGTGGCAAGAAATATTCAAAGTGATGAATAGCAAGAACCTATAATCAAGATTCCTCTACCCAGCAAGCTAGCATTCATAATTAAAGATCAGATAAAGAGCTTCACAGATAAGAAAAAGCTAAAGGAGATCATCACCACCAAATCAGTATTATATGAAATGCTGAAAGATATTCTTGGAGGAGGAGGAAAAGATAAAAATTATGAACAACAAATACATATCTATCAACAAGTGAATCTAATAATCAAATGAATAAAAAATCTGATGAACAGAATAATCTGGTGAATATAATAGAATCAGGGGCATAGAAACAGAGTGGACTGACAGTCCTTCGGGGGAAATGGGTGTGGGAGGCAAGAAGAGACTGGACAAAAATTACACACCTATGCATGAGGACAGTGCGGGGAGGTGGGTAAGGGCATGTGGTGGGGTGGGAACTGGGTGGAGGGGAGCTATGGGGGGGAAGAGGAACAACTGTAATAATCTGAACAATAAAAATTTATTTTTTAAAAAAGAGTAGAAGGTAATACATTCAAGTTAGAAAAGGAAGTCAGTGAAGAAACTGGAGGATTTCATTTCTTACAAAAATCAAATTAAGCCCAGCAGGTATAGCTCAGTGGTTGAGTGTCGACCTATGAAGCAGGAGGTCATGGTTTGATTCCCAGTCAGGGCACATGCCCAGGTTGTGGTCTCGGTCCCCAGTGTGAGATGTGCAGGAGGCAATCTATCAATGATTCTCTCTCATTGTTAATGTTTCTATCTCTCTCCCATCTTTCTTCCTCTCTGAAATCAATAAAAATATATAATAAATAAATAAAATGTTTTTTAAATCAGATTAAGAAGCTCTAAAACTTTAATCATATAATAAAGGAAGAAAGAAATATTTGAATACATTTTTAAATGGCAGTTAAAATTATGGAAAAAAACAAATTGCTAAATAAAAAAGACATAGTAAAATGTTAAGCAAATTAAAATATGTCATGATGTTGAGAAATTGAAGGAAAGTGAAGAAAGAGAACTATTTGTGAGACCTGAAACAATACCCT
Source organism: Lasiurus cinereus (assembly GCA_011751065.1). Lineage (NCBI taxonomy): Eukaryota > Metazoa > Chordata > Mammalia > Chiroptera > Vespertilionidae > Lasiurus > Lasiurus cinereus. The sequence goes on from JAAGEH010000293.1 coordinate 6,309,655, forward strand.
TCACACAGCATAGGGGAGTCCCTGAGGTGAGATTTCACGTGGCTTTCTTTGGATGTTATAGGTATTGTCATCAGAATGTTGGTAATGCTTTTCATTCATTTTCACTTTGAGAGTCAATGAATAGAAACTTACACTTATTACCTATAGTAACAGGATGTAGCAAGGTAAAATTAACATTATAGATCATTTAAGTCAGAAGTAACAGGGAAAGATCAGGGATTGGATTTCTTCTACCTCAAAGGGCAAGAAAGACTGCCTAATTGATCTTTCTATTCTTTTTTTTTATTGTATTAATTTTTTAAATCATTTATTACTTTACAATTACAGTTAACATCCAATATTACATTAGTTTCTGATGTACATCTCAGTAATTAGACATGTAACTTACTAAGTGACAGTCCTGATAAATCTTATATCCATCTGACACCATACATAGTTATTAGAATAATTTACTATATTCCCTATGCTATATTTTACTTCCTCGTGATTTTTCTGTAACAGCCAATTTGTACTTAATCCCTTCACCTTTTTCACCCATATCCCCAACCCTCTCCCATTCAGCAACCATCAAAATGTTCCCTGTGTCCATGAGTCTATTCTGTACTGCTTGTTCATTTATTTTGTTTTTTAGATTCAATTGTTGATAGATATGTATTTATTGCCATCTTATTGTTAATATTTTTAATCTTTTTTTTCTTTTTCTTAAAGAAGACCCTTAACATTTTATATAATACTAGTTTGATGGTGGTGAACTCCTTTAGCTTTTCTTTGTTGGGGAAGCTCGTTATTTGTCCTCAGATTCTAAATAATAGCTTTGCCGGGGAGAATAATCTTGGTTGTAGTCCTTGCTTTTCATCACTTTGCATATTTCTTACCACTCCCTTCTGGTCTACAAAGTTTCTGTTGAGAAATCAGTTGACACTCTTCTGGGAGCTCCCTTATAGATAACTAACTGCTTTTCTTTTGCTGATTTTAAGATTCTGTCTTTGTCTTTAACCTTTTGCATTTTAATTACGATGTGTCTTAGTCTGGGCCTCTTTGGGTTCATTTTGTTTGGGACTCTGCCACCTGGATTTGTATGTCTATTTCCTTACCTGGGTTAGGGAAATTTTCAGTCACTATTTTTAAACTAGGTTTTTGGTTTCTTGCTCTCTTTCTTCTTAGTATAGCATCACCATGATGCAAATGTTGATATGTTTGAACTTTTCCCAGAAGCTCCTTACACTATCTTCACTTCTTTTTAAGTGCTTTTTTTTTTTCTGTTCTGAGTGGGTGTTTTTTGCTTTCTTATATAACAAATTGCTAATTTGATTCTTGGCTTCATCTACTTTACTGTTGATTCCCTGTAAATTATACATTTTAGTTAGTATATCCTTAATTTCTGGTTCTTTTTTATGGTTTCTACTAGAGGCCCTGTGCATGAAATTCATGCAGGGGGCGGGGTGTCCCTCAGCCCAGCCTGCACTCTCTCCAACCTGGGACCCCTTGATGAATATCCAACTTTCCATGTAGGCCCCATCCTAGTAGGACGGGGCCTAAACAGGCAGTTGGAAATCCCTCTCACAATCCAGGACTGCTGGTTCCCAACTGCTCGTCTACCTGCCTTCCTGATTGCCCCTAACCACTTCTGCCTGCCAGCCTGATCATCCCCTAACCACTCTGTTGCCAGATAGATTGAAACCTAACTGCCTCCTTGCCAGCCTGTTTGCCCCTTACTGCCTTCCCCTGCAGGCCTGGTCACCTCTAACTGCTCTACCCTGCAGGCCTGAGTTTCTCCCAGCTGCCCTTCCCTGCAGGTCCAGTCACCCTCAACTTTCCTCCTCTACTGGCCTGGTCACCCCTAACTACCCTTCCCTTCAAGGCCTTGATCATCCCCAATTGCCCTCCCTTGCAGGCCTGGTCCCTTCCAACTGCCCTCCCCTGCTGGCCATCTTGTGGTGGCCATCTTGTGTGTTGGAGTGATGGACAGTTTGCATATTACTCTTTTATTAGATAGGATAGAGGCTTGGTGCATGGGTGGGGCCAGCTGGTTTGCCCTGAAAGGTGTCCAAGATCAGGATTGGAGTTTCCTTGGGACATGGGACAGCCTGGGCAAGGGGCCTGTGGTGGTTTGCAGGCCAGCCACGCCCCCTGGCGACCCAAGTGGAGGCCCTGGTATCTGGGATTTATTTATCTTCTATAATTGAAACTTTGTAGCTTTGAGAGGATCCAATCCTCCTGCTTCCTCTGTGGCCACAGCCATTTTTGTTGAAATTTATTTATCTTCTGTAATTGAATATTTGTAGCCTTGAGTGGAGGCCTGGGCCAGCCAGGTTGTGCAGAAAGCTTGGCTTCCTCCATTGCCAGGGAAACCCAAGCCTCCTGCTCACTCCATGGCTGCAGCCATCTTGATTGGGTTAATTTGCATACTTACTCCTGACTGGCTGGTGGGCATGGCTTGTGGGTGTAGTGGAGTGATGGTTAATTTGCATATTACTCTTTTATTAGTTAGGCTGTCCTTTTTCATGCGATTGAAGTTCTTACAAAGTTTCTTGAACATCCTTATAACCATTGTTTTGAACTCTGCATCTGGCAGTTTCTTGCCTCTATTTTATTTAGTTCTTTTTCTGGAGATTTGTCCTGTTCTTTCATTTTGGACCTCTTTCTTTGTTTCCACATTCTTGCTGCTTTCCTCTGTTTGTTTCTATGTATTGGGTAGAGCTGCTACATCTCCCGGACCTTGTAGAGTGGCCTTTTGCAGTAGGTGTCTGTAGGGCACAGTCGCCTGAACTGGACACTCTAGGTATGCTCCTTTGTGGCCTATGCACTATCCTGTTGTCGTTGAGCCTTGGTTGCTATTGCCATGTCACTGGGAGGGATTGATTCCCAGGGTGACCTGCTGTGAAGACTGGCTGCAATCCAGTGGAGGAGTTGCTGGGCAGGAGTCACCCCTATGAAGCAGGACTTGCTTCAGTGGGGCTTTGGTGCTTACCAAGTCTTACCCTTCAATGTGTCACTCATGGAGGTGGTTGTAATCCAGCATGATCTGAAGCTGTCCACCAGGTGCCCTGGCTCTGGGACCTGCCAGGAGATGCAAGATCAGCCACCACCTGTGCCCTGCCTGGATTCACCTTGAGCTACAGAGCCATCTGCATATGGCTGCTTCTTATGCTGGGCTTGGAGGTGTCCAAAAGTGGCCAAGCTGTGAACCAAGGCCATCTGTCACTAGTGCCAGGCCTGTATCCACTTAGCCAGAGGTACAGGGTACACAGAGGCCAGATGCTGCTTGTTTGAGAGACTTTAGGAAAGTGAGAAGCATGAGGCAAGAGAAGCTAGTTGTATATGGAAAAGCCACTGGAAAGGGCCCACAGTTGGGTGGGGTGGGATCTCAGGGAGTCACCAGGATGGGGTAACAGTGTGAGCCAGGTTGATAGAGTCTCAGATATGGTGCCTGCCTGCTGGCTCTGTGAGGGAAAGGCTCAGGAAAGGAACAATGGCTGAAAACTGTGTCCTAACTCTCACCCTAATGTCAGACAATTCAGTTCCTCTCCATATGTCCCTGGTTTCTTTCGAGCTACTGCCCCACACTGGAGCTCAGAGGAAGTGAATCCAAGTAACTCCTTGCACAGACCCTTTAAGAGGAATGCCTGGGACTCTGGCAGTCCTTCACTTCACTCAGCCTCAATCCTCCCTGTTTCTTACAGCCGGAAGTTATGTGGACTACTCTTCCTGGAACTGTGGGTTGGGAGGCCTGGTTTGTGGCTGGGAACCCTTGCTCCCCAGGGGGACTTCTGAAGTCAAATTGTTATTGATTCATTTGAGAGAGAGAAAGGAAGAGGGGGAGGATGGGAGAAGGTGGACATTGATTTGTTGTTCCACTTATTTATGCATTCATTGGTTGATTCTTATTTGTGCTGTGACCTGGGATCAAACCTGCAACCTTGGCATATTCAGACAATGCTCTAACCAATTGAGCTACCTGGCCAGGGCCCTCCCAATTTTTATCTGCCAGATGTGAGGATGGCACCAGCCTTTCCCCATCTCTGCCCCTGCTGCCAGTCTCAATGTGGCTTCCTCTTTAAATCCCTAGTTGTGAAACTTTTAGTCAGCCAGATTTCAGGTGATTCTGAATAATAGTTGTTGTGTAGTTTACTTGTAATTTGATGTGGTTGTGGGAGGATTTGAGAGCTGCATTTACCTACACTGCCTTCTTGACAGGAAGCCCTAATTGATGCATTATTTAAAGTGGTTGTTTGTTTATTTGTTTGTTTTTCTGGTATGCATATATTACTTTCAAAACTTAAAAAAAAATTAGGACACATAAAACATCTGAAGAGTTTCTACCCAACTATTTTTCACAGGCTATCAGGCTTTTAAGAATCCACAGCCTTTTCTGTTTGGTGCCTTTTGCTGTATTTTTATTTATTTACTGTTCTCCAAAGATTGCAATTTTGAATTGCTCAATACATTTTCCCAGCTACAGATGTCAATGTATTTATGTAATGAAAGTGCCAATATGTGTGTACATATCTGGGATTAGCATAGAGATGATGAAGGCAGTTCAGTGTTGATCAATAATCTTATTTGATGTGGGCTTTTTACTCTGCTGCTCTCAACCATCTTGCACTTTGATATGTATTACCACCCACTGAGATTCTGGCCTTGACTAAATAGAAGTTGCTGGAGGAAATTCACAATCTAGCAATGGAATTCAAGTGGCACTGCTTTCAGAATGACAATGCAGAATTAGGTCTTGCAGAGTAAATAGGAACCCAGGAAATGGAAAGTGTGCCCTTAATGAAAAATGTCTCTTACTGCCTTGAACACAACAGAACAAACATCACTATGCTGCAGCCTCTGGTAATAAACACTTCATGTTTCAACTGTAGGGTCAGAGTCACCCTTCCATCAAATGTGAAAGCAGTTTGACCAAAAAGTATGTTTTGGACACGTAAGGTGTTAGGAGATCTGAGATGGTCAAAAGCCAGCGTTGAGAAGAATGGCACGGGGTTTTGAAACGTATTCCACATCCAGTGAGGCTCCCAGCTGCTCGAGTGTTCCTGGGACAGAGAGGTAGCTCTGGGCCGGCCTCCCATGGAGCCCAGGTGCTGACCAGCCTTGGGCAGTCTCCACCTCTGTGCTGAGCGTCCAGCCCTCTGTTGGCCCAGCTTGTGGCCTGGAGGAGACAGTCCACATCAGAGCCAGCCTCAGCCCCTGCAGCCCTCCTCAGGGAAGATTCAGAGGATAAGTCCAAACACTTTCTCTTTTTTTTTCCAGAGTTGCTAAGGAAATCGGTGCCCTGCTTTACTCCTGGCTGATTGAAATAAAATGGATTTTTCTAGGACAGGTGGCCTGAGCCCTCATTATAATGCATAATAATGACCCATATGACACAAGCAGCTTCCATCTTGATGGCTGTCAGGGGTGCTTCCTGACCTGTTCCTCCTCAGAAGAAAGGAGAAGCCCTAACTACCACCAACCCCCAGTCAGTAGGATAAGGACAGGCACTGGGGTTTTTCAGGGCTGGTGGGAAGCAGCTCACCTTGTATCGGGAGGACCAGGAGCAAATGGAAGCAGCGTCTTCTGGGAGATGGTTAAAAGGCCAAACTCCGGGTGCCACGTGTGCCGTGAGTGCCATATGCAAAAACATGCAGCACCAAGGAAAGCAACAAAAAGGGGATATGCAGAAATACAAGTGGCCTTGTTGCTAGAGTTTCAAAAATTACTGGTGATTATTTTTTCTTTTGCCAAATTTTCTCATAATCTTCTTGAAAGGGGGGACTTTGACGGCTACAAATTAGTTATAGTAGAATCCCTTTATCAGCAGTTTGACTTTCCACTATTTCAGTTACCTGAGGTCAACGACAGTCTGAAAATACAAAATGGAAAATTCCAGCAATTAAAAATATCTAAAATTTTAAATAGTGCGCCTCTCTGAGTAGCCTGATAAAGTCTTATACTGTCCTGCTCTATCCCACTCAGTGTACATCATCCCTGTGCCAGGTCCTGCTCTGTCCCA
>JAAGEH010000293.1:6318286-6444012 GCA_011751065.1 Lasiurus cinereus
CTATACTCACATACACACACACTCACACACACAATACTCTCACACACACTCTCATACACTTCTACACTCACATACACACTCACACATACTCACACACACATAATACACTCTCACACTCTCACAAACTTCTACACTCATACACACATACTCACACACACCCAATACGCTCACATACACTCTCATACTCTTACACACTTCTACACTCTCATACACACACACACACACACGTCGGCTTGTCAGGGAGTCCTATGACCACATATGAGTGAAGTGCTGGAAGAAGAGGAGAGCTGGGATGTGAGAGCAGGAACTGAGCAGGCTAACATCGGTAGGAAGCCTGCTCGTGGCTGAGGGTACTCACCTTGGCCTTGTCTTAGGCCTGTGGCCGTTAAAGCCAATGTCATTGAATTCTGCACACATTCTTCCTGTCTTCTCTAGTGGTTGAGGACAGAAGCATGGCTGAGGAAGCTGTCCAGGGAGCACTGTCATCAGAGCCCCGGTCTCTCTCCCTGGCTCTGAGACAGGAGCATGAGTGGGCTGGTAGTTCCCTGGACAGTGACGTCAGAGGACCTTCAGGTGTCACATGCCTGGACCGTAGCAGTGGTCCTGAAGCCTGCTACCTTCCACGGGCTTTCAGAATAGAGGCCTGGGCCCATCTCAAGGGGCTGGGAAGACTGAGACCCAAGCAACCCTTGCTCGTTTCCCTCTACCTCGGGGCAGACTATACATTTTTCTGTTATCTGAGTGAATTACTTTATTTCTCTTTTATGTCATGAGAAAACACACATGGTCATTTTATTAATGTTTTTGCAATTACCACGTAATGATTTCCAGTTTAATGTGGTTGGTGGTACAGAGACGCTTCATCGAGTATCTGCATGATGAGCCTGCAAGATCTCTGGGGCCAGAAGCTTTTCCCATCAATTAAGCTTCAAAGAGATGTGTTTCAGGCTCATCTGCAGCCATATTTTTATGTTTCTTTTAGGGCTTTCCTGCCTTCATCTGTTGCCTTAGAGAGACTGGGAAGCGTGGTATGGGGCTGAGGTATTTACTAGTGGTGCTGCTTGAAAGTAGGAAGATTTATATTTCCATTTCAGTCACTCCTGGGTGCCCCACCCCCCTACCCCAGTGCCGCCAGGGAGGGGGTTGTGCATCCTGGGCCCTAGGATCAAGGCCCGGGAAGATTGAATTCCCAGAACCTTCCATGGACCTCACACTCACCCACCACCCCAGAGATCTTGGGATTCTGATACATTAAAATACAAAGAGGCCCTAGCTGGTTTTGCTCAGTGGATAGAGTGTTGGCCTGTGGACTGAAGGGTCCCAGGTTCAATTCCAATCAAGGGCACATGCTCAGGTTGCAGGCTCGATCCCCAGTTGGGGGGCATGCAGGAGGCAGCCGATCAATGATTCTCTCATCATTGATGTTTCTATCTCTCTCTTCCTCTCCCTTCCTCTCTGAAATCAATTAAAAATATATTTTAGAAAATAAAATGCAAAGAGGATTTCCCTGCCACCCAGAATGCTCCTCCTCTGTGCCAGATGAGGTGTCATCCTGAGCCATCATCGAGTCTGACAACAACCCTAGGGACAGAGGCTATGGGTTCCCATGTACAGATGGGAAATGAGGCTCGGGGAAAGAAGACCAGGGTTTCTAGCACTCGGCACAGCTCTGCTCACACATTTCCAGAACACAAATGCATGGGAAAGGTGGATACACCCAGCCTCTGGCCCATCCTGGGAACACACATGAGGGAAAATTGAAAGTACAGAAGTGATATTGTATGGTAGTCAAGATTTGGAAGCAGCCCGAGTACCCATCCGTAGATGAGTGGGTAAAAAAGCTGTGACACATTTACACAATGGAATACTACTCGGCTGTATAAAAGAAGGCAATCTTACCTTTTGCAACAGCATGGATGGACCTGGAGAGCATTATGCTAAGTGAAATAAGTCAGTCAGAGAAAGACAAATATCATATGATCTCACTCATATGTGGAATCTAATGAACAAACTGAACTACCAAGCAAAATAGAGATGGACTCATAGATAGAACAGACTGACAGCTGTCAGCGGCAAGGGGTGTGGTTTGACAGCTGAAAGGATTAAGCAAGAAGGAAAAAACCCCACAGATAACAGTATGGTGATTATCCGAGGGAAAGGGGGTGGAGGCAGGTAGAAGAGGGTAAAGGGGGGGAAAGACTTGACTTGGGGTGATGAACACACAATATAGTATCCTACAGATGGTGACTTATAGAATTGTACACTTTACACCTACATAATGTCACCCCAATAAATTGAATTTAAAATTATTTTTTAAAAAGTGAAAAGAGCCCTGGCTGGTGTGGCTCTGTTGGCTGGACATCTTCCTGTGCACCAAAAGGTCGCTGGTTCAATTCCTGGTCAGGGCAAAAGCCTGGGCTGCAGTCTCCATTCCCAATGGGGGGGAGGGGGTGCAGGAAGCAGTCCATCAATGTTTCTTATGGATATTTCTGGCATTGATATTTCTCTCTCCTTCTCTCCATTCCTCTCTCTAAAATCAATAAAAACTTAAAAAAGTAAAAAGAAAACTGATTCCAGGCCCCACACTTTTATGCACTGAGCAAGGTTCCCTCCCCCATCAGTGAGAAATCTGGACACGTGCACCGGGAGAAGAATCTCCCAAGACATGGGAGCCATTTTAAACATAATTATTGCAGCAGCCCCACTTTCAACCAGCAGACTCCCTCATTTTGTATTTACTTTTAGTCTCACTCTATTTTCTGTGACCCATTATCTCTCCTAAGTCATTTAAAAGCCATAATCATGGCCATTTGCTCAGGTGGATGCGACCCAGATAAGTGGGCCCAGATCCACTCCTTGAAGGTGCTGTGGCCCCCAATTAATCACACAGAGCCAGCCACCGCCAGTTTTACCTCATCTCCGTTTAAATACTAAGTGGTGTGCACACAAATCAGTTGCAGAGGGTTTCAGGGCAGGCTCTGCTCCTCTGCCTCCCTCCCCAACCCTCACCTTCTCCCCCAGCCTAATGGCGCAGCTTTGCTAAAGGGAGGAGGAGGCAGAGGAGGTGAGTGTGTGTGTTCTGGGGCCTGCAGATGAGGGGCTGCCGCCCGGTGGCCAGGGTGCAGGGCCCTGGGCCCCGTGCCTCTTGGCCTGTGATCCACCTGAGATCTAGAGTTACGGGAAGCCTGCAGTGACTCACACCCTCATGAACGCACAGAGCAGGGAGGAGCTACATGGTTGCCATCTCTGCCAAGCCAGGCGTTCGGAATGAGGATAAATTATCTCCCTCTGCTCCTTCATTGTAAGTCATGCTGCTTAGGATCAATCAGTTCATCCCCTGCTGCCAAGCAGCCCTCATGGGCGTGGCGGGTACAGTACCAGCAAACAGGGTGCACGCCCTTCTGTCCCTGAGGCCCCTGCTGGCGGGTGTGTGCCACACACTGGGGAGGGAGTTAGCGCCAGAGGGCAGTTAATGCTCCGAGTCGAGTGCAGGGTCTGGGCCCTGATTGCCACAGGATGGGGCAGGGGAGCTGGCCAGAGATGGCTTTCTAAGAGAGCTATGGAAGGGTGGGCCCGAACTCTAACAGGGAGGCATTTCACACAGAGGAGACTGGCTCCAGCAGTCCTGGTGAGGCTGGGCCTGCAGGGCCCACCATGCCATCCATCATGGCTGGTGAGTCAGGCATAGTTGGACCATGAGGTAGTTCCAGAAGGGTCCATTTGACCCTTTCTGAGCAGGTGACCCTTAATGCCCTTATCTAGACCACAAGAGCCAATAGCCAGGGCCATGACAGTTGAGTCTTAGGCTGAGCCTGCATTTCAGTCCGGAAACCTTGGGAACCCAGGAGATGAGCAGAGCAAACCAGAGCATGGTCTGAGAGCGGCTCCTCTGGCCTTATCCAAGGAGGCCACCTCTGGTGCCAGGGCCCATGGCAGCCCTCAGTGAGCACAAACTGACCTCCATGCCATTACCTCAGCAGAGCTGCCTGCTACCAGCCAGGCCTGTTCAGAGGGAGGGTGTTGGGAGCCTTGCTTACTAGGCCTGTGAGGGTGTCATCTTAGTGCCTGGACTATATGGGTCAATCCTTCTTGGGCGCTTAATGTGGGAGTAAGGCCAGGATGCTCCAGGGTAATGGCATCACCTGACCCAGTCTCTTCCATCTCTCCTCCTGAACCTGCTCAGCAAACGCCGTCTAACCCTCAGCTTCCTTCCCAGAGACCCCGGCTGAGCTATCTAACAAACTCCCCCAGGGAAGGTGAGCAACTCGGAGCCTGGCCCAAGCGATGCCCAGGCTCAGAAATACCCTCACTGAGTGTGGCTCTGCTCCCCCACAAGGGACACTGGCCCTGGGGTTGGCTGCAGGTCATTCCGCTCAGTTAGAGACTTACACCCTCATCTTTGTGTGTCCCCTGTATTTTCAGGCACTGGGTGAAGTTCAGTCCAGACCCCAGATCGCTGAGCCAAGGCTGTTGGCAGGGAAAGTCAGGACCTGCCAGTGTGTTTGTGTTAATAAGACTTGCCCAGGAAGTGGTCCTCCTGTCTGTAGGGTGTTGACACCTCCTCATGCTGTAGAAAATCCTGTCCCCTTCGTCCTTCCCCACAGCTGTGTTTGCATCTCATGGGGTTTCTTGCCGAAGCTGGAAGACTGGGATTGGAAGAGAAGGGGCGGTGACACTGAGGCAGGCAAGGCCCCCAAGAGTGTGGGCACAAAATGCCAGGTGGGCAATAGCCCAGCTCCATCACCAAAGCCCTGGGCCCCAAGGCAGCCCGCTTATTGTTCCTAGAGGCCTCAGTTTCCACATCATTAAAATGAGGATCTGAACTTTATCGTGCCAAAGCCTTTACTCCTGCTTTGGGGGGCTGTGACCTAAGATTTGTGCTGGGAGGGCTGTGTAAGCATCTCCAAGAAGCGAATGGGGTAGGAGGACGACATGCTGGCACAGGACCAGTGTCATTGGGCTGCATACCCCAATCCTCACTTGGGTGTGCTTGAGTCTGTCTGTCCATCTGCATGTGTAAGGACTTTTTATCTAGTGTCCTCAAAAGCCAAGAAAGAGTGTCTCACCCCACACCCTCGAAAATCTTTGATGAGGACACAGTTACCCACCAAACAGAGCACCTTTAGTGGGGAAAATACAAAACAAGGTGAGGGTGCGATCGCCTTCCTTAACTGATGGCTCCTGTTTTTAGTAGGGGCCATTAGCATCACGTGACGTTTGAGCCTCCCACCAGCTGATTTGGCCTTTGGCATGGAAAGTTCTTTATGAAATTTGTAACCATCTTTTCAAAGCCCAACTCCAAAGAAGACAAGTAAACATTCCCTAGCCTGAAGCAAAGCACACAGATCGTGTGACACAGGCAGGCTGCACCGTACTCACAGGGACACACGTCTGAAGAGCTCCAAGCTGTGGGCCACTGGCCCCACCTGTCTGCCCCCAGGTGTGCTCTGGGCTGTAGACATTCTCCTTAGGAGCATCCAGGAGGGTCCTTTTGGGGGTCCTGAACCCTCTGAAAGCATCTGAATTCATTTTCTTGCCAGATAAGGCAACGGGGAGGCCATTCTTGGGATCTGAGAGGGCCGAGCATTGCCCAGTATGTGAACCTAATAAGAGTCAGCATGTCCGCAAAGTGCCACTGGGCATGCACAGAGCAGACGGTAAGATGGTTGGCCGCGCTGTGTCTGGAATAACTCAGTTTGCCGGAAGAGAAACCACACCCCGGTTTCCTCTTCAGTCCCCATGGCCCACCCTTCCCGCCGGCCCAGCTCCTCTCAGGGCCAGGCTCTGAGTTCTGGACCCCGAGCCAAGACTTATCAGCCTGCTTCCTCCCTGAGCCCTGGCCCTGCCCTTGCACGATCATGTGTTGGGTGACCTCCCGGTCCTTGCCTTGCCCAGGAAAGATTGCAAAGATGAATGAGAGAGAAAATAATGTAAGTTCTATTCGGGTCGAGGAAAAAAAAGGCCAGTTTTTCTGTAATACCTCCCCTTCTAAAGTGCATGCCCCCACCAGCCCAGCAAAGCTTCTGCAAATACAAATGTGGAACACGTTAACGTGGGGGCAGTCCCCTCCCAAAGACCCCCGTTCCATTGCACTGATCGGCAGTCCACACACCCTCACGCTGGAGGGGGTGATGACACCAAGGCTGTGGGTACACAGTGCCGTGGCCATCAAGGCCCTAGTAAAGCCCAGAGAGGCCAAGCCACGGTCCCAGAGGAAGCAGCCACAAGTCCAATCTTGCCCACGTCACCAAGGGTCTCAGACTCTGTGGGTCAAAGGCCAAGCCCAAGACTCAAACCAAGGCCCAGGCTGCAGCTGCAGCTACCGCTCAGCTTCCAGCTCAGGCTCCCACAGGTGCCCAGGCATCCAAGAAGGCTTCAGCGTAGAGGCCTCTGTCTGCCAATGTGAGGACGGAAGGAGTGGGGTGACCCCTGGGCGGCTGTCTGCCTGGAGCTGCTGTCCTCCTGGGCTATTTGTACAAATAAACTTGAGGCGGAATCTGTCAAAAAATAAAAATAAAAACTAGTTGCTCAGAAGCTGAAGGTCACCTCATCTGAGCCAACATCCTAGCAGCACCATGAACCACACCAGGTAGATGAGTCATGGATTCCACATCCCCCCTACCCCAGTCTCCTCACCTGCTGCCCCAAGGTGCTGGTGCCCTGTCCAGGGTGTCCTGGGAGAACATAGACACCCTGTTTCAGAGAAAGGGGGGAGGAGACAGGTCCTGCCCCAGGGGTGCCTGCCTGGGGCCTCTTCGCTCCTCGGTGAGGCCTGCACGGAGGGCTTTAGCATTTATTCCAGTTTTCAAACACCACTCTTGCACTTGGGGGGCAGGTGATAGATGGGCCTGTCGACCATTAAAAGTGTAAGTGGATCCTCACCCAGGAATGCATCCGGTTTCGCTTTCTCTAATAGGAATAGAAGAGAGGATCGTAAATGTCAAACAGCAGACTGTACAGCAACACCATTGAACCAGGCATTCATGAGCAAATGTGCCATTTATCTAACAAAGGTCTGGGTGGTTTTGTTCATTTAAATTACCTGATGCTGGAGCAAAAATGGAGATGAGGGTTTATCTTGGAATTCAGGCGCACGTGGAGGTAGATATTTTCATGCAGGCTTGATGGACCCTGGCACAGCCGCTGGGGAAGGAGTGCATGGCCAGCGCGCCATGTGCATTGGGCCCAGGCAGGTTGGAGGTCAAGTGGAGCCTTCGATGTGCAGATTTGTGTTTGGGCTCAAAGTGGGCTCCGTACCTTCAAGAACCCGGAGCAGGCAGATGGGATGACGAAGAGGACCCTCCAGGAAAAGGAGCAGAGGACACTGACCAAGGACAGTTGGTCAACGGGGTGCTAGGCTCCTGGGAGAATAAGGGCACACTAGTGAGTGCAAGGGCCCATTGCTGGCTCTGGGGTTGGTACTAGTGAGTGAGGAGGAGACTCAGGTGGAGCTCTGAGTGATGGAAGGGCAGGAGACAGGGGGCATCTCCAAAACTGTCACCAGTGCCCCTGTGGCCCATGACCATATCCACCCAGGGCTCTTTGGCTGGGCTCTTTAAGAGAGTGAAGACTCTCATACTGGAGATGCAGAGGCACTGGGGCACAGTTTTGGAAGAGAGAAGATGGAGATAAAAGCAAGCTCGTCCAAGTTGAAGGGATCAGTGGGCCAGATTGTGTGCTATCAGTGGACAGCAGCTCCTTGGAGCTGGGCTGTTGCAGAAAAGTCAGATTTGAAGAAGGGGCTTTTCAGGAAAGGAGCACCTGGGAGCAGAATCTGCAGACTGGCTTTCTGCCAGGTAGTGGGAATAGCCAGTGGCTACAGCGTAGGCCATGGTGTGCCCACCCCCATGGTTTCTGAGTGTAGGCAGCAGTGACCCATCTGCCCCGAAGTCATAGGCCCCAGGAAACAGCCAGTAAGGGGTCACCACACGGCACACCTTGGATGCATCTGTTTGTGTTTGTTTGGGGATTGTGATGAGACCATATTGAGTGTGTTTAACCATCTCCTGGAATTTTCAGAATTTTGTGGCTTGGTCAACACCATCAGTAAAACTATAGCATGTTAGTGGAAATGTATCTTAAGATAAACCCATTGGCTTTGGCATTTATTGTTAATTGAATTTTCCCAGAAACGGCAGCAGAAAGATGGTTAATGTTCCTGAATTTACATCAAGTTAAACATCTGTTCCTCTTAAGCTAAACTCCAGTAAAGTTATGGCAGCTCATAAATTAGATCTGGAAGGAAGATGCTTTCTGCTCTTTGCACAGCTTAGCAGTTTCAAAGTAGACCTCAGCATGACACATGGCATCCGAGGGCCTGTGTCACAGCCACATTCAGCTGTGACATCAGTGCCAGCCGACTGAGCCAGGTTTTCGCTTTGGTGGGAAAGATCACAGCTTTGTAAGCGGCAAGTGTCATTGCTTCCCAGCTGGGTAGAATGTGGGGATCAGGAGGCTACTATCTGTGTGGGGATCTGGCGGAGCCTGCCCACAAGTGACCCTATAAGCCGAGGGCACATCTGGTCTCTCCCTTGGGCTCCGCTGGGGGTTCTCCCATGTGAGGGTCTCAAGATCTGAGCTGAGAGGCTGGCTCTCTGCCAGGTCAAGAAGGGCTAGAGCAGTGGTTCTCAACCTTCCTAATGCCGCGACCCTTTAATACAGTCCTCATGTTGTGGTGATCCTCAACCATAAAATTATTTTCATTGCTACTTCATAACTGTGATTTTGTTATTATTAATGAATCGTAATGTAAATATCTGTGTTTTCCGATGGCCTTAGACTCTACAGTAGCAGTTCTTAACCTGTGGGTCGCTAGTTGAGAACCGCTAAGACGATCGGAAAACACAGATATTTACATTACGATTCATTAACAGTAGCAAAATTACAGTTATGAATAGCAACGAGAATAATTTTATGGTTGGGGGTCACGACAGCATGAGGAACTGTATTAAAGGGTCGTAGCATTAGGAAGGTTGAGAACCACTGGGCTAGAGTCTAGTGGGTGTGACTCTCAGGCATGGCTGGCTACTGTGTGGTTTCCGAAGGGACCGCCTATGTGCCTGTGTGTGGTTTGGGAAGCGAGCAACCTACACCCACAGGTTGGAATCTGGGGCATGATGCACCAGCCCAGCCCCTGAGATGGAGAAAACCATGCCGGTGAATGAAGGGGCTTAATGGGGTGGAGGGGAGGCTAGCAAGTTGGAGAAGGAGACCAGGGGATGTGGTGCAGGAATGGCTGGGGGTGGGGAAGGAGGAAAGGCAGGCAGACACTGCCCCTCCCTGGTCACCCTCACCGCCCTTCCTCCCTGGGGCAGGGTGTCTCCTGCCTCCCCTCACTGCTTCTGGTTGCTTCCTGGGTCCAGGACCTGGGCCTCCAAAAGGCGCCTTCACCACATGGCCAGTCCCACTGTCAGCATCTGAGCTCCCCTGTATCTGGGTGGCATCTCCCACCTTGCCCACATTCTGCAAGCCCTCCTTCCCTGGACCCTTTGGAGCTTCCAGCTGCACCCATACCTGGGCTGGGAGCATCGCCTGCCACAGAGTGAAGAGGGTTCCTGCGAGGCCCGAGTTGGCTCGGGCGGGAGGGGGTGGAGGGATGCACGCGGCTGATGGACGGTCACAATGTCTCTCTTGCCTCCCTTTGTTTTGCAAGAGAAAGTGTTCCTTTGATGGACATTTAATTCCAGAGGCTGCTACCTGCTTCCTGTCTCTCTTTACTCAAAAAATTAAATGCGGATGTGCCTGTGCTGCTGCTATAATAATCTCCCTCGGCCCGAGGGAGTGTGGCTGGAATGGGAGAACATTAGGATCTTCAAAGAGGGACAATTATTGAGGGAACTAGATTAATGAGGTGTCATCACAACTTAGCCAGATCTGCGGCTGACCTTTCTCATGGAGAACGGGCTTGATAAATGTAGTTCATTACCAAGTTCTGACATGAAAATAGGATCCCACTCTGGGCTCCTGAGCAGGCTGATCAATATTTTATCTGCCAAAGCAGGCCTGGCCTGGCAGCAGGCGGAGCCCCGCACGCTCGTGCTGGCAGGAAGCCCAAGGCCAGTGCCAGGGGCTGGCCAGGCCGGCCCTGCCGTGTGGAGGGCACCCAGGCCGGCAGGTGGGCGATGCTCATCAGTGTCAGGCTGATCAGGACATGCATCTCCTTCCGTGAGAGGCCCCCGGAGGAGAATGTCCATGAGCAGTAGGAAGGGAGGGAGGACATTTTCTGTTTTCCACAAACACCAATATAATAGCCACCTATGCCCGGTACTGGGCCCTGGTGATGGAGGCAGACAGGTGAGTGGTCCAGAGAAGCCGTGGGCCTGGCTGACCATTGGACTTGGCAAAGTCCTCCTACATTTCCTCCGATGCAGCAACTTTCAACCCGGAGCCTCCAAGGGCATTCTGGGCGCTGCAAGATCGTCTAACACGTTCAGTACCCAACTAGTTAGGCGGGGGCACTGACCTCTTTTTCCTCAGATTGTCAAATAAGTTTTAAAAAAATGACAAGAACCGACACAACAATCACTATCCAGGGTGAATGAATCAAAATTATACCTATTTTTCTGTCAGACCAGCAAAAGATATCTTTTTGATGCGCCACCGAATTTTAGTGATTCGTTTATGCGTGCCATGAGATGACAAAGGTTGAGCATTGCTACTTTAATGCCATGGCCCTGTAAGGTGGTGAGGGGCTGTTTTTGCCTGCATTTTAAGGTGGAAAATGGAGGCAGGAAGGAAGCTCTGCTGCCTGGCATGCCGCTCCCTGTGCCACCTTCTCCGTACACTCTCTCATCCTGCAGGTCTCATCCTGAAGGCCCTCCCTCATCAGCCCCCCCTCGGGGCACCCTGGGTGCTCAGACCAGAGTCCCACCGTCTGCCCCAAGGTGCCGCCCAGCCTCGGGCATAGCGTTTATAAGTTAGTGCTGGATGGGAGGAGCAGGGCAGGGTGGGCTCTTACACGGGGCAAGATCAAGGACTCGGGGAGCTCACTCTGGACACTGGGACCCCACCCTGTCCCTAGGCTGTTGCCTAGACGTGTGCCTACCCTTCTGGCCAGGAGGCCTGTGCTGGGCCATGGCCAGGGTACAATGTGGAGACCCCGGGGCCAGGGGTCTCCAGCTAGGCAGCATCTCCACCTGGCAGGTGCTGTAAATGACCCAGCACCTGCCAGGTGGAGACGCAAAAGCCTGTAATTCACAGTGAAGTGCAGGAATGTGATAGAAAGGGCGGGGCCTGGGGGTGGCTGCAGCCCTCTCCACAGGACCCACCTGCCAGGTGGAGATGCTGCCTAGCTGGAGATCCCTGGACCCCGGCCACAGGCAGCTCAGAGGAGCTCTACGCTCCACCAAGGTCTGTGAGGAAGGTGAGAGGTGGTGGGGGACCAGCGAGAATGAGACATCTCTGGCCTGGCCTGGCCCATCCTTCATGTGGCCCTGCTGCGGGGGTTCTCAGGAGTCTGACTGTGCACTAGCATTTCCGAGTCAAGCCTCCCGTTGACCCCATAGGCCCCATGTCCATCTGCTGTGGGCAGCGATCCCGCAGCACCGGGCATGAATGCCATTCCCAGGAGAGCCTGACCCTCAGGACAGGTCCCCACAGATCCCCACACAGAGACGCCCTCACCTCCTACACCAAAGCTTCTGTCTCAGCACCCATGCCTCCTGACTTCTGGGTCATTTACAAGGACTGGACTTAACCCTATTGAGGGCAAGGGAGCAAAATTGTTCACCCACCTTCGCCAAAACTGACCTTTATCCAGGCCTGGCAAGAAGGAAAACCCAGCAGGCTGCCACATCTTCCCCTGGACGGGAATGTTTTTATAGCAGGACAAGGCCACTCTTTCAACACTGTGCAGCCATACAGGCTTGAGGATGAGGTTTGCCAACTGGTGGCCCCAAGCACTCCCCGGCATGGGTACCCAACAGGCCAGAGAGGGCGCCAGCACGGTAGGGGAATGGGAGAGCCGGGCCTGTCAGAGCCTGGAGCTCCCCGAGAACAAATAGGTTTGATTACATTGAACAGAGCAATTGATTTTTTTCTAAACAAACATGCAGGAGGAAATGGTAACAGACATCTATTTCTGACAAGAATCAATTGACCTCAAATTGGGAGAAAATCTAGAAACACAAACAAGCACAAGAGAGAGTGGTTGGGCCGCCCAGGCTCGACTAAGGAGCACAGGAGGGAGAGCAACAGACTCCCCGTCAGCCCTTCCCCCACCCATAGCGTCCTTGTGTGTTGCTCTTCCGCACATGTGGTCCTACTGATGATAAGGAGAGAAGAGCTATCGTTCGGTGAGCCCTCACTCTGTGCCAAGCCGTGCTAATCCCTCTGTGCATATCTTACTTAATCCGCACAACAGCCTGGGAGGGAGGCCGCTGTGGAAGTGTGTCCTCCCACTTCCCAGATGAAATCACGGAGGCGCCTGGTCCAAGGTTCTGGCAGCAGCAGGACTGGGACTCGAGTCGGCGCTCTCCAGCCCTGCGTTACAGTGACTGCCCCAAATGGCCTAGGAATTATGGGAAAGACTCAAGGCCCCAGACAGTGCATTCCCAGCAGTTCATTGGCCTCCCACCTGGAGTGGAAGCCCTCCACCCCCAGGGAGGCGAGGAAGCGGGCTGAAGGGGTCCCCTGCTCTGCTAACACCCTGCAGGCTCCGATGACAGGCTGTGCCTCCTGTGGTGTTTCTCCCAGTGGCCCACCACCAGGAAGATTGCCAGTGTCCGGTCGCAGTGCATCCCAGGCCTCGCCCGCCAAAATGCCGCGTGGGCCCGATGCTGTGTAGCAGGCAGGCCTGTGTCCCAGGCCCCGAGCAAGGGGCGGTGTGCTCCGGTGTTGATTCCTTAAAGCTTCCTTTGTTTCTTGGCGGTAGACTTGCGTACACATGTTTGTTTTGAAGTAATCCAGCTCTGGGAATGCAGCTAATTAACTTAAGCAGGGCTTCTTAGTCCTGTTAACTAAGACTCCCGAATCTATGAAGCCAAGTATTCAAAAGCAGCCTTTAAGGTAGGATTAAGGCAAAGACGAGCTATTACAAAGTGAAATCGGGGCCAGCTTCCCTGAAGCCACGGTGGGGCTGCCGCTGTGAATTCCCCTGGACAAACTCTCCGGTGCATCTGGCAATTGTTCTATGTGTGGCACATAGTAGGTGCTCAGTGAATCTCTGTGGGATGGGCAGGCAGGCTCCACCCAGCATTTGCATCATGTGTGGCATGTATTCAGTGCTCAGTGGATAGCTATGGGGTGGGTTGGTGGGCAGGCAGGCAAACAGATCCCAGCACCCCCAGTAACCCCCTCGCTGCACGCGGGAAGTGCCCGAATGGATGAAGGTTCTCGTGACGCCTGGGGAGGAATCTCACTGCAATAACCCCCTCTCCTCCTCCAGGTGATCCATGCACCATGGCCAACTACGCCCGCCTGAAGAATGTCCTTCTGGCACTGCAGACCCGCCTGCAGCCGCTCCCAGAGGGGGCCAGCCGCCAAGACCCTGCCTCCCAGAAGCGCCTGCTGGTGGAATCTCTGTTTAAGGACTTGGATGCAGATGGTGACAGCCACCTCAGCAGCTCTGAACTGGCTCAGGTGAGTACAGCGTTTGATGAAAATAAAATTAAGGAGGAATCGGGTTTTCCATTGAGCATGTCCATGGAGAGAACCTGGAGATCACGTGAGCAGAGGTGTTTGTAACTGTCTGTGTGCTGAGACGCTCGGTAGGCCTCCTGCAAGAGACCCTTCTCCGGGGAGCTGGAGAGCGTGTGATCAAGGCCTCTCAGAATCTCTTACAAACAAAGGGCGCCCGTGTCTTCTTCCCACCAGCTACCTTCAGCCAATATTTACAAACAGGCATTGAAGCGCTCGCAGCTAGCTGGCAAAACACATGCTTCAGGGGGGCTGGTCTCTGATGTTGTCCTTAGAAAATAAATCTTCTCTTCCACGAGTCTTTTACTCCCCCAGCGGGAAGGCTAAAGAAAGCAGGCTCGGTTTCGCCACACACCCCTGGGGCTGCCAGCGGGGCGTCCCCCGGTCCTCACCCCGAGGGTCTCGCTGTTCTTTAGTCCCCAGATATCAACAGCCCAAGCCCCAGCCTGATTGCTGGCACAAAGCCCTGTGTCCACCCCTAAGCATGGCTCTTCCTTTGAAAAAACATTTACATCAGGCCCTGCAGTGTGCCTCCCTCCTCAAACCCAGCACACATGTCTGTCGTCCAGCTACAAGGAAGTGCAAGGGCCATTAGCATCGGTGGCAGAGATGCAAGGAGGGAGCCACCGGGGCCGGTCATCCCCAGCTGTAGGGAGGATCTTCCTGGCCGGTGGCAGGAAGGCAGGCTGGGTGGGCCACAGTGCCTGCATCCCTGCTCCTGCTCCACTGGTTTGCCTCTAAAGACCTAGGGCTCTTGAGCCACATCAGGCAGATGCAAAGGTTGACACAGAAGGCAAGGTCAGCTTCCCCAAGCAAGGTGGGGGGCGAGAGAAGCTGGTCCACAGAGACCGAGTGCCCACCAGAGGACAGATAATAAGTCCCCGCCTTTGAGGTCACTATAAAGAAACCCTTCACATGATGGAATGACCTTCGCACAATGGCCAGGTCACCGGGAAAGACTGGGCTGGGGCGTGCCCTAACCCTTACGAGCACCGTGTGTGCGTGGCAGTGAGCCAGGCCTTGCCCTGGGATGTAACAAGCAGGAGAGGTCCTTGCTAGGTAGTGGATGGCTGAGAACACAGGCTTCATGGTCACACTGCCTGCGTTCAAGTCCCACTTCCAGCATTTTCTAGCTGGTGGGTCTTGGGAGACAGACACCACACCTCTCTGTGCCTCCGTTTCCTGTCTGTGACCATCACAGGGCCATCGGGAGGGTTAAACAAGTAAGGCATGACGTGCTGGGCACCATGCTGGGCACGCAGCACGTTCTCAGGAGGTGAGAGTGGTCAGTACCGATGTCCTCATCATCATCTTGACGCCTATGACTTCCTTCTAACCCTTTCAGCGTCCTCTGCTGTGAGGCAGGCACTGCTGTTACCTCCGCTTCACAGAACCAAGCCGCTCACCTGGGTTTGTTCACTGCTCAGACATGATGGCACCAACATGAACCCCAGGTGGGCAGGTGGGCATACACCTGCTCTTCTCACAGCACAGGGGTCTCCCAGGGGGAGCAGGGCTCCCACCAGGAAGTTTCACCTGGTCTTCTCAAGGTCTATGGGGCCAGCAAGTGCCCCCAAAACCTGAATATGGAACAGTCACCCAGAAGCCCTGCCATGGAGAGTCTCCCTCCCGAGGCCCCCCTGCTCCAACCAGGCCAGAGCTCGTTTCCTGGGAGCACACGCAGACCCCACTCTTGTCACCCACACCTGGACAGCACCACCTTCCTCAGCCCTGCCAGCCAGCACAGCACCACCTCCTCAGCATAGGCCCCAGCTATGGCGAGGACCCCAGGGGGCAGCCAGCCACCCACAGAGGACCCAAGCTGCGCTGGGGAAGCCCAGGTCCTGTTGCTGACGGTTCCCTGCAGGAGGAACCACCTGGTGATCCCCGGCCACAGCTGTGCAGGCAGCGCCTAGGGCAGATGCTTGGCTTGGCCTGGACAGAGGCTGCTGTGGCTCTTGCCCCCCAGCCCAATTGGCTCCCAGGTGGCTAAGTCAACAGGACCGTCCTGGTCATGTTGCTCTAACCTGGCAAAGGGGTTCCCCGAGGCACCCGGAGCCATTAACAAGCATGGTCATTGGGTTAATGTATTTACCGCCCATTTCTTTTTCTTTTTTTTAAATATATTTTTATTGATTTTTTACAGAGGAAGGGAGAGAGATAGAGAGTTAGAAATATCGATGAGAGAGACATCGATCAGCTGCCTCCTGCACGCCCCCTACTGGGGATGTGCCCACAACCAACATACATACTCTTGACCAGAATCAAACCTGGGACCTTTCAGTCCACAGGCCGGCGCTCTATCCACTGAGCCAAACCAGTCTCGGCCCTACAGCCCATTTCATAAATCTGCCAGGCAGGGCCCAGCTAAAGGGAGCCTTGCCTTGACACTGACTCAAAGGTGTTGAGGAATAACGTGTGGGTCCTAGGAAACGTTCATCAAGTTCCAATGCAGAAATAGACACAGGGAACCTTCCATCTGAAAGACTGATCTCCCTTTTATCCACCACTCTTACCTGCGGGGTGAAGGGTCATTTTTTTAACATTATCACATTAAATTGCCTTTAATATAAGCAAACCAAGCTGAGACTATTAAATAAAGAGAAAATGCGTCTGTCCCTCTCTTCTCCCCCAAGCCCTCCCTCGAATAAAATGAAATTCTTTCCTTCTTCTGAGGTTTCCTTCTGAGCATTTTTTCTGTAAGACACGCCAGCATCTGGCCCCCGCTTAGGGAGGGTGCCGGAAATCTCTACCTTTCGTCACCTTCGGCATGTGGCTGGTCATGCTGGGGAGGGTTCCGTGCCCTGCAGCCTGGGCCACATCCAGAGAGGAGTTTGTGAAGGCCCACCCATGGCCCCCTGCTAGGGTCCCAAGGACAGATATTCTGTCCCTGGCAGGGCCAGGCAGGCAGAAGTGGGGCTCAGGTTCAGTCAGTAGAATGTCACCCTCCCTTTTGGGAGGCTGTGCTGTGGCTAGGGGGCGCAGCCCTGAGATTGCAAGGGCTGGTAGGAGTGGGGGGAAGAGGTGTTAATGACCTTCCAGCTATACACAGCTGGAAGCCAGGAGACCTCTGTTCAGCCACTATTTATTTGCTGAATTTGTTTGATCAGGCCCCTTCTCTGTTTCCCCATCCATAGCATGAAGGATAGATCAGGTGGCCTGTAGGATCCTTCTGACCTCCGACCCTCTGGGCTCTGTCTGCCCAGATAAGGAGAAGACACACCTGAACACTGATCTCGACTCTGCTCAGCCACTGGGTGACCTTCCCATTCTGAGCCTCAGTTTTCTTATCTATGAAATGGGAGGGTCAGACAAGACAAAACCAAAGAGCTTCCGATGCTCCCCATGGCCCACTGAGCTATGACTAATGCCTCTCCCCAACTGGCCTGAGCCATGTCCCAGCAAAGCACTGAGCTCACTCCCAACTCCGGCTTTGTTCCCTCCCTTACCCATAGCACGTGCTGAAGGAACAGGACCTAGAGGAGAGCTTCCTGGGATGCTCACCAAGCGACCTCCTTCGATTTGATGACTACAACAGTGACGGCTGGCTGACCCTACGAGAGTTCTACACAGCCTTCCGTAAGTCAGGCCCCCAGATGGCCGGGCGGACAAATGGGCTATGTCCGCAGGCACCCCCCACCAAACTGTGTCAGGGCCTCGAGTCTGTCCTTGGTCTCCAGGGTTGCTCTTTCTCATGGGTGAGAGCGGTTGGGTTTGCTCTGCAGCAAGCTTGAGCTTGCAGAGGGTAAAGGAGTGGGCTGCGAGAGGGGGTGCTTGATCTCATGATAAAGGATCTTCATGCCATCATCTGAGGAGCACGGGACTGTGATTTACATGTGTCTGAGAGTGCACCACTGCATACCTTGAGGGGAGACTGTGCCAGTATGTGGAGGGAGCAGACTTTAGGGCTCTCCCTAGGCTGCAGCCCCCTGGAGGAAGGTTCTGCAGGAGGGTTCTGGAGGCTGAGCCGAGTGGGAGAGGTGGTGCTGGGTTGATGAGATGACATTATGTCAGACAGTATTCAGGCTTAAAGCAGGTGGTATGTGCACCCTGTGTGATGTGTCCTTGGACTTGACCTTCAAGCCCTGGAATTTGAGAAATAGGTGTGAGACACTCCCAGGGTGCACTGAGCCTCTGAGCCATAGACCCTGCTTCTCTGCTCATCCCCCACCCCTCCCTGGAGCGCCACTTTCAGAAAGGTGTCCGTGTTCCCTATTGACATCTCCTTTTGGTGGCTGTTACCCCAAACACCCACAAGGCCTGGGAAGGAGTCCTTGGCAAGAAGAGCTCTTGTGACAGATGGAAGAGGTACTTGTGTGACATAAGAGAAGAGCAACAAGTATGATTCCTCCCCGCAGGAAATGTTCACGAACTTGATGCAGGGGTGCCTTTTCAGTTCACAGCATCCCTGTTGCTAAGGACCAAAGCCCACGGCCCAAGCACAGGGCTCCGCTTGTAATGCGGTGACTAGGTATGGTTCCCCATCTTCCGCCTCCCTGCCTATATCTGCTTTAACAGTGATACCTGCTGTAGTATAATTCAGAATAAGGTGTGAATGACTGGCAGGCTTAGCCTGCTGTGGGGGCTGTTGGCTTTGTGGATCAAGGAGCTTATTCCCTGAAATAAATCTCTAAATTTTAGAATGTATGGAAGTATCAGCAGCTCCCTAGACCTAGTTCCTATCCATGGTTAGATTTTCAGGAATTTTCAATACAAACAAACAACTGGTAGCCTTTAATCATCCATGGTGGGAGTATTGACACCACAGAAAGGACACAAAAAGGAAGGTGTGCCGAAATCGGTTTGGCTCAGTGGATAGAGCGTCAGCCTGCAGACTGAAAGGTCCCAGGTTCAATTCCGGTCAAGGGCATGCACCTTGGTTGCGGGCACATCCCCAGTTGGGGGTGTGCAGGAGGCAGCTGATCGATGTTTCTCTCTCATCGATGTTTCTAACTTTCTATCCCTCTCCCTTCCTCTCTGTAAAAAATCAATAAAATATATATTTTTTAAAAAAGGAAGGAAGAGAGGGGGTCTCTTTCCTCTGGAGAGCCAGCTGTTAAGCATTGCCCTGCACATCACTCCTGCCCCAGAGTCCAGTTCCTGCAATATCCTCTCCATCCACCTTCCCCAAACCGAGGCGCCTGATGATTTCAATCTCTGTTGAATCCAGACAAGGAAAGAGTGGGTGATCAAGGCAGATGGCAGGGAGGTGAGCTCTCCACAACATGTTCTAGGACACTTCCGCTACAAAGGAGCTGTGAAGGAAGAGGTTGGTGCATTTTAAGGGCCAGGGGCCAACGCTAGACTTCAAGACTTGGGGGGTACATCAGGCCTCCCACAGCGGCACATTCCAGAGGGAATGGCACCACTCACGCACTGTCTGGTACCACAGGAGCCTCTGCTCAGGAGCTCTGTTCCTGGGTATCAGTCTGTGGCCAAACAGGAAGCTGCTGGCAATATTCGCAAGGGGACAGAAGCATCCCTGCTGCCCCGACGGACGAGAAGGCTCCTGGCCACCCTGACAACGGTCCTCACAGCCACGAGCGGCCGTGGAAAAGGAGGGTCGTCCTCGCTCCACCTCCAGCCTGTGTCTCACAGAGAACAATATGGTGTCTGTTTCCTTTATTCCTGGGTGATTATTTGAAAAGCACAATGATCATCATTTTTAAAACAAATTAGATTCTGCTGTCACCTTGGACTTGTTTTGAGGCAACCACACCATTCATCACAGCCCAACCCAAATAATAGATATGCAATAAAATGTAAACTCACAGGCATTAAGGAAGCCACAGAATGAGTTAACCCACCATAAAGACCTGACAGGCGGCTACTCGGCACACACAGGATCAACGGTTCTTCAAAGTCATAGGAACGCTAAACTAAATTCCCAGAGCGCTGGGGTGGATTTATGGTTCAGTGAATATTAAATAGGTCATTGAAGTGAGACATGTAGGTACAACTTATTACTCAGAAATCAATGGGCATTAAAGAAATCTCACTACAACTCAGGAAAATAGTAACTCAAAGATGTCAGCAACTACTTTTTGGATTTAAATTTTAAAGGTTGACTTTAAATTTTTATTTTCTAGTCTCTATTTTGCCAGGGTCCTTTGGGGACCAGGCAGGGTGAGTCCTGGCATTTTCCCCAGAGGAGTGGGTTATATTTACAAGTGTGGAGGCTGGAGCCTCCTACCTCACATCTGCTTATGCAGCTGGCACAGCCGGTCATCAAAAGACGTGCTTGTCGTTGTCCGCAGCTGCCGAGGGTGATGTCAGGAATCTCAGAGCTGGTGGTTGTCCGTGCTCAGCCGAGCTGGTTCCTGGTGGGCTGTACCATTCTCTGCAGAACAGGTGGCCCCTCCCCAGGGAGAAGAGCCGAGGACTGGTCCTCAACCATGGAGTCAGTGCAGCCTCTTTCTAACCATAGGATGGAGCTAAGCTCCCAGTCACCCATCTCTGTACAGTGAAACATGATGGTGGCCTCCCTCTCATCCTCCTTTATCACCCAAACAATCTGTTCAAGTTGTTTTTGGTTTTCCAAATCACCGGCTGACCTGGAAACTAAAGGCACAGTGCCCCCTGCCCTTCCTCCTGTCCCCACCCAACAAGCAGCAGAACCAGCTGCTAGTCCCAGCTACAAGGAAGAGACCCACGCCCCAGGCTCACTGTGAGCCGAATGTGCACCAGCCCTGTCTGTGCATCCCAATAAATTAATCTGAAAGTTGCTCGTTTAAAAAGCTTTTCAATAATGCATGCTTTTGCGCTTTCCTGAATGCTTGGGCTGGGATCTTGGGAAAACCATGTTGCTTAGATGAGGATTTTTTTTTCTTGCTTCAAATTCATTACAAGTTTCTTCTGTTTTTTAGAAAGATACTTGTTCTTTTAATGAATCCTGTGAGAGCAATATGTTGGATGCCAAGGAAAGGTTTGAGCAACTAGCAGTGCGGGAAGGAAGCCTCAAGTGTGAATGTTCTGGGATCACAGATGCATAGTGTCCAGAGGAGCACCGGGGTCTGGGGGACCGTGGGGAGTTGGCTGTGTGGGCCACACACTCTCCCTCAGCTCCAGGCAAGCAGGCAGACAGAAAGACAGGGATTTTATCAGATTATTGGTATCCAGGGCAACTCTGAAACAGATGAAATGGTCAGCCAGTGAATTACCAGCTGTTTTTCTGCATTGTTGCTGCAAAATGAAAGGAAGGAGCCACATCATTATCCCCTAGAATAAATCATGCCCGGCACAGGTCAGACACCAGGCGAGATACACCACCTCGGTCAGTCCTCACAGCCGCCAAGGGGGATGAGCAGGTGACAAAATACAATGGTGAGCACCCCTCCCCCTGGCTCCTTACTCATGCAGGTAGTTCAGAGACCGGGAGTTTGGATGGTCAGAGGACCATTGGTTCTTGAGGGTGGGATAGTGAGGAGCTAGATTTCAGATGACATGGGATTTATCAAAAATCATGTCTGAATCCAATTGGCTCTTGAGTTTGGAGAACAAGTAATACCTGCACCCCCATGTTAGTGTGGGCTGAGGCGGGACCATTGGTGTGATCACTCCCCTAATCCCAAAGGATAGACCGGCATTGCTCACACAAGACTTCAGATCAAGTTTAGAATTCACTGCCTTTGCTGCCTCATTTTCTCAAGGGCATACAACAGTTAAGTTGGAGTGGCTGGGAATTGGCGGGGGTTGAAAATTGGAAAACAGAAGGGGCTGTGAGTCTCACCAACCCCTTCTAAGGGCAGACATGGGGGTACTTCCTCCTCCTCACCTCAAGCATAGAAAGAGGGGCTTCAAGGAGGTCCCCAGGAGCACCTGAAGGCAGTCAGCATGCCATCTGAATGGTTTTGCTTGTCAATATCACTTCCATTAGTAATGGGCTCACCTAACACTTACCATGTGTCAGCACTGTGCATTATGTTTCTATTTTACAGATAAAGAAACTGAAACTGAGGGAAATTAAGTAACTGACCCAAAGTCATGCAGTCAACAGGTAGAAGAAGTGGGATTGAATGCAAATGCCTGATTCTGGAAACTTCACATGCATTTAAGCACACTTTGCAACTCACTAGAATCCCCTAGTAATGAGACTCTCACTATCCCTAGTTGGTTCCCTAAATGGCAAGTCCCGACTCAGCAGTCTCCTCTTCCATGAGGACTTCCTTAATCCCTCTTCCCCCTCCCAGCTCCACACACCTTCCTCTGTGTGCCCACAGCCCTGAGTTTTCCTCTACACGGTAATAAAGCCGTGGCCTGATGGTTAGGGATGTGGACTAAGCCAGGCCTTGTTCGAATTCTTGTTCTGCCACTTACTAGCTGTGGAACCTTGGACAGTTCTTGACCAGAGGTTACGCTGGGTTTCAAGTTCCTCTTCTGTACAGTGGGCAGAATCACCTCTGTGACTGAGCAAGGGCACGCTGCCCCCCACACATAGAAGCCAATACTCTGGCACCAGCTTTTGAGAAAAGAAAAGCTTTTGCTAAGTCAACCCAAAGGGAGGCAGGACATGAGGCTTAAATCTGCCTCCCAATCGAAGGTTCGGCGTAGAACTTAAGGGGCTACAGCAACAGATCTTCCTCCACAAGGGACCTTTGCTTCTGCAGGGGTTCAGGAATTCAGGTTCCACTGTGTCCCTGCCTGTTGGTGCTGTGGAGGGAAGACACTTTGGTCCAGGCTTTACGCTGCCGTTGCTGTGGCTGCACAGCTTGCAGCACATTCTGTCGTCTCTGACAGGACATGGCCAGTCGGAGCTGGTCTGCAGTTACACCCCACATAGGGTTACTCAGGACTAAGTGAGATAATATGGGTCAAGTGATGAGAATACCTTGTGTGTTGTCATGCCAAGTAATGATTGACCAGGTAGGTCCATGTTGGGGTGTTGACAGTGGTGAGGAAGCCCCTCTCTCCCAGCTCCAGTCACTCTGTGCCATGCCATTGCCCTCTGGTCCACATTAGTCCAGAGACTCCATGAGGCAGAAGCTGTTTTGCTCACCATGTGCTCTTGCCTGCCATGGGTCTGGCACCCAGAAAGCCCTGGGTAAATGCTCACTCGGTGAGGGGATGAACTCTCTGGAGAAACACACTTGGCAAAAAGGGGTCTAGACACAATGTGCCTGTCACAGGGGCCCCAGAGGGGCCAGGGAAGAGGGAGCACAGGAAGCACCTTGTTGGGCTCCCACAGGCAGGACCCTGGTTGAGGAGACCAGCAAGGCTGTACCAGGCTGATAAGGGCACCCCCAGAGCTGCTCCATAGCCCAGACATCCCTGATCCCCTGAATGAGCACTGGGGTGTGAGGTGCGCCCCTGAGGCCCACGTGGCCCTACTGCTTCCTGGATGAAGACAAAAGCTGCTTGTCCCACAAAGCTCCCATTCTGCTCCCAGGGCCATTAATTGCCCACTTAGTCCTCCTCAGGATGTGTTCTTTTAGGCAGCTAAGCCACCTGCCTGCTGCTTGATTGCCTCCAACATCTGTGTGTGGAGATAAGGGCTCCTGCTCAGGCCGCTCCTCAGCCCTGTGGTGTCTGGGTCCCCGGACCACATCCTCAGCCAAGGCCGCAGACGCTTGACCAGCAAGGCCAGGCTTGACCAGCGGTTGGCTTGGCCGTCCCTGTGCTAATCTGTACACCTTGGAAAATAATTTATTAGCGTAGAACGTGGGTTTGTACAGAGAGTAACTTATTAGCATAGAATTGAGGTTGTTTATCTTCTGAGCTCAGTGCTTGAGAACCCAAAACACACCTGCACAGCCTCCGCTCAGCCCCCATGGCTACCTTCCTCCCACCTGAGGCCACTTCACAAAGTGAGCTCGACACCCACAGAGGAAGGCACAGCAGAGGGTCTTGGAGCCTCCGCCGCAGCAGGCCTTGCTGCAAACTGCAAACCCTGCCAACTCAAGTCCCCCCAGCTGGGCCCTGGCCGGGCAAGGAAGGAGGATGGAAGGGCAGGGTGGGAAGGTCGACCTCTGGAGCAAACCCACTGAGCACAGACCCTAGCTCCCTGACTCAGGTCAGTGCCAGAAATAGTCAAGGAAGCAGCACCATATTGGACCACTGTGGGAAGACTGGGCATGTCTGCCCTGATGCTGGTGTGGGCCAGGCTCTCTGAAAAGGGGGAGAGCATCCCGGCAGGGGTGCAGGGCATTTCTCTCACTCAGCTAGTGGACTGTCCATTTAAGGGGCAGGCCAGCCAACCAAAACATTTTCGAGGAGCTTGGCCAGGGAAGGGAGACCATGCTTGAGGGAAGATTTAGCAGCTGAGGCTGGCAGCTTAGGAGGAAGGGAGCATCAAATCAGCACTCACAGAGGCCACTCTATGGACTGCAGCTGTGAGCAAGACAACAGGCCCCGCACACACAGAGCTTGCACTCTGTCAGGGAGATGGTTGGAAAAAGGGAAAGCAGTCAATAACCCAAGTAGGAAGGGGGACAGAGAATACCGGTGCAGTGTTGGCAGGGAAGACCTGCTTTCCCCCGGGAGATCAGAAAGGGACATTTGAGATGAGACTACACACAGGTTGCAGATCACCAGCCAAGGGCAAGGAGAAAGGTGGCTCACACAGGTGGGGGAGGGGGGTAGCCCTGAGGGGCAAAGGGCTTGGGTGAGTGAGGAGGCTGTCACAGGTGGGAATGGCTGATGTGTGGGGTCCTGAGGGCAGGACTGGCTCAAGAGGCCAGAAGGCAGGCAGAGCGTAGATCTGCAGAGGCCTCCCCGAGTCAGCTGCCCAGCCTGCGGGAGTGGCTGGGGAGTGGGGAGGTCCCATCGCTGTGGGCGCACCCAGCGCAGGCACATGGCTGGAGGGGATACTGGGCATCAGCTGGAGAGCTGAACTTGGCCTTGGAAGCCTTTCAGTGATGCCTGTCAGGACAGAAAAGTGAGCAGAGCTGTTGTCTAAGGTCTCCAGTGCCTGGACTCTGTGTGGTAGGCCTCCTGCTGAGGGCGTGCTACCCCCACCACCCACACCCCCAACACACACACACACACACACACACACACACACACACACACACACACACAGTTTTCTGGCTGTGCTATAAAACCATTGGAAGCCCCTGGTGGGGGCAGGGAGGTGTTCATGAGCACCTCACCCCCATGGGAGCAGGGCTGGTGCATGTACAGGGCTCCTCGTCGCACCATGGGGAGGAGGAGTCAGTTCTGAGCCTGAACTGCTGCTTGCCAGCCATCTGGCCCTCCACCACTTTCTTCTTCTTCTTCTTCTTGGAAGTTTCAAACCCAGACGCCTCTTTCCCATCATGCATGCTTTGCTCCTCACAGCTGTATTGTTGGGCCCAGCACTTTCTAGCCATTATCTGGAGCTGAGCCTTCAAGCACTTTCCATTTTTAAAGATCCCAGCTGCAAGCTGTCAATGGCCTCAGTGCAGAGCAATTGAATAGAAGAAAATGAACTAATTATAGGTTGTTATTGAAAATCTATTATATACAAATTGCAAAGAAAACTCATTAAAATATGATGCTTTGCCGATTTTTTTTTAACCTCCTCTTGGAGGGAGAGACAGGGGCAGGTGGCTGGACACCTTGATCCTCACTATTCTCAGTATAGTGAGAATAGGGCCACAGACCAGGGTCTGAGTCTGAGGCTCACGTGCCACAGCGCCCCGTCTGACACTATGCACCACGGAGAAACAGAATGAACAGAGAGATTTCTGGTTGTTAGTAAATACTCAGAAATGGCTGCAGAGGAAACAAAGAATTTCATTGCAAAAATATAAAATGAGAACAATTGAAATGTCAGCTTGTACGGGGATAGCACTGTGTTGTCCTCGTAAGTCTCCGTGTTTTTGCGAAGCTTTTGTGAGGATGTCAACAAGCAGTTAAGGACCGAAGGTCACATGACCCATTCCAAGCTGGCTTCCTGGGCGAGGAGCATTGAGAAGGCTTGGGATGTGAATGGCCCTGCCTTCCAGAGCCCAGATCTCCAAGGGGCTCCTCAGAAGCCAAGGCTGCCTCCTGGGAGTGTTCTGAGCCTCCCCAAGGCTGTATGACCCAGGAGTTCTTGCAGCACAGATCACCATCTGCTGAGTTGTGGTCTTTCCTTCCTCTCAGCCACCTTTTCCAGCCTCTATGACCATATCCCTCAAAGCCCCACCATAAGTTCATTTTCTTCTATTCAGTTGCTCTGCACTGAGGCAGATCCGGTTTGTGGGCTACACAGAAACAAGGTGCTAGGGGATGGAGAGTGTGGGAGGGCTTCATTCACATAAGCACATGAGCCACACCCGAGGCTGGGGGCACTCAGGAGTCCCTGCACCAGGTTGGCCCCTGGCAGGAGGTAGCTGGGAGCCAAACTCCGGGGACAGACAAGACCTGGATAGACAGAGGGAAGTGTCTTGCCCTGGGAAAGAAGAAAGGGCGGGGCACACCCAGGCTGCTGCAGACTGAAGGGGGCCAGCGACCCTCCTGGGGTCTCCTCTGCAGCAGCAGCACCTTCTGGCTGGCTGGTCCTTCTCTTAGCAGGACAGTTGGTCAGATAATCTCCAGCCCCAAAGGCTAAGGGTGTCTTCCAGGCCCACACCCCTGCCCCTCCCTGGTTTCTCCCTCTTGGCAGACAGGGGACTGAGGGCAGGGAAGTTAGTAGGTGGTTGGAATAGGGATAGAGGCCATGGGACCAAGAGTGCCTGGGCAAAGATAGCTGGCAGAAGGGACGAGGCACTAACAAACCCAAGAGGCACAAAAGGGCAAAGGAAGGAGCGCTGCCTCTGTGAGCAGGCACAGTTGATACTGCCCAAGGCATTCTGTTGCAGCAGGAAGACAGAGAACAAGAGAGGGAGAAGCCTAGAGCTGCCCATAGGTATACTTGTAGCCTCATGTGTAGTGGGTGCTTGATACATATTTGCTGAAGGTGTTGTTGATGGATGTTCTTGAAGTGTCATGAGGAGAAGCATTTCTGGGGACCCAGAAGGGAGGCTGAGGCCTGGTGGTGATATTTATTTGTCGTGCAGAATCAAAAGGATGCCCCTCAGACGTTCCATCTGTGTCTGAGCAGCCCTGGAAAGTCAGGGCCAGAAACAGTCCATGTCTGGAGATCCCGTGCCATATTAAAGCTTAGTTCCGCCCAGCATCTGGCTAGCTTGGCTTGTGTCCCTGGCTGCAGTCCGTGGCTGTGCTGCGATAGCCAGGCTCCCACCTGGAGCCCGAGTGTGGGGTCCACATTGCCTTTGGCTATGAGAAAGTGGGAATGTACTGGGGAGCACGGGTCACCTACAATTATGTATTCTCAGACTTGGGAGGAACCAGAAGCTTTTTCAAAATAACTAATCAGCTTCCCACACTTTCGTGGGCTTGCATTGGGGTCCACCCCCTGATGACCGGCCTCTATGCTTTAGGCACCTCCCCGCTGCCTCTACTACACATGTCCTTAGCGCTCTCTGCTCCCCGGACAACCCAGTACAATCCAGTACCAGCAGGGGGAAGGGAGGGGTGTTAACCTCTTTGGAGGGACAAGGCTGTGATTCATTGAGGTATGAAGCTGTAGCTGAAGCAAACAGGCCTTGCTTCTCAGCTGAATATACTCAACAATGTCTGACTTCCCTGCTCCCTTTTCCATCAATAATCAGCTAACTACAGCAACAAAAGGATTGAAGACGATGATGGATTTTTTTTTAATTGCAGTAAAGAGAAAAGATTTAGCGTGGTTGTAGTGGTTCCCAGAGAAGATTAAGAACAGAGAGTCAGGGGTCTCTCTCTGGTAGTGGAGGGCCATCCTGTTGCCCACAAGCGGCACCAGCCCAGGTTAGCGGCCCACCATGGTTCCATGGGGGTGTTGAGATAACTGAGCCACTGGGGGGCAGAGAGGTGTCTCCAGCCTGGACCACTTACACCCTTGCTTCTTTTCACGCTTTGCAGTCCTGGTAGAACTTGCTTTTCCCCCAAAGCTGGCCTTCCACCGGATAGTGGGAAGCTACCATAGGTCCCTTTAAACAATGGCATCTGACAAGTCCATACCAAGTGCTTCCCAGAAGTTACCAGGCTGGAGGAGGCCCAAGGCCAAGAGGTGGACTGGGATTCAAATGCCCTTTGCAGCCAGGTGGGGACGTAGGCAGTGCTCCCCACCGATGGAGGAGCACAGGTTCTGAATCTGGGGAGGAGGCACTAAGGTACTAACAACCATATACTCTCAGGCTCCATTTAGCTTGGACAGGATTTGGTAGGGTTCTGGGGGCCCCTGACTTTTGTCCTGACTTGTGAAGGCTGCTACCATCCTTGGGCCCGAGGGATCCAGGCTGGTACTGGGACAAACACAGATAATTAGTTTCTTGAACCACAGCAGAGATATAAGCAGGAAATCAATTTCCCTCTCTGCACAGACTCTCCAATGAACCTGAGGCCTCTCTGCCTGTGGGCTTGCAGGAAGAGGGTGGAGGGGTGGATACACTGAGAACCGCTGACTGTTTGGGCACGACCACTAAATGGCCTACTGTTGTTTTTTTAAGACGTGGGGCTACTTGGCCCTGGTTTTTCATTTCAGGCTTCAGCCAGAATTCCAACCCTCCAGCACTGTCCCATCTGTGTCCCACTCACAGCGCCTGCGATCTGCCCGCGGCAGGTGGGAGGCAGCCTGGTGTATGAGCCGCCCCGGGCAGCCAGCGAGTGAGCCCTAGAGAGCCATCTTCTCCAGATGGCACAATTGTTTGTCTTCACACAAGTGCTTCAGCACAATTGTCGGGAGCGCCTTCCAATGCAGTTGAAAAAGCCAGTGCATCCTGCCCATGTGGCCTCAGAGGCACCCCTGAGCAGAACCCACATCTGAGCCTCACCCACCATCCCAGCACCTCAAGGTTGGTCAGAGGTAAAAGTGCTGAGCCCTGAGGCAGGACATAGTCATCCACACCACAGATACTTCCTACGGCTCCATTCCAGGCCAGAGATTCAGCAGGTTTCAAACAAAAATCCTCACTCTCATTAAACCTGTGAGGGGGCCGGACAGGGCAGGCAGTGGGCACATGGGCAGCAGAGTTTAAACCTCGTAGTCCCGGAAGGCCTCCCTGAGATGGGACACCTGAGTCAGGTGGTGAGGTGGGTGAGGGCACTAGCCATGAGGTCAGCTAGGGAAGACACATCCCAGGCCCTCGAATGAGAGTAGGCCTGGTGGCTGGGATGCCATGGGAAGGAGGGGGGGTCAGAGGGCCTCGAGGGCCCTGGAAGCCAGCGTAAGGAGTTGTTTTCATGAAAGAGAAATCTTTTGGAGAATTTTGCGTTGAGCAGTGACATGATCTGACTTCGTATTTTAAAGGAGACGTTCTGGCTGCTGTTTTAAGAAAAAAACTATTGCTGTCACAGGGCAAGGGCAGAAGCATGCAATCCATTAGGAAGCTGTTGGAATAATCTAGGTGAGAGATCACAGTGGCTAACGGTGACAGGCACAAGAGTGGTGAGAAGGAGTCAGATTATGGGTCTATTTTGAAGGGTAATACCAAAGAGATTTGCTGATGGGTTGGACGTGGTTGTGAGGAAAGAGATGAGTCCAGGATGACTGGGGTTTGGGGCATGAGGACTGGAAGGGTAGAGTTGCCATTAACTGCAAAGGAGAAGACCAGGGGAAGAGTAGGTTTGGTGGGAAAGACCAGGAGTTAATTTGGGGGCACAATGAGTGTCAGGGGACTGTCGGACATTCCAGTGGCAGTGATGAGTAGGTAGGGAGGTGGATATACAAGATGGAGTTCAGGGGAGAGGGCCGGCTGGAGGGGGAAATCTGGAAGTCCTTTGCATATTGCCAGTGTTTAAAGCTGTGAGGCTGGAAGGGATCATCCAGTGGTGAGTGTAGTTGGAGAAGCCTATTCAAGACTGAGCCCAAGAGGCCCTGATGTGAAGGGGTCGGGGAAATGAAGAGGAGCTAGCAACAGAGAGTGAGAAGATTCACGAAGTGGGAGGGAAACAAGGCCAGTGGGATGTCCTGGGAGCCAAGACCAAAATGAGTTGTGCCGAATGCAGCTGAGAGGTCAGTGAAAATGAGGACAAAGGAGAGAGCCTTGGATTCATAACCTGAAGGTCTTTGATAATCTTGAAGGGCAGTGTCTGTGGAATGACATGGGGAGCTGTAAAAGCCTCATTAGAATGGGTTTAAGAGTAAGAAAGTGGGCACTAGGCACAGAGCACTCTGCTGAGGGATTTGAACGGAAGAGTTGGGCAGTAGCTGGAGAGGTTGTAGTAGAGGTAGTAACAGCATATTTGTGTGTTGATGGGAATTATCAAGTGGAAGGGGTAACATTGATGCTGTGGAAGGAAGAGGTTCGATGCCTGCAAATAGAGTCGGTAGGGCAGGTGGAATTTGGTGCCCAGGTGGAGGGTTTGCTGTACAGAGTGGCTGGTAGATCCATATTAGTGGGAGAGAAGCCTGGAAGTGTGACCACAGGTACAGGTAGGTGGGGAGATGTGGTGGGAGCTGGGGTGGATGTGTAGTTTCTTAGTGCATCAGGAAGCAAGGTCATGGCTGAGAGTGAGGATAGAAGAAGAGATGTGGAGGTGTGAGGAGAGAGAAAGTCTGGAACAATTGTCTGGAAGAATGGGAGGGTAACACATGGAGAATAGGCAGTGTGGCCCCTGGGCAGCAGTAAGGGCCCCTTTGAGGCCCATAGTTATGAATTCAAAGGGACACCAGTCAGCAAGGCAGTGCACTTCCCCAGCCACATTCAGCTACACAGATGCAGGCACGGAGCACACAGACAGGTTTAACCAGGGCTGGGGTCATGCCAAAAGGGGCAGGAAATTGAGGGTGTGTGCAGTGTATGATTCCAGTGACATAAACCCCGTGGATTAATGCTGGGTGAGAAGGAAGTGACATCATGGTGGGAGTGACACAATTATGTGGCTGGTCAGTAGATTGTGGGTCCCAGTGGAGCTGAAGAATTGTTGGTGTCTGGATATCAGAGAGGATAAATCAGAAGAGATGGGAAGTGGTCAGAGAGGAGGATGCCTGGAGGTAAAATTTTTCAGGATGCCGTTATTTGTGATGACAATGTCTAGACTCCAGGATATAATCATGGAAGTGAGAACCCATAGGTGGGGAGTTGGCAGGGTAATGCACTTGATGTTTACATCATCCGATGTTAACACAGGAGGAGCATCCAAGAGACTGCTGACAGCCAGAAGCTACAGTCATCAGAGATGGGGTGGGAGTGACCCATAATCAGTACATGACTGCACCAAAGAAGGGTGGTACATGGAGCATGCCTGGGTGTTTCACTCTCTCCTGGGAGAACATTCTTTGAGATGGTGTTTCCCTCTCTCCTGGGAGCACCTTCTTTGAGATGGAGTCCTCTTTTTATCCCCACTTTATAGACTAGGAACTGAGGCACTAAAGGGTCAGTAGTGGCCCTCGCTGGTTTGGCTCAGTGGATAGAGCGTCAGCCTATGGACTGAAGGGTCCCAGGTTTGATTCCAGTCAAGGGCACATGCCCAGGTTGTGGATTCAGTCTCCAGTAGGGGGCGTGCAGGAGGCATCTCTCATCATTGATGTTTCCATCTCTCCTTCCTTCCTCTCTGAAATCAATAAAAATATATTTTAAATAGATAGATAGATAGATAGATAGATAGATAGATAGATAGATAGATAAAGGGTCCGTAGTGGTGATAGAATGGAAACTCAAATCAAGGAGTCTGCCTCCAATGTGGGCATCCTGCCAGCATGCCGCATACCCTCAACATTTCCGAGTTGAGAATGAGTGATAGTTGGTCCTTGCCCCCAAGAAGTTGGTTCCCTACACAAAATGAATATATGTTCAAAGACAATGCAAAAAGACTGTGAGCCCTGACGAATGTGGCTCTGTTGGTTGGAGCATCCTCCCATACACCAAAAGGCTGCAGATTTGATTCCCAGTCAGGGCACATACCTAGGGTGAGTACAGGAAGCAGTGGATAGATGTTTCTGTCTCTCTTTTCTCAAATCAGTAAGCATGTCCTCAGGTGAAGATTTTCAGAAGGCTGTGAGATAGTTGACAAAAGACTACCTTGGAAACTGAGGAAGTATAAGAACTCCAATCAAAGAGACGCCAGAAGTCTTCAGAGAAGGATGGGTAGGGGTTCATAAGCAGATATGGTAATAGGGAAAGGCATCCCCCCCACCCCATCACAGATAACAGACTAAGCAAAAGTGTAGAGATAAGAAGGCCCTAGGCCATCCAGCATGGCCAGTTGTCCTTTGTGTCAGGAACAAGTGAGGGAGAAACAGAAGATGATGCTGGAGGGAGAGGTTAGACCTAGAGCAGCAAGGGCTTGTCTTATGGAGCCTAACTGCAGCCTTGACAATGCCTTATCTCAGGGGTTTACGCATACAGACTTATTCCTCCTCTTGTAAACGTCCGATGCTGGGGCTCAATTTGTGGCCACACAGTGACACAGGGACCCAGGCATCTTCATTTTGGTGATTCTTCCATCTCCTAGGGTCAGATTTATTTACTGGATGCCCTGTACTTGGACAGTATATAGATAGAAAGGAAGACCTTATAGATTTTTGGGGAAACCCAGCAAGGATTTCTAGTATCCCTTCTGACACATCCCAGTGGCCAGAACTCAGTCACATGGCCACACCCAACAACTGGGGCAGCTGGGAAACGTAGTCTATAGCTATGTCCACAGGAGGGAAAGGAAACTGATTAGGTGGATACAAAACAGTATCTGCCATAGGCCCCCAGATACAGACCACAGGGTTTGTGTTTGTCAGTGAAGTCAGGGAGACCAGGGAAGCAGGGAGGGACATGATCAGAGCCTATTTGACCTAGAAACACTCAAAGGAGAGAGTGATAGGGACCCCAACATGGAGGCCACAGGAGGAACAGAAACAAGCCCCAAAAAGGGAGGATATTGAGAAGCTCTTATGGTTGTGGGCTGGGTTGGGAGTCGGGGAATGAAGGAACTGAACAGTGAAAGATAATTTGAGGTTTGGGGAGGGGCAAGGAGGCGCACAAGTGTGCTTCCCTGTCTCCGCGATGGGGACACATCGGGCCATGGAAGATGAAATGGCAGCGTGTGTCCCACGACAGTCCTCCTCGATCCGCAGCCTGGCCTCCGGGAGGGGGGGACAAAAGGGTCTATTTTAATTTTCTTCTTGGGCCTCCACATGACAAAAGAGAAATATCTCCCAACATTATTATCTCTCAGAAAAATACTCTCCGGAACCATAAAAAGGGAAATACAGTGAAGCCAGACCATGGAGGAGTCTGCCCCTTAAATCAGGAGCTCGTGAATTATGGTGGTGGCGCTCTCTAATTCCTCCGGACGAAAACATTAGAGATGACAATGTCCCTTTAAATCAAAGGCCCGGGGAGTTGGGAAGAGTCAGTGGGCTTTTTTGTCCTTAGTGAGGATTTTTTGTGTGTGTCTCTTTCGCCTTGTAATAAAGTATAAATCATTACTTGTGGGGACAGGCTCTACAGAGCAAGCTGTGAACATGGATTTTCTGAAAATGAAGGTGTTTGGTTAATGGGAATCATCTCATCTCGGGAAACATGAGAGTTTCAAATGATGAGTTTGCTACTTAACTTCACACTCATTATTTTTTATTTTTTTTTTTTGTATTCACGGGCTGGCCCGGGCCTGGCTGGGGCACCACTGTGATGAATTGCGGTGGCACACTCTAGGAGGCCGGTGGCTACATGACCCCTCCTGCAGTGGGGCCACTGGGCTCAGGCTGTGCCGGGTGGGGTGGAGGCCCCAGAGCCCATCTACAGGGTGCAGACGGGAAATGATTGGAGGCAGGGGACTGGGGCCAGACCTGGCAGGCTGAGCTCTGGGGCTGCATAGAAAACTCAGAGGCCAGGGCAACCCAGGAGGAAGGGCTGGAAGCCACGGGTCAGAAGCCCTGCAGAACAGAGCCTCAAGCAAGTGGACGTGTGTCCTGGGCTCTGGTATGGAAAAGGAGTACAAGATGGGGGAAAGAATCAGTGGTTCGCCCCAGGCCAGGGCCAGGACCAGGGCAGTGCAACCAGCAAGGTTCAGCCCTGGGCTGCTTCTCTCCTCTCACTACACCCCAGCTCCCAGGTCCTCAGGCAACACCTCATCTGTGAAGTTGGCTGGACAATTGTACCCCAGGTAGGAAAGTGGACTTCTGACATTTCTGAAAAGTTTTCCAGGCTTGGGTCTGAAATAGGAGAGTTTGCCAGGTGCCCAGACATCCTGTCCCTCTCCTCCTGAAATAGCCAAGCACCTTAAAGGGGTGATCTCCTCTCAACTCCGTGGCCTCACCACTGACTCCTGTCACTCCTCTCACCACCTCCATCACGCACTTGTACAGATGAGGGCATTGAGAGCAACAAAGCCTGCAGTTGGCATGTCCAGTGGACCCACCTCAGTCTCTATCAGACTTGAACTCTGAGCCCACCATCCTCTCTCCTTCAGACACTCATTCACTGTCCACCTCTTCGGCCAACACTTGTCCGATTCCTTTGCGAGTCAGCCCTCTCCTCGGTCAGCCTCTTACACTTGGTCTATAGAGGGCTGGATAGCAAATACTCTAGGTGTGCAGGCCATACAGCTTCGGTCACAATGACTTAACCCTAACCTTGCTGCACAAAAGCAGCCATAGACAACAAATAAATTTTGCAAAGCAGGCAGAGGCCCGTCCTGAGACACTTGGTGAGCTTCTCTCTGCGATGTGCATTCCCCTCAGGAGGGTCTTGACCCACCCACACCTCCAGACACCAGGCTTCCAGCCACAGGTGTCGGCATCCCTGCATGACCCCTTGGTCATTACTTGTAGGCACCACACACTTAGCGTGACCACATTCCCCATCCACTCCACAGCCCATCTCTCCTACATGTCTTGTCTCTCCAGTGTACTTTCCCCTTAAATGTATTTTACTTTAATCAGATTGCCTAGGGCAGTAGTCCATTGCCGCTGCTCTGGTTTGCCGACCCCTGCCTTAGGGAAAAACACTTAAAAAACATTTTAATAATGTGCTAATGTCTTTAACCTGAAGTCAAAATTTCTGGGTAAGGATAATGCCTTACGCAGTGGTCAGCAAACTCATTAGTCAACAGAGAGGCAAACTGCGGCTCGAGAGAGCCGCAGTTTGCCGACCACTGGCCTAGGCCTCCGAGTGGGTGCGAGGGTCTTTAAGAAGTTGCCTGGCTGCAGAGGAGGGGGCGGGGGCGGTGACTGAGGCCCATGGAGAAGCTGTAGCCAGAAAC
Organism: Lasiurus cinereus; assembly: GCA_011751065.1. NCBI lineage: Eukaryota > Metazoa > Chordata > Mammalia > Chiroptera > Vespertilionidae > Lasiurus > Lasiurus cinereus. The sequence goes on from JAAGEH010000293.1 coordinate 6,353,063, forward strand.
ATGGCACCAGAAGCCCATCTTGCTGGGCCTGGACCGCTACTTGCTGACAGGCTAGCCAGCCACCGGGCCAGGGCTTTGGCATTTCAATGGGGTCTTACAAGGTTGTCCTGAAGAAAAAGGAGTCTGTGGACTCTCAGGCAAGAGACCACACAGGCGAAGGGCAGGTATCTGGAGCCATGGGCACCTGTCTCCTGCCCCCCCCCCCCCCCCCCGCATGTCCAGGTGTTGCCATGATCACTGGGAAGGTCAGGCTGGTTCTCAGAACCATCTATGGATGCTCCAGGGAAGGCGGTTTGAGGCCACGGGCCTCCCTTTCTGTGGCTCCTGCTCTGCCTCACCCCAGTGAGCCCATGGCCAAGGCCCAGTTGTAGTATCTGCAGCTAAAATTCAGGGACTTCAGACATTCATGTCCTGGGCCCCCCATCATCCTTGTGGGACCACCTCCCCAAGAGCTGCTGATTGGCTAGGAAGCAGAATACTGGGCAAAGAGGAAGACTGAGGCCTGAGGCTCCTGTTTCCACAAAGGAGGCTGTGGGCCTCCTGATGGCCTTCCATCCCCAAGAGAGCGGCCAGGCTGAAAGCCGCTCTGTCTCCAGCCCGGCTGTCCCAGGGGCCCGGTGCTGGCTCAGGAAGGGCGCTGTGCTGAATGTGCCCCTGATCGATGCGGCTCTAAACAGTCTGTTCATTTAGAGCTCGCACAGCCTCCCCTGCTTCCCGCCTGGCGCAGGCAGAGATAAAATCCCAGCTTAGTATTCACACCCCTCCTCTGGTCCTGAGCTACGGTATTCCATAATTAATTCCCGAGCGCCTGTGCAAGGGGCACACTCGGCCTGAGGACGGGTCCCTCCCAGTGCATCGCTGGTGCTGTTGCTAACAGACTGACTGGGAGGATTTACTCCGAGGCCTCGTTTTTCATCCCGGCCACTCTCTTGGGGAAGGAAGGCAGCAGTAACCCCAGCACGCAGGCCCCACTCCTGGCACGCTCGCTCAGGAAGGCCCTGGAATTTATGTCACCCATTTGAATACAAATGCAATTGAGACAAAATTCTTTTTGTTTCAGCAGCCATTGCTCCATTTTTGTTTCTCATCAAGTGAACTGATGGCCAAGGAAAGTGGAAATAACTAACTAACTGCTGGGCTGTGCCAAGCAAGCTATGCCTCCCTTCTCTCCCCTCCCCCTCTCCTCCCCCACTTACTATGCCGTGGAGCTGCAGGTTGCATTACCAGCCAAGGGCTGGGGCAGCTTGGGAGATGGAATGACAGGCTTAAGGCCATATCTGTGGACAGGTTGTTGGACGATCCAAGTGCCCCCACCTGCAGGACACCTGCCCTGCCACCCTGTGGCCTCACACTCATCCCTGAGGTCCGAAACACTGTCTCAGAGGGGTTTTCTTCAGCAGAGATTTCAGGGAAGGGAGTCAGGCCCAGTCATTCATTCGGGACGAGGAGAAAGCGGTGGCCCAGAGCCCGCACACCGGAGCACCAACCCGTGTAGGGAAATGAGGGGCATGGGCAGAAGGCTGGGCATGGGTATGGAGGACTAAGCCACCACGTCTGAATGACAGGTGCCATGGGACATCATGAAGGTTGCAGGCTTCCAGGAAGGAGACAGGTCCAGCTGGGCTTTAAGAATGGCAGACATGATGGCGACAGAATGAAAGGTTCAGAGGAGGGATTAGGAGACAGGTTCGAGACACTGCACTTATTCAGTGTTGACTAGGTACCTGGGGCAACCTGGTCTGCACCATTGAGGACTGAAGTGGGACAGAACCATGGGGGGACGGTCGGGACGGTCAGCACGGGGCCTCCAAGCCAGCTGAGACCTACAGCCACTGGCTCTGTCCTCGTTTGCCCTGGGCCTGCAGACCTGGCAGCCTCCAAGGTCCCACTGCTATCCCCGCCCCCAGGTGGTGGGCTCGCACTTACCCCGTGGACAGGAAGGAACCTGGGTGTCCCATGTCCGGGTTCCACTGGGATTTCTGGCACCATCGTTGCCCTTTCTCCTGATGAATGACCATCACAGAGGGCAGGGCCCGGAGCTCCCTGACCAACGGCCCCTGTCCAGCCTCACTGTGCTTCCCTGGGCCCAGCCCACATAGCACCCCCTCTGGCACACCCTCACCCTCATCTCTGGAAGGAGGGCAGGAAACTGCTCATTTGACCCAGGAACAGTGAGCAAGGTGGCATGAGACCTAAGAGGTGGAGTGCCCTCCGTCCCCATTGTCCTCTTCAGTGCTACCCAGCTGTCCTAACAGAGGCTGCCCCCCAGGGAGGCCAATAGAGCTGGGTCACCCCCAGGTCTTGGTTGCACTCAGCTCTTTGGAACAATGGGCCCCCAAGAAGGTCCTGTCCCAGCATCCAGGGCCAAGGAGGTAGGTGGGGGACCCGTTCAGAGCGTGCTCTGTTTGAGTGTGTTTCCCACTGCAGGGCTGTGACTATGACATGTTTTCAGGCACTCATGGCTGGGGGGCTTCTGTTTCTGGTCTTACAAAAAGACTGAGTGTGATACTGTTTGCGCATGAGCAGCCACATCACCTTGGACAGCTCCACATAGTGAGAGGCCAGGAGCCGGGCCCAGGCCCACCCAGACGCAGTGCCTCTCTCTGGCCGTGCTCATCCCCAAGACTCTTGTCTACGGTCCGCAGACTCCACCACGCCCCATCCTCCGAGAGGTGGTGTCACTCTTCTCAGGGCTACCCAGCCAGTGAGAGGTGGAGCTGGAATACTAAAACTAAGTCCGTGATACTTTTTAAAGGACACTCACTCTTCCTTACTGCGCCATTACTCTGTGCCAGGCACCTGTGGTAAATAGTTTATATATTTTGTGTTGTTCAATCCTTAGAGGGGTAGTATTATTAACCTCACTTTAGAGATGAGGTGAGTGGGGCCAGAAAGTAGCAGAGCGGGGATTAAACTCGGACAGTCCCACTCTAAGGCACATGGCTTTTCTGCCCCACAGTTCTGCCTCCCAGGGAGAGGGTGGGTGAGGCAGAGACTCAGAGTGCTGCTGGTATGGCAGTCACGGAAGGCTCCTTGGAGGAGGTGGCATTTGGCATATGAATCATGTCCAGAAGGGTATGTGTGATGAAAGTGAATGGCAAGCAGAACAATGTGAGGAAAGACCTGGAGACTGGAGGGCACCGGGTACATGCAGGAAATGGGGTGCAGCTGTACCCCAGAGCGCAGGGCACAGGCATTCGGGGGCAGTGGGAACCAGAGAGGTGAGGCCTGCCAGAGCACTCAGGCCCCCAATGCCAGGCGAGGGACAGCCACCCAAAGCTCGGGCCCGAGAAGTAGGGCCGGGGCGGAGCGGGGTGGAGCTCCCCTGCCTGTATCTCAGAGAGGAAAGGATCCAAGCGCTGCCCATCGGAGGCGAGAAGCTGGGTCGTGTCCCCAACCCTGTGCCAGTTTCACAAAGGCGCGCGCAGCTGCAACTCCTCACCTCCCAGCACCCGGGCTCCCTTCCTGCAGGAAGGGGTTCCTCTGTGAAGCTTTGACGCACTTAAAGCTGAGGTCTCCGGAGGAGGGCACAGGCGCTGGCCTTGTGTTTATGAAGATGCGATCTCTAAGTCTGCTCCTCTCAGCGCAGCCAGGGCTGCCGGAGTCAGGGCTGGTTTCTAAGTGAAAGAGATGGAAAGAAATTGAAAATCAATTACTTCTCCAATTAGGTTTTCCTGTTAGGGGATAAAAGCTGCTCCACGCAGGCCCGAAGGAGGAACGTGGTCTGTGGGAGCAGCAAGGTGATCGGTGTGTCTCACAGACACTGAGTGAAAACAGAGAACCACATTGTTTCCACAAAGCGGCCAGGAGCTCCTCCCCCTCCCCTTCCTCCCCTCCCCCCGCCCCTCACCCCCCCAGGTGCTAGGACCCTTCCATCACCAGGGCTCCTCAGAGAAGCCGGCTCTGTACTCCTCCCTCTGGCCCTCCCTTGCTCCCAGGAGTCCAGGAAGGCCCCATGCCCTGATGTGGCCTTGAGACGGGGCAGGATCTCTAGGCTCCAGAGCAGCCACATGGCTCCTGAGTCGTCAGCATCCCCCTCTCCACCCCCACACCCATAACTCACCTGGCTGTGCCTCTCCTTCCTCACACAGTAGCATCTCTGACTGGGTTTTTAAATTTTTTTTTAAATAAATAAATTTAAAAGCCCTTTTGAACCACAGCCTGGGGCTGAGAAAGAACATTTTTGTCAGACTAAAAAGGTGATTAATTTGCAGTGGGTGAATACGCATTAAAATGTGCGCCATAAAAATGAGATATCTACAGAAGACGGGGCCTTGATCCAGGTGCTTTTGCATCTGTGAATCCGGAGACCTGGGATGGTCTCGCAAAGTTTCGGGGTCTGTTGTCCCTCCCGGATAGTAATGCAGCCAGGGGGTGTTTCCCGGGAGCCTGGCTCAATGCTCAGTGCTGGTCACATGTTAAATCTGTGAGGCAGATACTAGTAGGACTCCCAATTTACAGAAGAGGATGCCAAGGCCCATAGCACAGTCAGGAAATGGTAGTGCGGGGTTAGAACCCCAGCTCCTAAGCACTGCCTGGCCGTAGACCCGGGAACACTGACCAGTCGGACTTGTGCTGTGATCATGCCACACACACCTGGGATTTGCTTGCCTAGGATCTGCCACCCAGGGTCCATATGGGGAGGAAAGCCACCAGGCGTCCCGCATGATTTGGTGTGAGCGAGAGAGTGAGAGAAACGTAGAAGGCAGGCTGTCCTTCTGAATCTAGCTCTTGAAGGAGAATTCTCACGGTGGGGCCTCAGTGACTTGTCTCCTTTTGTTTTATTTGTCATTCCCCAATAGACACAGCTTTCCAAGGCCAGGGTTGAGGGCAGGTCCTACTGACCAGGCAGGATCAGCAGGCTGCGCCCACTGGCAAAGTGACTCGGGTGTCTGCTAAGGGTACCCCAGGGGCTGCCCTAGTCTTAGAGCATGAAGTCGCGATTCTTCTGGGACAGAAGGCCCAACTTCTAACTTCAGAAGCCACTACTGAGCCTCTAGTCCAAGCATGTCAAACTCAGAGGCTAACACAGGCCAAATAAACAAGGCATGTGGGCTGTGAGTTTGACATGCTTGCTCTAGTCTCATCTCACAAAAAAGTCATACAGGAAGAAATCAGTCCTCTTGTTAATTAATGGGATAAAAATGCAATTTGTGTTTTCCAATTATTAATTTTAATTATGCCATTGCTGTTCATTGGAATTCCAACAATGCAACTTCGAGCTAGCAGGAAACCAGAAGAGACAGCTCCTCCCCCAATGGCCAGAGCTCCCCGACCCAGGACACAGGGTACACTGGGCAATGCCTCTCAGGCCCCACATGTTAAGGAATTTCCACTCCATCCTCAACAAGTGACGAGGTGCTCCTGCCACCGCCCACCTGACCCCACAGCACGGCACCTACTGTTTCCTCTGCTTAGAACCCCCTCCCCAGACCCCATTGTCTAGTCAAACTCTTTTAAGGATGAGCTCGTGTCCCCTGTACAAGGGGCCTCTGAGGACACAGCAGATGCCCCACCAAGCATTTCCTCCCTGCCTAAGTCTCTCCTCACTTCCTCCCCTGGACTTATTCATCTCCCATTCCCCAAAACCCACCTGGGGCCTGGCACATTGTGGGTGCTCCCTAAATTTATTCTGCAGGGGAAAACATGCACCAACGTTCCTGACCACTCCCTCACCTTATAGACCAGGCTCTGGCCTCACCCAGAGCCTAATAGCCAGACCCAGGTTTGCCCACCACTCATGTAGGAAGCCCTGTCCATGGCGGCTCAGTCTGAGAGTAGTGGTCAAATTCTCTGGCCACGCTGCCTCTGGCCTCTCCCTGGAGACCCGACTGTGCCCTGGAAAAGTGAAATACCAGGATAAGGATCCCTGCCCCAGTGCTGCCCCTCAATGGTAGCTAACGAGACAAGAAGTGCATCTCTCCTCGGCCACGTCCCCTCAATTTCCAGTCCCATCACACTCTCCCACTTTTATTCTGTGTTTCGATTAGTCAGCTCAAACCTCAGGAGAATCCTGGACCAGGGCTTCAGCAAGAGCTCGAGGAGCTCAGCTGGGAAGTCCTGTGTTGCTTCACTTCCCTGAGCCTCAGTTTCCTCGTCTGTACAATGGGAGTCATAAGAGCACCCGCTTCATAGGGTCATTCTGGGAAGAGTGTATGTGAAGGGCTTAGCAAGTGGGGGACAGGATGCTCAGGTAAGATTAGCTTTTATTACTATCAATCTTGGCCTCCTAAATCCAACCTATTTGGGACCATTTTCTAGAAAGAAGGTTCCAGGCAATAGTCAGCCAAGATCTTTCAGGGGAGTCTGGACTCCGAACCATCAGATCACAAACACCAGGCAAAGGAGAGAGCTGGCTGGCTCGGGGGTCTGGAGGTAGGGCTGGTGGAAGAGGCAGGACATGGCTAACAAGCTCCCCCACTCAGAGCATCCTGGGGGTGTGGCAGACCCAGGGTGTACCAGCTGCACTGCTCACCTGCCAGCACTTACCCCCTGTGCTCCACGTGGCAGGCACTGGGCAGGCTGCTGGTATCCGATGTGAACAAAACTAGATGTGGCTCCTGCTCTCAGAGCACGTACTGTCTGTGGGAAGAGTCAGAAAGCGGTGGATGGCCACACCAGGTGGGGTGGTTATGGAGTGGGGTGCCCCTCTGAGGGGAATACAAAGATGAGAAGGAGCCAGCGGGAGTCCAGGCAAAGGACACAGCACGAGCAAGCTGTGTTCCAGGAACCGAAGGCAGAAGGTCGTGGTGAAGGGGAGCTGTCAGTGAGGTGGCTCTGCAAAGGACAGAGGGTGAAGTGTGCTCGTTGCTGTGGCCAGCTGCTTATTAAGATCCCTGGTTTGGGGTGGGGGGTCCCAGGCTCTCTGCTGGGCCCTGCAAGACTGAGACCAGCAGCCAAAGTCTGCCATTGGAGAGCCTCCTATGGTGGGAGTGTCCTGAATCTGTCAGGGCTGGGAGCTTGGCGCAGCCACATTTCAAGAACAGTTTTCAGAGCAGGTGGGAGATGACTTTCATGCCTCATTTGTACCCACCTGGCCCAGTCTACCTCCAGAATGGCATGGACCTTGCCTGGGAGTTGGAAAGTCTTTCCGTAACTTGGCTCATGAATATTCATGTATGGTCTCCCCAGGTCTCCTAGTCTTCATGCTCTAAGACTAGGGCAGCCCCTGGGGTACCCTTAGCAGACACCCGAGTCACTTTGCCAGTGGGCGCAGCCTGCTGATCCAGCTCTGAACCACTTAGGCTGGGCAGAGTGGGTGGGGCTGAGCCTGGGCTGGAGATTTCAAGGTCTCCTTCCGGCATCTCCTCCCAAGTGTAGCTGTTATCCTGCCTTCCTAACATGATAGAGACCTTTCACATGTCTTGAACTTTATATCAGTGGGGTCACATAGTGTGGCTTCATTGCGTGTGGCTGCTTCCTCGGGATTAGATCTGTGAGATTCATCGATTGTAACTTCATCTACCAAAGTTTGGTCCTTTCGGTGGTGTATAACGTTCCACGGTATGGATGTGCCGCCGTTGATGTACCTGGGTTGTTTCCAGCTTAGAGTCAATAATGCTCCCGAGAACATTCTCGAGAAAGTCTTTGACATGCATCTCAGTTGGGAATGTATCTCCGTGTGACGCTGCCCATGGAGAGGACTCATAGGGTGCCAAGATATGGACTGCTAGTTTCAAACACGCTCCTGTCGTGAGACTGGGACTGAGACGGAGATGATGGTGGGGAGGGGGCGGTGATGGCCTTTAGCCCCACGGCACCTGTCACAATCAGCTAGCAACACAGCCTCTCGAGTCATAACTGATCCCTACACCGTGGCCCCAAGTCCTGGGGTAAAGGCCCCTTCCCTGCCTCCGGACCAGGGCCACTCGCTGAGGATCTACATCACAAGGCTGAGGGCTCCCTGGGTCAAGCGAAGGAGTATGAAGTAGCAGCCAGGAGGGGACCTGGGCCAGACAGGCCTTCGGGCGTCCTTGCATTGCCAGCAATCAGACAGCCGGGGGGGGGGGGGAGGAGCCCCCTGCCTTCCCTCTCTCTAATCCCCCCTCCCGCTCACTTCCTCCCCTCCCTCTCCATTGGGGAAGGGCCCGCAGCATCCCCTGTGGCTTGCACCTTGGGGGACAACAGGTGCATTTCCCTCCTTGAATAATGTGCAGGCCCCACTTACAGGGAAAATATTGTGGTGTCTCTCTGTTGCCTTAATTTACATTTAGTATGATGTTAGTTAAATATGTGCCAACATAAAATCAGGTACACGTTCATTATGCATAGAGTTCTTCTGCAACCATAAAGCTAAAACAAATTTATACGTGAAATAAAAACAAACTGCAAAACCAATGAACCTCACATTAACAATATTAATTTAATGGGACAAATGATAGTGTTTTCCTGAAACAAAATCAGCTCACAGCATGATTCTGGGTGGTCCACCCGCATCCTCTGGTGCTTTCTGCGACTTCGCCCTGTGCTGGGTGATGGCTCAGCCCTCCCCCTACCTCTTCTCCACGGGGACCACTGCGAACCCCTCGTGCCTGCAGTGGCAGCCCTCCCTGAGCCTTTATTTGCTCATCAGTAAGCTGGAGAGTGTATCTGTTGTCAGCATTAAGCCAGTTGGGGCACATGTAGTGTGTGGCCAGGGCTGGTCTCCCAGGCATTTTTATTGTGTGCTGTGCCCCATGAATTGTGTTGCAGTTCCTGTGCAGGGCACAGAGCCAGGCACACAGTTGGCACTCAGTCGTGGATAGCTGCTGTCGCTGGGACCCTGTCCGCGTGACTAGGTGCAGTTTCTTTGTGCTGTTTTCCTCTGAAGACAGCTTTAGCTTCCCAGTATTAATAGGGGTCGGAGAGGTCACCTCATGTGTGAGGAATTGTATTTTACTAGTTCTTGGAGTTGGAGGTGAGCTCTGGGGCAAGGAGGAGGGAGGGTGGGGGAACGTGGGTGTGTTGATGGAGGGGTGAGGGCTAAGAACACCAACCCCCATCTAGAACCAGACCCTAGCCTTCCTGACATGTAATCACTTGTATCATAACCTGCAAAATGAGGTCCGGCAGAATACTGCTATTTCCCAGAGACCACTTCAGTAGGTGGCCAGAGTTTAAGTTAACAGGTTATGGAGATACAGACACTGTAATGGATTAGAAGCACACACCGAGTTGCTCATTGAATGTTCGCTTTCTATTGCTGCTCTCCTACAAAGCTGCACAGATAGCCTTTTTCCAGGAGTGAGGTATTAATAATCACGGCATTCTGCAAGAGCAGGCAAGGGCATCGAGATCTGGCAAGGTATAGCTATTTGTCCCTGACTTCTCAAGGCTCCTCAGCTGTCCCAGGTAGGGGGCAGCCCAAGGTGTGAACTGCTCCACGTTCTAGGAGGCACTCAAGCAGCAGCCCTGCCTGCCTAGAGCACATCTCTGCAAACAACAGGCCATCTGCTCTGGCCACTGCCCTGGCCATGGGAAGGGGTCCGCCAAAGAAAAGGGGATTCTATACCTCATGGTGCAGGCGTCAGTATCCAAGTGTATACTCATCACGGAAGACTTGCTCCCCAAGAACAGTCAATGCTTCCTTGGGGGACACAGAGGGTGAGGACAGACTCACTCTCTGAGCTCAGTGGCTGTTCCCTGGGGAACAGAAAGCCCTCCTGCAGGCACGTCCCCTGTGCACCAGGCTCAGTCCCGGCCTCCAGGACAGCAGCCACGGCCCAAAGGGAGGCTGCTCCCGAGAGCAAGCTGCTCGGAGTCGCTTTTGAAGACTTCTGTGGAAAAGAAAGGCAAACTATCCCATTCGCTAACTTTTGTACCAATTCCGTGTTGAAATGCTGCTTTCCATATATTAAGTTAAAGTGTATTTTTAGAATGAGAGCCACCTGTTTCTTTTGACTTCCTTATCGGGCCGCTGGACGACGTAAAGCACATATGTGGCCTGCGATGCGTTTCAACGGGACAGCACTGCCCCACAGAGAACAGAGGGGATGTCTCAAAGGTCAACCCAGAAAGGTCAGGATTGTGACCAGGGGAGAGAGGCCTGACCTCTGCCCTAGCAGCCCCAGCAGACACTGGCCCTCCCGCACCCACTCCTAAAGTGAGGCAGGATGGGCACTCCTGCCGGGAGGCTCCGGAAGGGGAACCCAGAGGCTGTGCCATCAGAGACTCTCAGGATGAGAAAGTCAGGCTGGACTTCCAGGGCCACCTGAGTGCCGACAGATGGTCCACGGCGTCACATCCTCTTCTGAGTCTTAGTTTGAAATCTGGGGAAACTGCCACAGGCCTGCCGCTCGCAGAAGTTCACCACTCATCATGTCGCCTTTAGGGCTAACACAGCCCGGCCATTAATAAATCGGGAGGGTTATTATTCCTTTAAAATGCAGACGTATCTGGGGTATCCACTGAACGCCGCACGGGGAATAAATTACTTTGGGGATGACACTTTTTAATTGAATTGAACTAACAGCTTAGTAACGTGTTGCAATAAGAATATTAGGATGATTAAAAGATCTGAAAGCTCTTGCGAAATTAAATGATTAAACATAACGCTGAGTAAATGAACAAGCTTGCATATATTAATCAGTTGTGGGCCTCGGCAAATGGCGGTGTAACTAAATGCTCATTACGGCCTACAAACGCAGGCCCTCCCCCCCGCCTCCACGCGGCCTTTCCATCATGCGCTCTTTACTGCCACGCTGGGCAAGCTGCTTTTTCCACAGATAAACAATATGCTGGTAATTTCGTGAATGTGACAGGTGCAAGAGCTATTGCTTCTTGGCAAACACTCGCTCCTCGGGTTGTGGGCTTCAAGGAATGGCCGCATAGTTGATTTTCAGTCTCTGTTTTTCACTAAAATGGCGCTGCATGGGGCACAAATTAACGGAATTCTGGCTTCCATCCTGATCGGGGGAATTGACCTTCCTGACCCTCTCCCCTACGTGAGATGCCCCTTGTCTCCTGTTAGCCCAGTTTCCTCTGTGTGCTTTGCTTGTCTTGGGCTGGTAGTTGGGCACAGCGGGTTTATAAAGCAGAAGGTGGAATGTCATGTGGGAAGAAGATCCTGGTTCCAAAGTCCCCTTGGCCAAAGCCGGCTGCTCAGGGTGGAGGAGGAGCCGGCAGCTCCAGGGGATGTCCCAGGAGAGCGGTTCCTGAGTCCCTCCATCGCTCTGCAGCTGGCCTGCCCGCCAGCACCGGCCAGGTGCCTTTTGTATGACCTACAAAACTGATTACCTTCTTTCCTCAGCTCAGCCCCTACCTGCTCGGAGATAACACAGGCCATTTCTTTCCTGATCGTATAAATCTTTCATGCCCAAGTCTCACTCATAATTAGTTGCATAAAAATTCAGGTTATGACTCGATCTGTTATTAGGAAACATGAAAACAGTGAGGAGTTTTGTTTCGCTCTCTAATAAAAACTCTCAAGGTCTCTGTTACACAGAGAACAGAAGGGACATGGCATCTCATTAAGGGTAAAATCTAATTCCGAGCAGAACCTCACTTGCTGGTACTGATGCTGAATATATTATTTAAAAGGGAGGGGAAAGGCCCCAGCCCCTCGGCGCACGTCTGTGCTCACCCACCTGCACTGCCTCCCCCAGGCCCCCCGCCCCTCGCAGGGCTGGGAGTCTCGTGCCTCCTACACTAAGGCTGCAAGAAGCCCGGCAGAGGCAGCCTCTCAAATGAAAATATATTCCCCCGACTAAAGTGCTGAACAAACCCGTTTTGCAGCACATCACGTGGGAAAATAATGCAGTGGAATTCCATTAAGCCGATGGCTCCTAAGGAACAAGTCAGCTTTCTGAAATGCTCCAGATGAAGCGCCGCAATTGTCTCAATGGCTTCATGTAATCGACTACCAGGGACACTGGATTCATCTTCCCCAATTTGGCAAATTCAGAGCCATGGGAAAGGATAGCATTCCCATAATTACCAGGACACGAGCAGGCTCTCCCAGGCGCGTGTGGGCAGGGCTCCTGCAGTCTGCAGCCACTGCCGCTCCCTCTGGCCCAGCTCAGGCCTGGAAGCCCACGAGGCGGTGCTCACCGGACTCAAACAGAATGAAAGACGCCCCTCACAGAGCCAAGGCCTTGAACTCTAAAGATGGTAGTCAGCTCTCCAGAGCCCATGAGTCCTGAAGTCGGAGGCCCATTTAGAACTGTGGACTGTCCCTTCCAGATGGTACAGCTGCCTTGCGAATCAACCCCCGATCCAGGAATTCAAGTGGTCTGGGCTGTGGGTGATTTGGGGGGGTGTTACAGGCTGCCAGACAGGGCAGAGTGGAGTGGTCTGTCTCAGGGAGTTTCAGGCCCTACATTGTCACCTGAAGCGGAAGAGTCAGACCTTCCCCTCTGCAGATCTCATTCCTTACTTTTCTCCAGGTAGAAATGGCAGAAACAATAATTTGTGGAAACTCTGAAAGCCACAAGCCTGAGCCAACAAGGAGGGAAGTAATCAAGACTTAGTCATCGGAGGAGGCTGCGGATGGCCCCATTGCCCTGTCAGATTCAGTCTGGAATGTATTTCGCCTTTATGGGCACTATGGCCTCCTGCTGCCACTCCGGCCGGCCACCGGCTCAGGACTGGAGCACTAAGACATTCAGGGACACCGTCGCTTGTGGGGAGGACGGAGCCCGGTGCCCCGGGCCTGAGAGAGGAGAGTGGCATAATGCAACAGAACACTTTTGAAATGCTAATGCACGCTCCCCACAACTTAATTTTATTTTGTTCTTATTGGCTTTTTATATGACATTTCACAGTCCCGTGGCCTCAACAGCTAGATCTGCATCGTAAAAATGACAACACGGTGATTTAAGGAGGAGAGTCCATCAGAGTGAAATGGATGATGTGCTTTCGAAGGAGCAGTTTAGCACCTCTTACCTGGGGTCAATGTTCATTTTCAATATATCATTAGAGCCTCCTGGTAAGTCGCTGGGAGAGTGGCCGTGTTCTTCTTCCCTGGCCCCACGCTGGGTGATAATGGAGTGAGTCCTGCAGGAGGAGCCAGGCCAGGCCCTTGGAGAGGAAAGCAGCGAGGGAAGATGAGCAAGTGTGTGAGCACAGCCTTCTACCCGGAAGTCAGTAGTGAGTGACTAATGGCATCAAACTTGCCTCTCCTCTCCGTCAGCTTTATAAGCACAGTGTTCACCAAACCAGTGTTCATGGAACTCCAAGCTGCAGTCAGCCCTGCAGCCAGCAGCCCAGCAGAGGAGAGAGGACATGCCATGGTGCCTGATGGGATTCTGCAGACCCCATGTCCGCTCAAGGCCAAGGGCATTGACAGGGGGAGCAGGGCAGACGCCTCCCCTCTGGTGAGGGCTTAGATCAGAGCACTGGCTGATTGAAACCATCCCCAGACCCCCGCCACCCGCCATCCCATATGAACATGAATTCCTAAGATTTCAGCCCTCAAACCCAAGGGCCCTTGTCTCATCACCATGAGACCCCAAAGCAGCAATGCTCCTAAGGGCTTTCTTTCCTTTTCTTCTTGAAATAACATCTTGTCGGCTCCTCAGAATCCTTCCTGATTGGCCAGAGTGGAGACAGGAGGTGAGGCTGAGGAAGGACATCTTTTTTTTTTTCTATTTGCATATTAGTCTTTTATTTTTTTTATTGTGTTACATGTATACATATCTTCCCATTGCCCACCCCCCTCCCAGGCATATCCAACCCCCAGTGTCTTGGGTTCATTGGTTATGCTTAATGCATGCATATAAGTCCTTTGGTTGATCTCTTATCTACCACACCTCTCCTTAACTTTCCTGCTGTAATTTGACAGTCTGTTTGATACTTTACTGCCTATGTGTCTATCCTTTTATTCATCAGTTTATAATGTTCTTTATTATCCACAAATGAGTGAGATCATGTGGTGCTTCTCCTTCATTGACTGGCTTATTTCACTTAGCTTAAGGCTCTCCAGTTTCATACAGGTTGCTGCAAATGGTAAGAATTCCTTCTTTTTAATGGCAGCATAGAATTCCATTATGTAGATGTACCATAGTTTTCTGATCCACAGAGGAGGGACATCTTGGTCCAGGTGGGGTTACAATGGCAGGAAGGACCACCTCACGGGGGCGCTCCGGATAGCCAGATGTCCATATAAACTAGGGTGCTGGGGAAAGGGGAGATGAAACTAGAATCTCCAGAGATGGAGGAGTATGGACAGGGCCCTGGGTACCTGTATGGGTTGTTTCTGTGTGTGGTGTATATCAGGGAGCACTAGAACTAGAAGATGCTTTATCCCAAATACTTCTGACCCCATTAACCCTGAACCTGAGCCTGTTGTTACAACGTGCAAAAGAGAAACCTGGCCTGGGCCCGGCACCGCTTTGGCTGCAGGTTCCCGACATGGGCCATGTCCCAGGTGGGGCCCGAGCATGTCCCCACAAAGGGCCTGCAAGGCCTCCTGACATAGGAGCCATTTGTCAGCAAGCTGACTTCTGCTCAGGGGTGCCCACGCCCCCACTGCTGGAGGCAGTGGGACTCCACAGTGGCCCCAGTCCCCATAAGGCTATGCAGTTGTAACATAAAGTCTTTCAGCAGCACAACCACAAACACAACACACATGAGATTAAGATAAATTGCCAAGGACAGTATTGCCAGTGCCCAGTGCCAGGGACTTCCTCTGCCCACCCCACCCCAGCCTGGTGGTGGGTGCATGGCACCATGTTTAACTCTTAAATTACCCCTCTCTGACTTCTTGAGGAAGAGATCCAGATTTATTTTTTCTGAAATTTACAACTGCTCCCCTCTCCCTTCAACCCCAGTGCATAGAAATGGGGTGCTAAGAAGAAAAAAGGCCTGTGCTGAACTGCAGGGTGTTGATCCTGTCTCGGTTTCCCCATCTTCTACATAGGACAAGCCTGCCAATGGGATAAGGTCCTGGATTGCCATCCCTGCAGGGGTACTGGACAGCTTGCCTGGGGGCGCACCTCCTGCCAGCCTAGAGCCCCTATTGTGCAGCTAGTTCTCCAGAAATCAACCCACCAAATGATACTTTCAGCAGTTGTCATGGGAAACAATTTTCCAAACCTCTAGTTTCACGGCTACCCTGGTGACTGTTGGAATTCCTCTATTGTTGAAGGTTCACACCCTGTACCTCCCCTGCCCCAGAGGCACCCTCTCTGGGTGCAGGGCTGAGGCCACACTGGTTTCACCAGCAGAGGCAGGGTGGGGCGCGGCAGAGCAGAGATAGAGCCTGTAATTCTTCACACTGATTCTCTGCCAGCTTCACTGGTTTGAGCTGAGATGTTGTGGGCATGTCTGCATAGCACTGAGCTCCTCTGCCAGCTGGTGCCAACGTGGCCAGCGCATGTGGGAAAGCCCAGGGCACAAATGGACAACAGCGGGGAGTTTGGTTTGGGGCCAGCTACGTGGGAGCTGTGGGAGATGAGACAGGAAACGGGTGCTCGTGGGCCTTAAACACCAGGCAGAGGAGCCAGTGGGCGGGGAAGAGGTCTGTAGGGAAACCACCTGTGGAGACATCTCCCGAGAAGAGGCTGCTGCCCCAGCCAATAGTGGGTCCTGACCAGGAGCAGCCTCAGAGGAGATGCGGAGAGACGGGTGGGTTTCGAGGGATGCAAAGGTGGTTCAACCGTAATTATAAAATGGGGAAAAGTGAATGAGATTTGGGTTCATTCATCCCTAAAATGGAGCGTTCACTCAGCCAGCCCGCAGCCTCCACATGTGCCTCGCAAGGCGGGCACGACGTCGTCAAGTGCAGCGAGAAGCAATTTGCCGTGGGTCAAGATGCAAAGATTTCCAAACTGACAGATGGTGGGGGAGTCTTTGGAGAGGAAACCGAGAGCATTTTTCTTACCAGGATCTGTCCTTGGACAAAGCATACATGATAGGGTTCTCTCAGTAAGAGAATTTAGAGAACCTAGCCAGGACAGACAGACAGAGATCCCATACAGGGATTCTCCCACCCCTATATTTTGGTGCCACGCATCTAGCCTGACACAAGGGAAGGTTTCAGCCAAGGCCAGTGAGTCAGTTCCTGTGTCACAACACTGATGGTCACACCACTCACTCTTCTGGAGGCCCCTGCCCAGCACCTGCCTGCATTGAGATCTGCCACCAAGCCCAGGGTCGGCAGGAGAGCATGACAGTGTGAAGTTTGGCCTTGTCAAGCGAGTGTAGGGAACAGCGGGCCTCCTCTAACCCCCACTGTGTAGCTGCTGAGCGTGGGTTAGTGGAGCCACACTCCCTAATGATCTCTGGTCCCTGGCTTTAAATATCATGTAGACATGGATGGCTTCCAAAGGTGTCTCCCTGGCCTGGACTACTCTCCAGAGCCCCAGACTCATGTAGTCAACTGCCCACCCCTCTGTCCACCTACTACAGTAAAAACAGAGTCTGGTTTTACCTCCAATACCTGCTCTTTCTCTCAGCCTTTTAGTAAATGGAACCAACACCTACTTTTAGTTTTTAAGGCCAAAATTCTAGTTTCTATTCTTGATTCTGCCCTTTCCCTCAAACCCCCCACCCCATCTAATAAATCACCAATCCATTAGCTCTGCCACCACTGCTGTGGCCTAAGCCACTGACACCTGCAGCATGGGCCCCTCACAGGTCTCCTGTCTTCCTCTGTTGCCCATTCTGTCCACCCTCCACCCAACACCTGCCACCCCAATAGCCTCCATCCCTTCCTGAGGTTGGCCCATCCCCTCCCACAGCCACACACCTCTCCCAGCCAGTCCTGGTGGTTCTTGCTGTAGTTGCTTTAGGAGTAAGCATGAGACACAAATCTGGCCAATGCAATGTGAGGGGACCTCAGCATTGGAGCTTCTGGGAAAAGCTTCCTGTTCTTACAGCTCACACACAGCAGAGTCCCCTTTCCCCACTCTGGGATGAAGTTCCTGCCTGCAAGGCTAGATCTGTCGGGTAAGGCAACACACACTGAGGGCTGCAGAGCCTGCGTCTTGATGACATTCCAGAACCACAGAACATCCTACCCAGGAAACTCCCTCTTCTCATTATGTGGATGAGAACTTTTCCTTATTTGTCAGTCCATTTCCAGTCAAGGTTTTCTGTAAAGAAAATGAAGACATCTTGACCCATGCACGGATGTTCTTTAATAGCATAAGTCAGACCATTTAAGTTTCCTGTTTAAAGTCCTCCAGAGAATGGATTCTCATGCAATAAAACCCCAACTCCTCACCATTGTCATGGGCCCCGCCAGCCTGGCTCCTGACCTCATTGTCAGCCACACCTCTGACCACTGCCCCTCAGACCTCCTCTCGAACCCCGGGCTGCCCTTTTCCAGTTTGTGCCTATGGCATCACCAGCCAGAGAGGGACAAGGCTCCTCCAAGTTCCAAACCTGAATCGCCCCCCAACCTCACCCACCCTCCTGGGCATGGTAAAACACTCAGTGACCAAAGCCATGGGAGCTTCTCAGGTGTGTTCTAAAGAACACAGGGGGTGCCCAGAGGGAGGACAAAGTCTGCACCCAGCTCACCCATGCATCTTGGGAGGCATGCTGGAAAGAGATGGAGGCCATGAGCAACGTTGCCTTTAAAGATGGAGTTGGCAGGAGCTCCATGGGTGCTGGGAGCAGTGGAGCCCACGGCCGGGCCTGGGACCACTCCTCAGGGGTTCATTGGAGCTGTGGCACGCTTGGGAAATTGGAATTGAGACAAAAACAAATACACTGATGTGAGCTGTTCTCCAAAATGGTCTGCTGATGCCTGTTTACAAAACCCAACCATGACTTAGTGTTCTCAGGAGACTGAATAATTAAATAGAAAAAAGCTACATTTATTGCTGTTTTTTGCATGACCCAGATGGCTTCTCTCCATTGATGTGGAAAGAATGGTCCCAGTCAGAGAGGGCTCAGGTGGGGTGAGGGGACCCAGCGGGACCGGCTCCCTGTCTGGCTTCCACTCTCCGGCTGCCTGCTGGACACACTCCAGGCCCGGAGACTCCAGGAGAGACACCTGCACAGCAGAAACGGTGTCTGCTCCCTCTTCCTTGGCCAAAGGTTCTTAGTCACAAAAATGCTGCAGTTTAGAAATCATTTCAAAGCCTACTCACTGGGGAGACCCAGAACATGTTTGCAAGCGACTTGCAGATCAAAAACCGTAGGGAAGTTTAGAGGATTATTAGTGGAGACAGAGATGGTGCATCAAGACTGCATATGGGTCCCTGCACCTCCCAAGCTTACCTCACTCAGGAAATGGCAAGAGGATCAAGCTAGGAGCTCAGGAGTCATCCCTGGCACCTCTTTTCCTTGCCCCTCATCCACACTACTTCCAAACCTCTTCTCTCCGTCTCACAGTCACCCCTGTCTCTCACCTGAACTAGTACTGTCTCACCTACTAAAAGGTCTGCCCACATCCTCTCCTCTCCCCAACAGCCTATTATTCACACAACAGCCAGAATGATCCCTGTAGCATGCAATTCAGATCACATCCCTCCTTGACTTAAAATCCTCCTGATCCCTTTCCACCGCCTGAAATTAAAACCTCTGAGCCCTCACCATGCCTCTGCCAGCCACCTGGCAAGTCCCACTTCTCTGCACCTGTGCTTTGCTCCCTTGCTTTGGCCACACTGGCATTCCTCCGTTCCCAGAGCATTCTCAGCTCATAGGGCCTTGGAACAAGCTGTTTTCCCATACCAGAATGCCCTTTCCCCAGTCTTGGCCTATGTGCTTTTCTTCTCATCTTAGAGATCTCCACTTCACCCATTGTACGCCATAAGACGTAGACGCAAGCTGCAGACCTTCCCCACACGCCATGGCGGGTCTGTAAAAAAAAAATTCTTTTTCTGGACACACTTTAAAATCATTTTTCATGAGAACTTTCAGCTGAAAATATTCGAGAATACCCAAATTCTGAGAAATATATTTATTTTTATAATAATCATTGCAAATTGATTTTTTAAAATTACATTCAAAATATTGTGATGTGTGAGGATGGTTTCTGTTTTGGACTCGTGGCAGTTAATTGGTTAAATGTCTCCTAATGAGAGAGGCTCCCACCACCACTCCCACTCACATCCTAATAGGCTTCCCTGCTGTTCTATCAGCATCTTGTTCTTTCTATCTGTAGTGCTTATTATACTGTGTAATTTATTTACACATTCTCTCCCTGCCCACTCTGAGGCCCCCTCCCTTGCCCAGGGTCTGGACACTATCTGATCATGGAAGTAGAAGGAAGGGCTGTGGGATGAGAGTGAGCTGCCTAGACAGGGGTGTTCAGGGGATATCAGAGCAGAAGTTGGATCTCCTCTCATCAGAGAATTCTCAAAAAGTTCCTGGCCTGAATAACTTGGCCTCTCAAAGGTCCCTTCCACAGCTCACTACAGTTTCTTTCGAGGAAATACATGAACTTTTCTTCCTTTCTCTTCTGAGAGAGTGTAGTAGGTAATTAACACCAGCTGCTGTAGAAACCCCCAAGTCTCAGTAGTACAGAGCAGAGGCTGTTTCTCACCCTTATCGGGTCTGAGCAGGTCAGGCAGTCTCAAGCAGCAACTAGGAGGCTGTGTTCTTCGCTTTCACGAAATACATGACCACACAGTCTCCACCAAGGAGAGAAGATAGCGTGGATGATGACTGCATTAGGCAGGGTTCTACAGAGCAACAAACCAAATAGGATTCATCGATGGGTGGGTGTGCGAGTAGGTGGATGGGTAGCTAGATGGATGGATGAATGGGTGGGTGGGTGGGTGGGTGGGTGGAAGGATGGAGAGAGAGGATTGGCTCACACGATTTTGGCAGCTGAGATTTGCAGTCAGGAAGTTGGAGATCCAGGAAAGCTGATGGCATAAATTCCAGTCTGAAAGCCAGCAAGCTCGAGACCTAGGAAGAGATAGTGTCTGAGCTCCAAAAATAAAACAAGGAAGAGGGAATCTGAAGATGGCACAAAAATTGAATCAGATTTTGCATAAACAGGAAATTTTGGACAAGTGCAAGTCTGGCTGGTCCAGAGCCCCCTGTGGAGGCCAGACACAGCTCGATGTTCAAAACATGAGTGTCAAGATGAAAGGCCCTACAACAACTCATTCCAAGTGCCAGCAGCTGTTGAAAAGGAGGGAGTGAAGGGGAAAAGAGGGGACACAACGCATCCCACCTGTTATATCTGCAAATGCCAGGTGAAGTCATCATGTCCAGGAGACATTGAGATGTTGCCTGTCCCCTACTTGGTTAGAAGACATGGTTTCTGTTCTACTTACCAACTTCATAGTGTGGCCCTGGTCACAGGAACAAGAACAGATCAATAGAGCTTCTCCCACTGGTGCCACACTTCCTTTGGCCACCTGAGGGGTTCATTCTGAGGAAAGAACATTAATTTACAAGAACACTGTGAGAAGAGGCTGCAGCCACAGAGTTGTGTCTAAGCGCCCACCTGGCTCTCTCCCTAGATGGCCCTAATTCTCAAGCAGGCCCCTAAGACTGGCTTTGCCCTACAAGGTTCAGTCTAAAAATCATGTGCAGACCAGTCAGTGTGGCTAGTGGTTGAGTGTTGATCTCTGAACCAGGAGGTTGCAGTGTGGTTCCCAGGAAAGGCATATGCCTAGGTTGTGGGCTCCATCCCCAGTTTGGGGTGTGAGGAGGCAGTCAATAAATGATTCTCTTTCATCACTGATGTTCTTAGCTCTCTCCCCCTCCCTTCCTCTCTCTGAAATCAATAAAAACATATTTTTTAAAATAAATAAAATATCACTGTGCAGACAGATTGATTGAGCTTTTGACAGGCTCTTTTCACCAAGACCATCATTTGAAAAAAAAAAATGCCAACTATCCAGATGGGAATGTGTTCCATTAGTGCATCTCCAACATGTGAACACTAATGCCAACTTGACGAGAATCTGAGAATAGGAATGTGTTCCATTAGTGCATTTCTAGCATATAAATACTAACGCCAACTTGACAAGAATTTGAGAAATTTCATTTTTATTGCTGTGAAACACCAGAATCCTGCTTGAGAAGGTGCTGATGGGCTTATGAGTGTCTCATCGAGTTCAGTGCAGTGTGAGGAACAGCACCCAAGATCACAGGAAAGCTGTAATAGGAAATAACACTGGCTCTCCAGTGACTAAAGTCTCATAGCCTCCTGTTTTCAGGAAGCGTATTTGTTACCTGCTCACCATAGGTCCATTCACCACAGCACCACCCCTTCTCTCCAAGCTCCAAGGAGCAGGGAGAGCAGGTGTGCAGGAAGCAGGAAGAGAGCTGGTGTTTGCAAAACCTTGTGTCTGGAAAACCAAAGGTGTTGCTGCTTTGGTTTGAAAGACCTAGACAGTGAGGTAGGTGTCTCCCAGAAGACAGCTGTCAGCCCAACTTGGCCTGAAGCTACCGACTGTGTGCCAGGCACCATGCTAGTTACCAGAGCCCCAAACAGCCCTGCCTGGGACCCCACTGCCAGACATGCAGCCTAGTTAGTGCCCTACGAAGGTCTGTCTCATGCCAACCAACCTGCGCTGACTTCGACAATAGTGGCCATGCAACCTGTCCCTCTTAATCCCAGAGGGAAACAAGGGGAAGTCCACTGACGTCATAAGGCCAGGTGCATAGAGAGGTAGGAGTCCCAAGTTGTGAGGCACCCTAACTCCATTGTGCTCCCCAAATTCCCTGCTCGACAGGTAGCCTTCCAGTTCTTATCACATGGCCATTGTCATCTGGGGGCATCTCTGCCCCACAGGGCTGGACAAGCTCCCCATTGACTGCTCTGACCTTCACTTTCCAAGGACACCAGCCTCTTCCTACAGCCGCATTCTGCAGGGGGAGGTCACTTAGCAGGGAAGTGGGCTTGGCCAGAGGAAGGCGTGCTGAACAGCAAATAACTGGGGGGTGAGAGCTTGGATGCGGAGACCATGCCATTTTGAAGGGGAGGGTGGATGTTATTAGAAACCTGAGAATCTACAACTGTGGCACCCACTGAGCAGCTGCAAACCCCAGAACATCGATCCCCAATTGGCACAAACATGTGGATTCAGAGGAGCTCTACACTCCACCACGGAAAGGTTGGATTTTTCCTGGGATGAGGTGAGAGAGAACTACATAACCAGACACCCAGAGAAGAGAGAACATGGGGAGACAAAGAAACAGACCGCATATGGAAGAAAAGCAGACATCACCAGAAAAGGAAATAAACGAAATGGTGGCAAGCAATCTGCCAGAGAAATAATTCAGAGAAATGGTCATAAGGTGGCTCAAAAGAATGGAAGACAAATTCAACAATATGAGTAAGAACAAAGAGGAAATGAAGAAGAACCAAAAAGAAATGAAAAATGACATCGCTGCGGTAAAGAACTCAATAGAAAGCATCAAGAGTAGGCTAGAAAAAGCAGAGGACTGCATCAGTGAGCTAGAAGACAAAGTAGGAATAAAATACCCAAGTAGAGCAGCTTTAAGAAAAAAAAAAATTGAATCCAAGATGGCAGCATAGGTAAACACCTACACTGCTGCCTCACACAACAATTTCAAAACTACAACTAAAGGACAGAACAGACATCATCCAGAACCACAGGAAAGCTGGCCGAGTATAAATTCTACAACTAGAAGGAAAGAGAGGGGCTCACAGAAACCCAGAGGAGCTGCAAAAAGCTGAGGTACGGAGACACGCTCGCTGAGAGAGTGGGTGCCCAAGTACCTGGCTGGCTTTCTCTGGCGGGAGGGAAACGGAGACTCCCAACGGCATTGAACCCCTTATCTTACGACACTAAACCCCATATCCAGCCGAAACTCATACGGGGTGAGATTGGACTGCGAAAAGGGAGAGGTGCACAGAAATTTAGGGGGGTCGCAAAAGATCGGAGGTCTGGTCACACACGGCGCTGCGTGAAGGACAGACTGCTGATTGTGCCGCTGGCTTTCGCGAGTGGGCGGGAGATAGACCCTCCCAACTGTGCCACTTCTGAGTCCACTGGGCCCCTGTTTTGGGCAAAACCCTGGAGACCTAGACTCCTGTGGTCCTGGTGTGCAGGGGAGCTGGAAAGGCAGCGGTCTAGAGGCACTGCGGGCGCGTGCACACAAGGACCGTTCCAGCGATTACCCAGTCACGTGAGACTCAGGGGCCATGGAGGGCAGGGCCGACTGGAAGGCAAGGCGGTCCCTTAAGCCCTGAGACTCCACCCCTCCCAAGTTCAACAGAGGCTTCTGTGGCTTTGCAAGTCTGGTTTCACAAGGCTGAATTCAACACAGAAGTTTCCCCAACATAGTGAAAATGCCAAGACAAGGGAAGGGATCACAAACAAAAGAAATGGAGGGAAAAAAACGACTGGATATAGAGTTCAAAACCATGCTTGTAAGGTTTTTCACGAATATGCCAGAAAAGTTGGATAAATTTAGCAAGAGCCAAGAGGAGATGAAAAAGGACCAACTAGAGATGGAAAAGGTCCAACTAAAGATGATAAAAGACCAACTAGAAATTAAACATACACTGACTGAAATAAAAAATATTATACAGAGTCCTAACAGCAGACTAGAGAAAGGCAAGAATCAAGTCAAAAATTTGAAATATAAAGAAGCAGAAAACACTCAACTGGAAAAGCAAGAAGAGAAAAGAATCCAAAAATGTGAACATAATGTAAGGAGACTCTGGGACAGCTTCAAGCGTATCAACATCAGAATTGTGGGGGTGTCAGAAGAAGAGAGAGAGCAAGATACTGAAAACCTATTTAAAGAAATAATGACTGAAAACTTCCCACATCTGGTAAAAGAAATAGACTTACAAGTCCAGGAAGCACACAGAACCCCATATAAAAGGAATCCAAAGAGGACCACACCGAGACACATCATAATTAAAATACCAAGAGCAAAAGACAAAGAGAGAATATTAAAAGCAGCAAGAGAAAAACAGTTCATTACCTACAAGGGAGCACCCATACGACTGTCAGCTGATTTCTCAACAGAAACGATGCAGGCCAGACGGGAGTGGCAAGAAATATTCAACGTGATGAATAGCAAGAACCTACAACCAAGAATAATCTATCCAGCAAAGCTAACATTCAGAATTGAAGGGCAGATAAAGAGCTTCACAGATAAGAAAAAGCTAAAGGAGTTCATCAACTCCAAACCAGTATTATATGAAATGCTGAAAGGTACTCTTTTAGAAGAGGAAGAAGAAAAAGGTAAAAGACAAAAAATTATGAACAACAAATACATATCTATCAATAAGTGAATCTAAAAATTAGTGAATTAAAAATTTCATGAACAGAATAAACTGGTGAACAGAATAGAATCAGGAGCACAGAAAGGGAATGGACTGATAATTCTCAGGGGGAAAGGGGTGAGGGGTGTACAGGGAGAGACTGGACAAAAATCATACACCTATGGATGAGATCAATGGGAGGGAGCTAAGAGCAGAGGGAGGGGTGGGAGCTGGGTGGAGGGGTGCTATGGAGGGGAAAAAAGAGAAACAAATGTAATAATCTGAATAATAAAGATTTAATTTTAAAAAAAAGAAAAAAATTAAAAAGCAAGAGGAGAGCCTGAGGGAATTTTAGGATAACATGGAACAAAACAACATCTGCATAATAGGGGTTCCAGAAGAAGAGAAAATTGAGCAAGGAATAGAAAACCTATTTGAAGAATACTTCCCTAATATAGGGGGAAAAAAACCTACACATATTCAAAAAGCTCACAGAGTCCGAAGCAAAATGAACCCCAAAAGACTGACACCAATGCACATTACAATTAAATTGGCAAATACCAATGACAAAGAATCTTAAAAACGGCCAAAGAGAGACAGAAAGTTCCTTACAAAGGAACCCCCATCAGACTGGTGACTGATTTCTCAACAGAAACTCATCAAGCCAGAGGGAATGGAATGAAATATACAAAGTCATGCAAAGGAAGGGTCTGAACCCAAGAATACTGTACCCAGCAAGGCTATCAATCAAAATTGAAGGTGAAATCAGGAACTTCACAGAAAAAAATGACTAAGAGAATTTATTACCACCAAACCAGCAATGCAAGAAATGCTTAAGGGTCTCCTGTTTAAAAAAAAAAAAACTGGAAGCAAAGAAGGAACACAGGAGTAAAGAATAAAAATGGCAACAAATAAGTACCTATCAAAAATAACTTTAAATGTAAATGGATTAAGTGCCCCAATCAAAAGACATAGGGTAACAGAGATTGTATAAGAAAACATGACCCATATATCTGCTGTCTACAAGAAAGCCACCTCAGAAAAAAAAGATGCACACAGACTGAGGGTGAAGGGATGGTAAAAGGTTTTACAGGCAAAGGGAAATGAAAAATAAGCTGGGGTAACAGTACTTATATCTGACAAACTAGATCTCAAAGTGAAGGACATAACAAGAGACAAGGAAGGCCACTTTATAATACTAAAGGGAACAATCAAACAAGAAGAAATAACTCTGGCAAACATATACACAATACAGGAGCACCCATATACATAAAAAAAACTCCCGGAAGTTATCAAGGGAGAGATTGACAGCAATACAATCATAGTAGGAGACTTTAATACCCACCTATCACCATTGGACAAGTCCTCTAAACAAAAATCAGCAAAGAAGCTTCAATCCTAAATGACTCACTAGACCAGATGGAATTAATTGACATCTTCAGAACATTTCACTCCAAAGCCACAGAATATACATGCTTCTCAAGTGCACGTGGGTCATTTCAACAGACCATATGTTGGGTCAAGAACACAGAAATCATATCAAGAACATAGAAATCATATCAAGCATTTTCTCAGATCACAGTGGCATAAAACTGGAAATCAACTACAATAAAAACCATCCAAAGAAATCAAACACATGGGGACTAAACAGCATGCTATTAACAATGACTGGTTCATCAGAGAGATCAAGGAAGAAATAAAAAACATCATGGCAAAAAATGACAATGAAAACACAACAATCCAAAATCTATGGGACACAGTGAAAGCAGTCTTGAGAGGAAAGTTCATAATTCTACAAACCTACTGCAAAAAAAAAAAAAAAACAAGAAACAATGGTAATAATTACTTAACCCTACAACTCAAAGAGTTAGAAAGAGAGCAACAAGAAAAGCTCAGTGTAAGCAGAAGGAAGGAAAAATTAAGATCAGAGCAGAGATAAACGACATAAAGACCAAAGAAACAATACAAAAGATCAACAAAAGGATCTTTGAAAGGATAAACAAGATTGATGAACCTCTATCTAAGCTCACCAAGAAGCAGAGAGGAGAAACAAGATGGTAGCAAAGGTGAACAACTAAACTGCTGCCTCACACAATAATTTCAAAACTCAGCTAAAAGACAGAACGGTCATCATCCAGAACCAAAGGAAAGCTGGCTGAGTGGAAATTCTACAACTAGAAGGAAAGAGAGAGGCCCATGGAGACTCAGAAGAGCTGCAAAAAGCTGAGGTTTGGAGACACACACATGGAGAGGATGGGCAGTGGAGTGCCTGTCTAGCTTCCTTTAGTGCAGTGGTTCTCAACCTTTTTAATGCTGTGACCTTTTAATGCAGTTCCTCATGTTGTGATGACCCCCAATCTTAAAATTATTTTTGAGATCCCTGGAGTGCACAGAAACTCAGGGGAGCCATAAAAGGTAGAGGTCTGGAAGGCGCAAGAGCAAGTGCATGCAGAGAGGGCTGCAGCGATTACCGAAGGACACAGACCCACAGGCCTCATAGGACAGGGCTGATGGGAAACCAAGGCTGTCTGCTCAGCCCTGAGACTCTGCCCCATCCAAGCCGAGCACAGAGGCTTTTGCAATTTTGAAAGTCTTGTATCATAAGGCTGACTCCAGCACAGAAGTTCTCCCAGCGTAGACACAGCTGATCCTCACAACCAACTGGCTTGGATGTTAATTCCCCCCAGTGATACCAACAACAATCAAGACTTAACTACAACAAGGCTGTACACACAGTCCACAAAAGGGTGCACCAAGAGAGTCCACCTCAGGTAATTGGAGAGGCAGAGCTACTGGGCCATATAGGACACCTAGCACAGAAAGCCACTCTACCAACTCAGGGAAGCAGTGAAAATGTGGAGACAAAGAAACAGATCACAAACAAAAGAAATGGAGGAAAACAAATGACTGGATATAGGGTTCAAACCACAGTTATAAGGTTTTTCAAGAATTTTTTAGAAAAGATGGATAAATTTAGCGAGACCCAAGAGGAGATGAAAAAGGACCAACTAGAAATTAAACATATACTGACTGATATAAAAAATATTATACAGAGACCTAACAGCAGACTAGAGAAACACAAGAATCAAGTCAAAGGTTTGAAATACAAAGAAGCAAAAAACACTCAACTGGAAAAGAAAAAAGAAAAAATAATCTAAAAATTTGAAGATAGTGTAAGGAGCCTCTGGGACAATTTCAAGCATACCAACATCAGAATTATGGGGGTGCCAGAATAGAGAGAGCAAGATACTGAAAACCTATTTGAATAAATAATGACTAAAAAGTTACCCCACCCACCTGGTGAAAGAAATACACTTACAAGTCCAAGAAGTGCACAGAACCCCAAACAAAAGGAATCCAAAGAGGACTACACCAAGACACATCATAATTAAAATGCCAAGAGCAAAAGACAAAGAGAGAATATTAAAAGCAGCAAGAGAAAAACAATTAATTGCCTACAAGGGAGCACCCTTATGATTGTCAGCTGATTTCTCAACAGAAACTATGTAGGCCAGACAGGAGTGGCAAGAAATATTCAAAGTGGTGAAAAGCAAGAATCTACAACCAAGATTACTCTACCCAGCAAAGCTATCATTCAGAATTGAAGGACAGATAAAGAGCTTCACAGATAAGAAAAACCTAAAGGAGTTCATCACCATCAAACCAGTATTATATGAAATGCTGAAAGGCTTTCTTTAAGAAGAGGAAGAAGAAGAAAAGGGTAAAGATAAAAATTATGAACAACAAATACATAGCTGTCAACAAGTGAATCTAAAAATCAACTGAATAAAAAATCTGATGAACAGAATAAATTGATGAATATAATTGAATCAGGGGCATAGAAAGGGAGTAGACTGCCAATTCTCAAGGGGAAAGGGGTAAGAGGGGTGCAGAGAGAGACTGGACAAAAATCATACACCTATGAATGAGGAGAATGTGGGGGGAGGTAAGTGCAGAAGGTGGGGTGGGAGCTGGGTGGAGGGGAGCTATGGGGAGAACAAAGAGGAACAATTGTAATCTGAACAATAAAGATTTATTAAATTATAAAAAAAGAAACTAGAAACACCAATCAGAAAGTATGTATGCACCCCTATGTTCATAGCAGCACAGTTTACAATAGCTAAGATTTGGAAACAGCCTAGGTGCCCGTCAGTGGGTGACTGGATCAGAAAACTATGGTACATCTACACAATGGAATACTATGCTGCCATAAAAAAGAAGGAATTCTTACCATTTGCAGCAACCTGGATGGAACTAGAGAGCATTATGTTAAGTGAAATAAGCCAGTCAATGAAAGAAAAATACCACATGATCTCACTCATTTATGGGTAATAAAGAACATTATAAACTGATGAACAAAAAGATAGATACAGAGGCAATAAAGCATTAAAGAGACTGTCAAATTACAGCAGGAAGGTTAGGGAGAGGTGGGGTAGATAAGAGATCAACTGAAGGACTTTATGCATGCATATAAGCATAAACAATGAATGCAAGACACTGGGGGTGATGGCATGTATGGGAGTGGGGTGGGGAGGGGCAGTGGGAAGATATGTACACATGTAATACATTAATTTAAAAAATGAGATAAATAAATAATAAATAAATAACTAGGAGTGAGGAGAGGTTCGGTTGCCATAAATCTCTTCAGAATTTTACCCGGAACTGAAGAATATTGACATGAGTTAAATTCAATAAAACAACATCTTATTGAACTTTAAATGATCCAAATATTTGCCCTTTGGTTAATGTTTGTGTAGTTTGCAGCAGGATTGTGATGGTCTGTCAGTGTGCACCATTCTAATTTTGCAAATCTTTCCTGTGCAAAGCACATGTCCTCAGACATACAGATGATGGGCGGTGTGCTCAGCAAGTTGCGGGAGCCGACTGTTTCAGGGCGGAGGCCTAGATGCACACACTTCCCTCCCAGGGTGTTTTGGTTGTTTTTAGCCCTGTGCTATAGGCTCCTCCAGACATTTTTTTTTTTTAACTTTTTGAAATATATCGCTTTGGGGCCACGTAGAGGGAGGCCTCCTGTGTTGCACATAAGTGTTAATTCCAAATGAGGGTAGTGCTCCTAGCCTGGTCATTAGGGCTCCCAGATTTCCAGCCAGCCAGTCTACCTCACCTCCCCAAATCCACCTGCACTTCCTTTCCAGCTATGCAGACATCCCCATCTTCTAAGATAGTGGTCGGCAAACCATGGCTCAAGAGCCGCATGTGGCTCACGAGCTGTGGTTTGCTGCTCTGTTGACTAATGAGTTTGCCAACCACTGGACTAGACTGAATGTTACTGTGTAGTTGGAGCTGTGAGGATTAGGCAATTGTGGTCTATTGTGGGCAAAGAGGTAAAGGGTAGTATATGACAGTGGTCGGCAAACTCATTAATCAACAGAGTGGCAA
This sequence comes from Lasiurus cinereus, assembly GCA_011751065.1. NCBI lineage: Eukaryota > Metazoa > Chordata > Mammalia > Chiroptera > Vespertilionidae > Lasiurus > Lasiurus cinereus. Next base: position 6,382,539 of record JAAGEH010000293.1, read on the forward strand.
ACTGCAGCAAACCCATTGTCTAAGACAAGGGTTCTCAGGCCTCAGGATACCATGGGATCCCTGGGGTGCATGAGTGCATGAGTGAAGGGGTGCATATATCTTTTTGAATTAGTATTTTGTGTTTGTTTGTTTGTTTGTTTGTTTGTTTGTTTTTGGATAAATATCCATAATGAAATTGCTGGGTCATATAATAGCTCTATTTTTTATTTTTTTGAGGAACCTACATACATTTTCCATAATGGCTGCCCCATCTGCATTTCCACCAATAGTAAACAGGGCTTCTTTTTCTCCACATTCTCGCCAGCACTTGTTGTTTGTTGATTTAATGATAGCCATTCTGACAGGTGTGAGGTGATATCTCATGGTGGCTTTAATTTGTATCTCCCTGATGATTAGTAATGTTGAGCATCCTTTCACATGTCTTTGGCCATCTGTATATCCTCTCTGGAAAAGTGTCTATTCAGGTCCTCTGCCCATTTTTTAATGAGGTTGCTGTGTGTGTGTGTGTGTGTGTGTGTGTGTGTGTGTGTGTGTTTGGTGTTAAGTTTTATGAATTCCTCATATGTTTTGGATATTAACCCCTTAATGGATGCATCATTGGTTACTGTCTTTTCCCATTCAATAGGTTGTCTTTTCATTTTGTTGATGGTTCCTTCACTTTGCAAAAGCTGTTTAATTTCATATAATTCCATTTGTGTATTTTTTTTGTTTCCCTTGCCCAGGGAGATATATATATATATATATATATATATATATATATATATTACTAAGAGAAACATCAGAAATGCCTATGTCTTCTTCTAAGAGTTTTATGGTTTGGGTCTTATATATAACTTTAATCCATTTTGAGTTTTTCCTTGTATATAGTATGAGGAAGCAGTCTAGTTTTTTTGTTTGTTTTTTACATTATCTGTCCAGTTTTCTCAATACTATTTATTGAGGAGACTGTCTTTGCCTCATTGTATATTCTTGTCTCCTTGTCATAGATTAATTGGCCATATAAGTGATAAAATACCTTACTTCTTCACAAGCCCCAATCACCAGCCATTGGGAGAAAAATGCACCTAAATATTCAATCCATTATAAAGCTGAGTCCAGGCTAATGATCATTTTTGCAGTCCACATAAGTAATGCTCTACCTAAGAAAAATGCTTCGTGTTCCCAATTCCCCACCCCACCCCACAACCCCAGCTGCTCCTCTGTCTGGTTTCTGAGCGTGGATTTAAGTACCCTGCCATTCTCCACCACCTCCAGTTTTTGCTGCCAGGACCTCGTGCCCCCCCTCCCCCACCTACCCCCTGCCTCAAATCCTCCCCAGCTGCCCTGTCAGAGGTCAGCCCTGACTGAGCTCCTGGTCAGGGCTCTCTCAGGCTGGTGGATTCTGGAGTCTGAGGTTCCCTTGGTTCAGCCTCCCACAGCCCCCACTGGTACTATTTACCCCTCAAGGTCAGGAGGTCATTGCCTTTGGGCCCAGATCTGGCCATCCAATGCAGGCCTCAGACACAGGGGTACAGAGCACCTCACAGCCCAGCCAGTGCACAAGCAAGGACCTCTGGGTCCCTCCAGGCCACTCAGGGTCCAGGAGGCTCTGGTGGATAATCCCAGGCCCTGGCTCTCTCACACCATGTGTAATCGCCCCAGGTGGGGAGGGGAGCAGGTGGTTGGAGACAGATCAGCCTCCTCCTAGGGCCCTCCACTTGGTTCCCCTCACCTGCACATTAGCAGGCATACTCTTTGCCATTCCCACTGTCTCTCTTGTGACTCCCACAATGCCCCAGGATGAGGATGAGGTATTCCATACCTGCTTACTTCTTCCATAGAGCACAAGGCCTCATGGGTTTGGTGGCGGGTGGGGGGGAAGGAGTGGGAGGGTTATATACTTTTATTGATTTCAGAGAGGAAAAGAGAGGGAGAGAGAGGTAGAAACATCAATAATAAGAGAATCATAGATCAGCTGCCTCCTGCACACTCCCTACTAGTAGGGGGCTGAGCCTACAACCTGGGCACACATACCCTGACCTCATGGGCACTCAGCCACTGGGACACACCAGGCAAGTAATCCCATGAGGAAGAGGTACCTTTTCTATACCTGGAGAGAATCTGGGTGCTGAGCCCTAAGGGCCAGCACAGCACAGGGGAAGCTAGACAATTTTAGCAAATCCTCCTTATCGCTCCTCTCTCTGCCCTCTATCTCCAAAGCCAGGTGGAGATACAGTGGGCTAGCGCCTTCTCTGCCCCAAGAACGTGATTGAAGAGGGAATGTGAAATGCACCTTCGCTTGTGAAATATTGCGTGGGTTGCATTTGCATCAATCACGGGCTGCTTATCTTCCCTCCTGCGGCTCCGTCACAGGGAGCCACATTTGTCCTGTGTGTGGCTGTCCCCTCTCCACTGGCCTGTGGGCTTTTTCCCTTCTTTATTCCATTTTCTTCATTTTGCATCCATCCATCCAACAAGCGTTGGTGGAGCACCGGGTACTAGTCTATATCTTGCTCCTCTTCGTGGGCCCAGGGCAGGGCCACTGAGTGACTGGATGGACAGGGCTTTGCTCCTCAGGTTCCCACCTGACTGCATCTGCTTTGCAGTGCATTGTGCCTGTGGCCTCGTGCCTGTGGCCTCGTGCCTGTGGCTTGGTGCCTGCGGCTCTTTGGCTACTCTTCCTCTCCCCTCTCCCATCCACGCTGTCAGGAGGATGTGAGCACAGATGTCTGCCTGATCTCAGCTCAAAAGCGCCCTGTGGAGTCACACAGCTCCATCCCCAGCTCTCTGCCTTGCTCCACACCTGTCAGACACCCCCAGGCACTGGCAGAGTCTCAGTCAGAGTAAACAGGGCTCCAAGCATTTTTGCTATTATCCCAGGATAAGCACAGCCCCCTTTTCCCCCCGAGCCAGCTGCCTCCCTGAGCTCATGCCATCTCGGGCTGCTGCCCCAAGCCCCCTGACTTGCAGACTTGGGGGAGGCAGTCCAGCCAGAGGGCTGGTGACTCTCTCTCCACGCCTGATCCCATTTTGGTTTTTGAACATCTGAGTCTGGTTAATTTTTTCATAAATCCCAAGAATTTCAGAAAGCCTGTGGTTAAGGGGAAGTATTGTAGGCTCTTCCCATTTGCCTGAAGAATGACCAGTCTTCGTGCCAGTTATCAAGTGTGAAATGGCAACGATTAATAATTTGTGCAGCGTAAAGTACACTTCAAAAAAATAAAAGGCTACCGTGCCTGGTGGCTGAACAGAAATCCGAATCCAAGCTCAGAGAATCCTCAGACAGAAACAAGCCTTCAAAGGTCAGCCAGTCCATTCCCCAGACTGCAGACAGTGCAACCTTTACGCTGCCCCCAGAAGAAGAGCTTGCCTGCGCCTAGCCCGGCCCAGACCTCATGAGGCCTGAGGTCAGGAGCACATGCATGGCAGGCGCTGCACGCTGGCCCTGGTCTCTGTGTGATGGCCCACAGGGCTGGCGGCCCACATTTCAGCCACAGCCCAGATGGTTCCTCTGCACTTGCTGTGGTCCTGGCCTGTTTTGACCCACAGAGCCCTCTAACCATTTGGCATAAATTGTGGCCCCTCCCCCAGGAGGTATGTACATTCTGTGAGCACCTGGTGGACAAATTCCCGTTGCCTTCAAGCAACCTCGGCCCCTGCCCTGCAGGAAATCCCTGGCACCTGATGGCCTTCTTCTCCCTGCAGAGGTGGTTCAGCTCAGCCTCGCCCCCGAGGAGAGGGTCAGCGTGGCCACGGTGACCGTGGGGCTGAGCACCGTGCTGACATGTGCTGTCCGCGGAGACCTGCGACCACCCATTGTCTGGAAGCGCAACGGGCTGGCCCTGAACTTCCTGGATTTGGAAGACATCAATGTAAGTGACCTGGCTCTGACTTGGAGCTCAAATGTGCATCCAGGGGAAGTAACCTGGGCAAGGCTGTGGCAGAGGCAGGGCCTGAGGGCTCTCTTCTCCATCCACATTTGGTACCTCACAACCTATTGTCTGACACCTGGAGGTACCAGAAAACCCAAGTGCCACCACAGGCAGAGGCAGGATGCCTGGTGGCTATAAGCCTGCCAGCCAGGCCCAGAAGAAGGGGAACGGGGAAACAAGGGAGCAGGGAGGAGGTCCTTGCTATAGGCCAAAGCAGCTAAGGCCAGGAGGTGGGCATGAGGATAGGATGTGAGAGGAGGGGGCTGTGTATCGAGCCCACCGCTCAGAGGGAGGACCACAGTGCAACAGAGATCATGGCCAGATAGGAGGGCTCCCAGGCAGGGAGAACATCTGGGTGAGTCCCCTGGGGGTGGAGGAGAAACTCCAGGTCTAAAGCTGGGCAGAATATAGGTCCAGACATGGGAAAAGGGCAGAGGTGAGCTCCTGGACTGCGTTGGCTGGTGATGAGGGGAAGGAAAATTAGGTCCAGCCAGAAGGGCCGGCCTGGGGCTTTGCTTATGGAGTGGGAAATGGGGATGTGATGCGTTGAGTGGGAGAGCCCTGAGCTCACACAGCCTCATGTGACCAACAGGAGAACTTCCACTGAGGGCCCAGGCAGCCTGGGCTGGGGTCCCAGTGTCACCCATACTGCCTGTAGCACTGAAGCAAGTATTTCTTAAACAGCTGATCCTCAATGGATTAATTTATTAGAAAAGTGACATTAGCGGTACCTCCCTTCTGCTGGACTTGAGAAATACAGGAATTAATTCAAGAATATTTACTGGCCCTAGTTTGGCTCTGTGGGTGAAATGGTTTCCCAGAAGTTCATGTGAGAAGACAGAATGATGTCACCAAGCAGGGTGCTACCAGGTCACAGAAATGGAGGGCAGCCCTGGTCTTGGCACAGGACAGGTCAAATGGCTCAGAATGGGATGCTTGGGCCAAAGGAGGAAGACCTGTGGGCTGGGTGGCCAGTTCCCACTAACAGTGCTAAGGTCCTGGGGGAGGTGCTGGGGCAGAGGGAGTTGGTCTGGTCTGTGTGACCCAAAGGGCCAGCGTGCACCCAAAAAGAAACCCATTTTAGCTCCTTAGCTGAACCCCATTCCAGCCACAGCCCTGCCTGTCGATGGAGTGAGCCCTTGCAGGAGGCAGTGAGCTTCTCAGCCCCAGAGACATGCCCATGCGAGCAGGAGTGTGACTAGCAATGCTGCTGGCCACCAGAGGGCAGCTGAACCCACGACCTTGCAGCCTGCTTTATGGGGAGGGCCCCGTAGGGAATTCTGCAGGAATCCTCCAGAGTTGGGATTCTTGCTGCACCCTGGAAGTGCAGGAAGCAGACAGGAAGAGGGGCCATCCTGGAGCTGGCAGGAGTGCACTTCCCCCAGTCACACTGGGCAGGACCGTTTCCTTGTGATTTCCTCATAGGCTGGATTCTACCCATATCTGGATGTCAGTGCCAGCACAAACCCGGTGGGTGCTTGACAGGCAGATGCTGATGGGAAGTCTTTTGAGCTTAAGACACCCAGAGCGTGTCTGGGATCTTAGCAAGGGAGGGAACTGTCCTGGGTGCATGTGTGTGTGTGTGTGTCGGTGTGCACATCTATATGTACAAAAGCTGTCACAGTGGACATCAGCTTTTAGCCATGTGTGGCCAGTAGATCTGCCTGTGTTTGTTGGAACATCCACGGGCTTGGTTTGATGTTCTATTTAAAGACACCAGAAATAAAGGCTGAGGCAGAACTCCTCTTAATGCACTTGCCATCAGTTAATTAAATTACTTTGAGTGTGTTTCCCTCCCTTTAACATGCCTCCAGCACCAACTCAATTGCATTTTTACTTTGCACAGTGAGGTTAGCAATTTGGGTAATTGTGGGTGCAACCAGAGATTAATGGCCTCTCGTTACCTCCCAGGAAGCACTTACTGCTCGTGGTCAAGTCAGCAGCCCACACACAGGCAGGGCTCTGAGCTTCTCAGAAACCCCCATGTGAGGGTGCAGGCAGCACCAGCCCCACAGGAGTCCTCGGGCCTGGTGCATGCAACCACATTCTCACACATACATACACACAACATAAGTACACACATACATACACATAAACACACAAAAAAACACCACACATACACACAAAAACATACACAGCCAAAACCAGTTTGGCTCAGTGGATAGAGCATCGGCCTGTGGACTGAAAGGTCCCAGGTTCGATTCCGGTCAAGGGCATGTATCTTAGTTGTGGGCACATTCCCAGTAGGGAGCGTGCAGAGGCAGCTGATCGATTCTCTCTCATCGATGTTTCTAGCTCTCTATCCCTCTCTCTTCCTCTCTATAAAAAGTCAATAAAATATATTTTTTTAAAAACATACACAACACATACACATGCCTATTCACACATATACATATGTGCATGCAGGTGTATGTGGCTCTCCTGCCTTAGGAAAAAGGGAAGCAGCACAGCCTCTGGGCGGGTCAAAGGTACCTGGGTTTAAGCCTCAGCTCTGCCACTTACTAGTTGAGTGACTTTGAGAAGGCCACTTGACTTCTTAAGCCTCAGTTTCTTCCTCCATGAAATGGGTATGAATAATAGTCACTGCCTCATAGGGTTATAGTTGCAGATTAAATGAGAAGATATATGTGACATTCTTGGCATATTCCATGTATTATCACCATTATTATTATTACTATTACTGCGGCTGCTGCCAAACAACACCTTGCATCCTGAGTCCCCAGCAAGCAGCCAGCAGAAGCCTTGAGGCTCCCCAGTCAGGCAGCTCTGACGCTGGGCTGCCCCTGCTGCCTGTCCTCAGGACGGGACAATACCATCTGTGTCAGTCTCGATTCATGCAGGGAGACGGACAATGACCAGCCACCTCCTGCAGGTCCAGAGCTGTTGGGTGAACTCTGTGACTTCTCTGGGCCTCTGGGGCCGTGGGGATGAGGATGTCCTCTTTGCGGGGGCATTTTTAGGCTGAAGGTGTGTGACACGACTAGCCAGGTGCCCACCCAGCAGGTGTTCGTCAGGAGCAGTTCCCGTCTGGGGACAGTGCGGACAGCAGCCCTGAGAAGAAATCAGCTGCAGCAGGAACAACCAAGTCCTCTGGATTCAAGGAGGATTTTTGAAGTGGTCGGGGGAGAGCAGCCTAGCAGGGCAGCCCTGACGGGGCGAAGATCAGGGATTGAACAGCTCACAGAGACTCTCAGCACACAGCATGCCGGTGCCCGCCTCACCCACCCCCACCCGCTGCAGTCAGAGATGGAATACTATCCCCCACGTGGTAATTAGCGCCTGGCACAGAACACTGCACAGACCAGGAAGCCGATCAGCCTACAAAACCCAAGGCGGGAGCGGAGCGAGCACGGGGAGGTGCGGGCCTCCTTGTTTTGTCATTCGGATGAGACATCTTGATTGGCAACAAAATATTAATCACTTTTTCACTACTCTCTTAATGAGATGCTTTCATGGGCAACAAAATATTAATTTGTCTTGTCTTATCTGTTAAGAATTCTGTTAATGAATTCACTCACAGGGCCATTACAGAATGCCATCCTAATGACACATGTAATTAAACTTTTCTGACTTGCAAACACCAAGGATGCCTCGAGCATCAGAATAATATTTGATTAGAAAGTAAATGTACCCTCTAGCCCAGAGCTGAGTGGGAAGGAGCCTCTCTGATTCCCAGCGATCAGTGTCGCTGTTCACAAGCATTTGTGAGTCCCGGGTGTGTGTGTGTGTGTGTGTCCGTCCAGATGGTGCGCGTGGAGAGTCATCCTCTGGACTCACATACTATGAGCTGGTGAATCCAAGGCCTGTGCCAGAGCATAGAGCAAAGACACCCTCAGCCTCCAGGGGGCTGAGACATCAAAAGGCAGAATTACAGGTTCCATGTTACAGGGAGGGAGCCAGTTCTGGGGGCCGGAGGAAGGGGAAGTTCTGGCCCAGGTTCAGGGGACAGAGATAAGCAAGAGAGGAGTCTGGATGGGTGCTGGGGCCAGAACATGACAGGCTTGAATATTAACATAAAGGATCTTGGCTGTTCCCACGGCAGTGGTATTTGTAGATTTTAAATTGGGGAGTGCCATGGTCAAATGTCTGTTTGACCGTGAGCCCCTTCCAGCCTAAGATTAAACATGCACCCAAAGGGGACCCCAAATAAGAGGGACCCAAAAATGAGAGGAACCCTGCTCATGCTCTGGGAGTGTGAGAGGAGAGGGGTTAGGGGTCTCCTCCCCAATAGTGCATTTAGAGTGGGGCAGTGCCCCAGGCTGCCCGGTCGTTCAGGCAGGACCTGGTGTGCCTCCTGAGGCTGCCTGAGCCACCCGCCCCTTTGCGGAAGGCCCCAGCTTGCATGGGCGGGGCGGGCACCGGCATGCTGTGTGCTGAGAGTCTCTATGAGCTGTTCAATCCCTGATCTTTGCCCCGTCAGAGCTGCCCTTCTAGGCTGTTCTCCCCAGCAGAGCAGCATCAGGGACCAAGTTCAAGGCCCAGAGACAGGCGCTCCCAGCAGAAAGTGCAGTCAGGGACACGCTGTGGCTGTTGGCAGTGGGTCTCTGGATTGTGTCACCTCCTTCTGTTTGTTCCATCAGAAATCAATAGTGTCTACTCCCACACCTACGCAAGCTAGCAAAGGCGGCCTGCACTGTGTGTGCTTCCTGGCCAGCTGCCACTTGTTTCTTCACTGAGGCAGTCATGGGTCTGGGCGCTTCGGACGGGCCCCGTGGCCTCCCACTTCAGCTTTCAGGACATGACCTACTGCCCCACCTCCAAAGCTATGTGGGGGCAAGGCCATGGCACCTCCCAGAGCTGAAGCCCAAGCTCGAGGCTGCTGTCCCGGAGTGGGCCTGACCTGGTGTCTGACAGAGGACAGACCCTCATCCCACTGTGGCCGCAGGCAGTGGCCCCGGCCCTGCTCTGTTCAGACAGCACCATGTCAGGTGCCGAGGGCACTCCGTCCCAGGGCCTCAGCCACATCCCCGTGGGCTCAGCTTATTGTCAGGAAGAATTCTGCCTTAGGAGCTACAGAGACACCTGTCACTGCAGGAACCCAGCCAGAAAGGGGACAGCTGGGTAGCCTTGGAGGAGTCTCCCAGCCCTGAAGTCAGTCAGCCTGAGCGCGCTTGGGTGCAGGGGCCTGTCAGACACAGGAGCCCGGCACCTCAGCCAGGAACACCCGATCCCACCCAGGCTTCTGCTTTTTCACCTGGACCTACAGAGCCCTGACTTTCCCCCAGAGCTGCCCCTGTCTCCTGAGGGCTCAGAGCTGGGCTTTGGGGACCAGGGTGGGGGGGTCCATCTCAGAGGCAGATCCATAGGGCCCTCTTCTACCCTGGCCTCCATCCTAGGGGTTCTAGGGGTTCCGGGGGAGAGACTGCCTCACTTTCTGCAGAAACTAAACATGCGATCCATGCTAGGCCTCAGTCCCCCATCCAGACCAAAAGTACAGCAGCCACTCAGAGTGGAGTGAAATGACTGTCCCCAAACCCAGCTGCACATCCTGCCTCAGCAATGTCACCTGCCCTCCCTCATCACTGCCTTTCTCACTGTCCCTCATGATCCTCTGGGACAGGAGAGCTGCCCATGAGAACAGAAGCAGGGAGAGGACATCCCAATGTCACAAAAAGAGCTGGCCAGCTGAATCCCTGCCGCTGTCTCCACCCTCAGTATAGGTCCCGAAGGCCAGAGGCCATGCTGCTTTGTGCCCGAGAAGCATCTCATGTAACGCTCACCAAAACTCCATGAGGCAAGCGGGGTTACCGAACTCACAGGGGCCAGGAACTTGCCAGGGCCTACAGCCAACCTGCACACCCAGCCCGAGCTCTCTGTGTGCCTCACTCTTGGGACATGACCCGCAGCACCCAGCCTTGCCAAGGCCTCGCTCTGGGGCCAGCTGGGCTGCCTCCTGCCCCAGCAGTGACTGCTGCAGTGCCCAGGCCCCTGGGGATGTGTTCCTGCAGATACAGGCCCATGTGTCTCAGTAGCCTCTGACCTCTCCCCAACCAGGAGGGGAGCAGAAGGCTGAGACCTGCACCTGGGATCATTTGGCTGAGATATTCTCAGGGAAAGGCAACACTTTTCTATTGTATTCTTTTTATACAAAAAAAAAAAAGAAGAAATCCCAGTATATTTCAAATGACTTGAAAGAGCCACTCTTTTTTTTATTGGGTTGTTTTCTTTTTCATCTTTCACCAAATCTTGCTTTTTGGGGGCTTTCAAATGTCGGCAGGCGGAGCTCAGTAATAAAAGCAGAAAAACAAAACCCTTTAGAGAAAGTATTCGTGGCAGTGTTTGAAGGATGTATTAAAGGCTTGCTTTTTTCCCAGGCCTAAATGGTGTAAAACCAGGAACAAATAGCTCTAATGAAGCATGTGCTCACAGCCAGCTCCCCTTTGGAAGTGAATTAGTAAAAAGACCAAAGAGAATGATTTAGGAGCTCATGACTCATTTAATTTTTATTGTCTTTATATAAACCAGTCATGAATCCATTGTAAAGAGATGAGAGGCGTTTGATCAGCATGGAGAGCTGTTTGCAACACGATAGACAGTGGTTGTAGGCTCTGCATTAAAATAACCTCATTAAACACTTGGGTACATTTTGTTTTAAAATCTTGGGAAACCCTGTATTGACACATTCAAAGGCTCTGGCCAGCTCTCTCCGGTTGGTGTCCGGCTGCAGGTGACCCCCTGGTCCCTCAGAACCTTGGATGAGTTCAAGCCACTGGGATGCTCGCCAGAACTCTAAAGAGACAGGGCCAGGCCCATGGTCCACCAGCTGTGCAATTCCTGGGGAGGGCTCTGCTCCGCTGGCCTTTGCTTTCTCAATGTCTCCCTCAGGGCCATTGCTCTTCTCTTTGTCACTGGCTTCAAAGCTTCCCCTCTGCTCAGTGACCGCTTCCGGCCCCATCTCAAAGGTTCAGGATCCCTCCGGAAAGTTGTGACCCAGCTTCTAGACCCTGAATGCAGAGCCCCAGGCCATACTGGGCACCTGCCAAGCCTGGCTGTCCTCCCCAGCCCCAGCAGGACAGCCCAAATTCTTCTGTTTGGGGGCTTTACCTGCTGCAAACAGTACGGCAGTAAGCATCCGTATACACACCTCTTTGCACGTTTGCATAGGTAGGTCTGTTCTTTGAAGTAGAAAGAATACATATAGGGTGGGCATGTTTTGGGTTTTTTGTTTGTTTGTTTGTTTTTAATATATTTTTAATTTATTTCAGAGAGGAAGAGAGAGGGAGAGAGAGAGAGAAACACAAATGATGAAAGAGAATCATTGATCGGTTGCCTCCTGCATGCCCCCCACTGGGGATCAAGCCCCTAACCTGGGCATATGCCCTGACTGGGTGTTGATGGATATTGTCAAATCTTCCTCCAAAAAGCCTACACTAAGTTACACTCCCTCCAACAGTGCATAAGAGTTTTAAACACCGTATCAGGAGAAATTTTCTGATTGCAAGCCTTCTTGGTCCCTGAAATGAGCTGTGGAAGGAAATTTAATTAAATCCTCCCTGGAGTGTTTCAAGGGCAGCACGAGTGGCAGCCGTTGTTGTTGTGAGTATGGTCCCGCTTAGAGAAGCTGGTGCCCACAGGAAGACCCTCTCAGCCTGGAGTTCTCGATCCATCTCTGAAGGCGTCTTGCACTTTGCCCAGATGCAGGCAGCAGGCTCTAGCGGTCTGGAGCTCAGTCTGGTACCTGAGTCCCTCCCAAACCCCGGCTGGCCATGCGGAGCTGATGAGCTAACCATCCAAAGCTCTGTTCAGGGACTCAAGCCTGCAACTCAGGCCCCATGAGCTGCCTACTCCCCACACAATGCTCTGGAGTCCTGGCCAGTCAAGAGGTGTCTGCCCTCTGGCCTCTGAGGACAAGCTGAGGGCTCACAACTGTCTCGGGGGTGAGCCTTCTGCTGCAGGTGCCCAGACAGCTGTGCGTTCTCAAGTGTGTTCCCAGGACAGATAGATGCTCGGCATCCACACAGCTGGGTCACAGTTGCCCTGTTTGAATGTTGGTGCCAACTACAAAGTTAGAGACAGCATCCCATGCAAGATCACCCTCACTCTGGCAAGTCTGGCGATTTCCCAAAGGTGCCTTCAGATTCCATCTTTGGCTAGAAGGACTCACAGAACTGAGGGCCGTTACACTCGCCGTGACAGTTCATTACAGGGAAGGACTGCAGATTAAGATCTGCTGAGGGGAGGCACCCCTGGGCAGAGTCCAAGAGGATCCACCTGTGAGCTGCCATGGTCCCCTCCTCTGGAGCTGTGGACATGTTACTTTCCCGGCATCGACATGTGACCATGTGACAGAGTCCTGCCAGCCAGGGAAACTCACCCACGCCTGGTATCCTGAGGTCACTCACATATGCCCACCTGGCTGACCTCTGGTCTCCAGACCCTGGAGAGGCAAAACCAATGCCACTTGGCTCAGAGCCCTCACCACATGGTTAGACTGTCGGGTGCGGAAAGCTTCCAGGCCAACCAATGCCTCAAGAGCACCTCAAAGGAGCTGAGGACACAAACCAGACCTCTCTGCAAGTGATGTTACTTCATCACCCTTCCCTTCAGGGCTCCCCAAGAGACAGCACACTTGGTTGACACACCTCCATTCATTCAGCAAATATAACTGAGCACCACTTATGCACCAGGCACCATGCCACACAGTGGGGACCAGTGCTGCACGGGAAGACAAAGTGCCTCCCCTAGACACTCCGTCATAGAGGGACTGGCCACAGAAACTCTGTCAGAAGGAAGGCCAAGAGACACATGTTCAAAGTCACTAATTATCCGAGAGATGCAAATCAAAACGACAATGCGATACCATCTTACACCTGTCAGAATGGCAATCATCAAAACAAATCAACAAAGGACAAGTGTTGGCGAGGATGCGGAGAAAAAGGAACCCTTGTGCACTGTTGGTGGGAATGCAGACTGGTGCAGCCACTGTGGAGAACAGTATGGAGTTTCCTCAAAAAAATAAAAATGGAACTCCCATTTGACCCTGTAATCTCACTCTTAGGAATTTATCCTAAGAAATCACAAACACCAATCAGAAAGGATTTATGCACCCCTATGTTCATAGCAGCACAATTTACAATAGCTACAATTTGGAAACAGCCTAGGTGCCCGTCAGCAGATGAGTGGATCAGAAAACTAGTACATCTACACAATGGAATACTATGCTGCCATTAAAAAGAAGGAGTTCTTACCATTTGCAAGCAACCTGGATGGAACTGGAGAGCCTTATGCTTAGTGAAATAAGCCAGTCAATGAAGGAGAAGCATCACATGATCTCACTCATTTGTGGATAATAAAGAACATTATAAACTGATGAACAAAAGAATAGATACAGAGGCAGTAAAGCATCAAAAAGACTATAAAATTACAGCAGGAAGATTAAGGTTAGGTGGGGTAGATAAGAGATCAATCAAAGGACTTGTATGCATGCATATAAGCATAACCAATGAACATAGACACTGGGGGTTTGGGGTATGCCTGGGAGGGAGGGGGGGCAATGGGGAGATGTGTATAAAAAAATTTAATTAATTAATTAAACAAATAAAATACCAACAGCATAAAAAATTAAAAAAATAAAAAGAAACGCTGTCAGCCAGCAACCACACGCTCCCTGCATTCCTGGGAAGCCACGAGCCTTCCCCAGGGGCCTGCTCCCATGCCTCTGGCTCCCTCTCCTGGGCCTGGACAGACCCACTGAAAGGCACTGTCCATGGCCACCCTCCTAGGGGGACTCAGTAGCTACTCAGGGATCATTTCCAGTTGCAGGGACTTTCTAAAGAGGACTCTGGGCAAGGGGACTGGTTCTGGCAAGTCTGTCCTTTCAGTGGCTGTGGATCTGAATGGTCAGCTGTAGAGGGCCAGTGGGTTGGAATGAGTGTGTGTGTGCTCAGGTTTACTGCGTGTGTCCACATGGAAGTTTGCGTGTACCCACCAAGGAGGTGTCTGGTCCTTGCTTGCATGAATGCAGACATCCCTGAGGACCGGCCATGGTCCAGGAGCTGCTATTGCTTGATGATTGGGTCCATGATGCTCAAATGTTTGTGCAGATGGGAAATCCAGTTAGTATAATTCTGGGGGCCAGAACTGAACCAGCACGGAGGCAAAGGCCACCTCCTTCACTCCACCTTCCCCAACGAGAGCCAGGGGTGCTCCAGAGAAGGGCACAGAGTTGGAAAAGCTCTTTTTAAAAAAATGTTTCTAAGCTGAGTTTTAACTTGTAGCCTTGACAGTATCATTAACCCAAACTCTGAAACCACTCTGGAGTCCTTGTGCTTAGCACCTAGTCACTCAGTATTCAGCACGGATGGCTCATTTTCGTGTTACTTAGACCCTACTCCCATGCATCACTATGACAACATCCCTCATCTTGCCTCTGCTTAAATATAGTTTAATACGTAGTTTCATTTAATTATTTTCTTTATTAAGGGCAGATACTTAGAAAATAGCTTTTTAAAAGGCAAAAACCAAGTCTTTAGGTAAAATTGTCTCTTTCCCAAAGATGGATGTGCATCAATACAAAGAATGGTCTAATCTGGCATCTGTTTATTGCTAGAAAGAACCTTGATTTTGCTAATACATTTCTATGCACCAGAACAAAAAGAAAAAAGCCATCCATAAAAAGACAATTACAGAGATGCAATCAAGCACTGATGGCAGTGTGCAGACATATCTCAGAGAGCAGGCAGGAGAGTAGGGATTGCAGGTTCAGTTTTATGTAGCTTCTTATAAATCAATTTTTAAAGTAATTTCCTCACATTCAATGAGGTAAATTTGATTTCTGTAGTCAGTATTCATGTTCCAGAAAACAATATGCACTTTGTTCTATAATTACACGATGCCTATTATTTTAGCCTAGAGACATTATTTTATTATAGAGCCAGGTTCTTCCCAGAGCCCAAATCACGGCTGGTAATGAGTGGGTGCTCAAAGCAGAGCCCCATGCATCCAGCAGCCCCGCGTGTCCTTGAAGAGCTGGCGCACACCCCTGGGCACCGGCACCGGCACCAACTGAGCACCCAAGTATGCCTCCGCTCCACCCGGGAGCAGGGAGAGAAGCGGACAGAGGTTAAAGGGCTTTGTTAGGGGCTCCCAGAAGCCACCGGTCTCATCGAGTCTGCCTCCTGCTCCGAGTGGAGCCTTCTCTCCAGTCAGTATCAGTGGGTCCTGGCCTGAGGGATGCAGCGTGGATGGCAGGAAGAGGGGGAGGAGATGGAGCCCAGTTCTCTGCCTTCCCGTCCCGACCACCTCCCACCTCGCTTTGACCCCTGTGACTGGTGACATTGGGGTGGATGGGAAGGCAGGAGGTGGGTGCCTCAGTGGTCAAATCCAAGGAGCCAGAAGGCAGTCCCTGCCGGAAACCTAGCCCACGCTGCACAGTCCGCTCAGCAATGCCAGTCCTGCGTGAAGTGCTAGAGACTGCATGCAGAGGCCCTGCCTGCCCTGTGGAACTCACATTCGGGGAGTAGGGGGGAGAGGAGGGCACAGACTGCCAACCAGGCTAATACAAAGAGCAGTGTAAAGGGTAGTGAGTGCCCACAGAGAATTACAGCAGGAAGGAACGCAGGGTGAGGGGGGGCGGGGCGGGGGTTCAGAAAGAATGGCAGGTAACATTTGAGCAGACTTGAAGGCGGGGAGCAGGCCAGGCTGATGGGTTGCTTTTGGGGAAGCAAGTAGGAAGCTCCTGAGGGGGCAGGATGCCTGGCATGTTAGGGCAACAGAGCGACGGGCCCTGCTGGAGTGGAGTGAGCAAGGAGAGGGGAAGGAGTTGGGCTGGGAGAGGGACAGGCAGATCATCCCTGCAGATCCTTAGCCCGAGGCTCTGGGCTAGGAGGGCATGTGGCTGCAGCAGAGGTCCCTGCCTCCCCCCAGAGGGAGATGGTGCCTTGGCCCAGGGGTGGCAGCAGGAATGGTGAGAGGAGGTCACATTGTGCTGTGAAGGAGGCAGGACTGGGCTTTCGTTTGGTTTTATGGCTCTGTTGGGGGACGGGGGGAGGATGGGAGGAGAGAAGGGTTCCTGAGGATTAATCAAGGTGATATATGTCACACTTCCTGGCACAGAATTAGCTTTTAAAGACTGTGGCATCACTCTACACTGATCTGTGCAAACCTCGGCCAGGGGGCTCTTCTCAGCTGGAGGAATGCTGTGGGCCTGTGACCACACAACCCCCACGGAGGTGACAACCAGCACAGCACAGGGGGCATCAAGGGCCCTCCCTGAGGAAGGGCTGTGGGCGCAAAGGCTCAGGAGGACACTGTGGAGGGAAAACGAATGCCAGGGGCCAGGCACTGGGCTGCCCTTTGGGAGGGAGCTGCCCTGGAACCCTGGAACCGCCAGATGAGGTGTTGAGGGGCTCCCCAGGTGGCCCTGCACCCAGCTCCCCAGCCTGCTTTCAAGATGCCATCTCACCACGGGATGCCAGCAAGATATATTTCCTCCAGATTTAGGTTTTGACACAGGCAATAGTTTAGGCCAGAAATATGTCAGCCCCGGAACTGACTAACCATTAACTTTTCATAAGCAACTCAGGTATGAACCCTTTATGACTCTGTGATGACACAGGACACCTCAGCTATCTGGTGTTCTATTTTTATTACTGAAGCTTCCGCAGAGCGAGGGGACCGGGGCTCTGGGAAGCAGAGCAGATGTTTCCGAGAAACTCTCAGGGCGCCCGCAGCACTATCCAGTGTGTTACTCCCCTGGGGCGCTGGGGGCCTGGTTCCCTGAGAGCTGGCTGCAGTGTCCACCACCCACCCTCCACCTCTGCCCTAGCGGGGCCTCTTTCTGAGCCCTAACCCCCTCATTGGGCTAGTTCAGTGCTCGGCACACTCATTAGTCAACCGAGCCAAATATCAACAGTACAATTGATTGAAATTTCTTTTGAGAGCCCAATTTTTTAAAACTTATACTTCTAACGCATTTCTTCAAAAGAGACTCGCCCAGGCAGTGGTATTTTGTGGAAGAGCCACACTCAAGGGGCCAAAGAGCCGCATGTGGCTGGCGAGCCACAGTTTGCCGACCACGGGGCTAGTTCATTGGCCAGAAGAACTCGTGAGGGTTGTGGCCGGGCCCTCTGGAGTGGGAGCAAGACAGAGTCAGCGTTTCAAGGAGCAGGAGCACGATAGGAACCAGGACCGGCCGCTGCCATGTGGCTGCCCTAGGACAACCGTGGTGCCCACTGCCGGTGGCCCCTCCTCCCTCCCGCCACAGATTGCTTCTGTGGAAGCCAGGGGAACAGCAGAGGGGGGGATGGATGGTGTTGGCTCCAGGGAGTCAAGAGGAGTTTTGCATCTTCTGTTAATAATGACAAGAAGAGTAACATCCCGCGTATGTCACACTCCCCACAATGGAAAACGTATTCACAGACATTTGCCCGCCCCGTCTCCAACACCTCATGAGGCATGCAGGGCACCACTTGCCAGAGGGACGAGGGAGCGCGTGATCCATGACAGAGTTCAAGCTAAAATCTGCGTCTCTGTGTCCCAGCGCTGGGCCCATCACTTCATAACCGGCAAGGCACAGCCCTGTTTCTAACCAGTGAGCCGAGCTCCCCTCAGTCCCCTCAGCTCTGAGAACCACACCTCAGAGATGTCTGGTCGCTAAAGCCAAACCTGATGAAACACTGGGTAATTCTTTCTCCCAGCCTGTCTGTAGTTGGGCTGGACTGGGCCAGCATTGCGCATGGTTCTGCTAGAGAGAACACAGCTGGCTAACCAAAAAGGCCCTGGGTGAGTGCTTTGTACCCAAGCGCTCACAGGGGCCTCTGACCAGCCAACAGCCCCTCCCACCACCCTCCCTTACACACTAGCAACTAGCCCGATGGGAGCCCACTTTGTGAGCTACAGAACTACAAGGCTTACTGAGCGGTATCCCATGGGCCACATGCACACACACACACTCATTCGCTCACTCAATCACACCCGCATCAGCCCTCCTGGCTCTCTTTATGCTCTGCCCTTTGTTGTTGTTTGCCCCATTTTCCGGAGAGTCTTATTTCTTTCTTCTGGGTTTTCCTCTGCAAGCTGCCTGAAATTATTTGGGTATCAAGGTGGGATCTAAACCCATGGTGAGCAAAGCCCAGCCCACAGGCCAAATCTGCCCACTGCCTATTTATTTACATAAGATGCCATTGGAATATAGTGGCACTGCTTGATTTATGTATCGCTATGACTGTTTTCGTGCCACAAGGCAGGGCTGAGTAGTTGACAGAAACTCTGTGGCCCACAAAGCCAAAACTATTGCAGTCTGGCCCTTTAAGAAAAAGTTTGCCTTCGCTCAACAAGGCGCCCTCCAAGCACAGGTGGGCAAGCGCCAGGGAACCCGCCCATAAACAGCAGGGCAGGTGAGCCCAGTGGAGACTGAAAGGGAGCTAGCTGGGGAAGGGTTCAAGCGTCGCCTCCCCGAGAAGGGGAGCAAGGCCTTGCATGGATATGCGGCTCTGGCCAGCGACCTGGGACAGCGATGCAGGTGCTGCTGCCCCAGCCTGCACGGCCCCTCAGGCAGCTCTGCTGAGCCAGGGGACGGGCGGGCAGGAAGTCTCGGAGCCGCAGCATTTCTGTTTCCCGGGAAAACTGGGAGCCCTGCCCATCCTTCCCAAGCTGCTCAGTAGAGAGGCCAACCGCGCTGCCTTCCTCGCCCCGCGCAGGACTTCGGAGAGGACAACTCACTCTACATCACCAAGGTGACCACCGTCCACATGGGCAACTACACCTGCCATGCCTTCGGCCACAAGGAGCTGTTCCAGACCCACGTCCTGCAGGTGAATGGTTAGTAAATGGCTCCGTGCATGTCATCCCCTCACAGCGTTCCCCAGATGCTGCTCAGAGCAACCCTCCCTCTCCTGTAGTCTGACTTCTTAAAGAAACACCTGACCCCCCAGACACCCCATCTCTCTCATAAGCAAAGCGGGCAATGAGAAGAGGGCAACGTCCGCCAACTAATTTTGGGGTTTGGCTTCACCCAAAGCCCCCTCTGAGGAAACAAATCCTGGTGCGAGGATGTGGGTCCTGAGGTGGGTCACCTTCGGCAGCAGAGGCCTCCAGGGGACAGGGCAGTGGCCGGTGCTGTGTATGGTCGTGGCTCCAGTGAGAAGCAGACACTGTCTGAAACCCACCGCAGCTCCAGGCAGTGTGGACCCATATCACTCACCCAGCTGGCAGGCACTGTTTCCTCAGCAGGCTGGTTCCCATCTCCCTCCTCAGAGGCTCAACCAGCCTCAGCTGGGGCCATGCCCAGCCCACACCTGGGCAGGCCTGGGAGGCTCTGTGCTCCCCCAGCCCCCAGCCCCCCTGCCCACCACCCAAAGCCAAATCTTCTCCTGTCACCTTATATACCCCACATAGGAGGAAGTCATTTAATTTAGAGGTAACTGCCAGGATTCCTGGGCAGAAATAACCCCTCCCGGGGTCAGCAGCAACTTGCAGCAGCCATGTTTTCTGAGCATGTGCTCTGGCCAGTCCTGTGCTTACACGTCACATGGATGCTCCCAGTTGGTATACTTTAACCCATGTATGGATGAGTTTCTAGGTGAGGTCACTTGCCTGGGGCCACACACATGGGCAGGTAATGTTCTAGACCCAGGGCATGTGCTCTGACTCCAACCTGGCCACACCAGCCATCAAAACAAACAAGCCACTGTCTCCCCACAATGCTGTGGTGAATCAGCATCCTGGGGAAATCAGACTCGCCAAGGCAGGCCCAGCTGGGCATCATTCCTATCCCCCAGCAGGTCTGAGCAAGAGTTTGTGGTCAGGGAACTGCTTAGAGATTTCCAGACTTCTCTTCCAGCCAAAGTACTACCAATAGAATTGGAGGAAGCATGCTGGGACCTCTTTATTTGTGATCAGTTTTCTACTTCATTAAATGTAGAAGTGGGTTTGGCTGCATGACATCTGGGCGAGGCCAGACAGGTGGCCCTAGCTCCCCAAGCCCCGAGATCCCTGGGCTGCGCTGACCCCCAGGCACTTGGGGTGGCATTTGGGGCCATGAACCAACTCCCTCATGGGAGCAACATGCTAACATAAGCCAACTGTGACCTCACAAGGACACAAGTCCACTGCCTGCTGACCTGGGAATAAGATGAGAGGTGATCACAGTATTCCAGAAGTTAAGCTTGCTGTGCTGGACTGAGAGGGAAGCGCGTACTGTGTGGGGTGGTGGGAAGGTGTTGAAAGTAGAGTGGTATGGAAGTCATGGTAGCAATCCTTGCTGAATATCTCCTGTGCACCATCCCTGTTTCAAATGGGGAACCTGGGGCTCAGAGACAGCAAGGGATTTGCCCAGAACCCCCAGCCCTACAGTGAGTAAGTGCAGAACCGATCTTGACTCCAAAACCCAGGTTCTTGACCCCTGCCTCCCCTCCCTGTTGGAGTATGCTGTTGTTGCTATTGGAGAATCCAGATGTGGGGTGCAGGGGTAGGGGGGACAGTAGGTCAATGTTGAGCTGCTGTGGGTGTTACAGACCTGAAGGGGCTCGTTTTCCTGCGTGCATCAAAGCCCAATAAGACATGCTCAGAAGTTAGTAGCAAAGAAAGGAAAGGTTTATTTAAGGAAGTAGCACCCAGTTTGGAGACACAGGTGAGCTAGTGTTCTAAAAACCTGGATTCCTGATGGCTTCTAGGGGATGGATTAGAGAGAGAGAAAATCGTTAATCATTGCAACTAAAGGAGTTAGGGTCGGGGGCCCCACTGACAGGTCAGGGCCAAGGTCAGGGTGGTTAGTCTTGCATTTGGTCCTAATGTCAGCCAGGGAGTTGTTCTGTCTGGTTATGCAAGAATGTGGTCAGTAGGTCCAGTCCTTCCTGGGTCTGGGGCTGAAGCATAACTAAGGGCAAGGTGTTATCTTTAGTTTGACGGAAACTCTCTTCCTTTGATCAACAGAGTTGAGGCTTTGTTCTTTTCTCTAAATATGTACTAAGTTGATTGGGGTGACATTGGTCAACATGAACATATAGGTTCCCGGTGTGGGTTTCTAGGTTGCAAGATCTGTATATTGTACCATGTGCCCACCACCCAAAGTCAAATCTTCTCCTGTCACCTTATATTAGGGTCCCTTTCTCCCCTCACCCCCTTCTCTCTGGCAATTACCACACTGTTGTTTGTGTTCATGCATTTCAGTTTTATATCCCACATAGGAGTAAGTCATATAATTCTTAGCTTTTTCTGAATTATTTCTCTTAGCATACTGTTCTCAAGGTCCATCCATGTTCTTGCAAATAGTGCTATTTTGTCCTTTCTCGTGGCTGAGTAGTACTCCATTGTGTACATGTACCGCATCGTCTTTATCCAGTCCTCCATCGCAGGACACTTCATTTCCATGTCTTGGCTTGTATTCCAAGCTTAACTTCTGGAGTACTTCGTTCACAATGCTAGAGTGAACACAAGGGTGCATGTGCCTTTGCGAATACATGATTTCGAGTTTTTCAGGTGTGTTCCCAGGAGAGGGATTGCTGGGTCACATGGTAGCTCTGTTCTTTAATTTTGGGGGTAACTGCCAGAATACTTTCCATAGTATTACTGGACTACATTCCTACCAGCAGTGAATGAGGGTTCCCTTTCTCCCACAGCCTCTCCAACACTTGTTATTGCTTGTCTTGCTGATAATGGTCACTCTAAGAGGTGTAAGGTGGTATCTCATTATAGCTTTGATTTGCATTTCCCTATTTGCCAGTGAGGTTGAGCATTTTTTATATATCTATTGGCTGTTCATCTGTCTTCTTGAGAGAGGTGCCTGTTGTGATTGGGTTGATGCCGAGTTTTATGAGTTCTTTATATATTTTGGAAATTAAACCTTTGTCGGTTTGCAAATATCATCTCCCATCTGGTTGGCTGCCTCTTTGTTTTGTTGTCCATTTCTTTTGCTGTGCAGAAGCTTTTTAGTTTGATACACCCCATTCATTTTTTTGTGCCTTTACTTCCCTTGCCTTTGGGGTCAAGTTCATAAAATGTTCTCTATGACCAATGTTCATAAGGCTTTGTTCTTTAAGGCAATTTGATGCTGACCAGAACCTAATTGTCCTGAGGGCTTAATGATGAGGGAGTGGTGGTGCAGTGTGTGCAAAAGTTGAGGGATCTGGTTGAAGGAGGCAAGTTAATCCTGCGATGAGACTGGACAGAGCCGGCTTGAATTAAAGGAAGAGCCGTATTAAAGAAAGGATGCTCCAGTATGGCTACATGGGCTGCACAATGAGGGGGAGTGGGGACAGGACCCCTGCCTCGTTCATCTCTGTCCCAGTGTTGAGCTTAGACCTGATCAGAAACAGCTGGCCTGTGAGAATCTGAGGAAGGATCCACTGACAGTGACTGTAAGGCCCAGTCCCCGCCCCCAGCATGACAGGAGCTGGGGAACTGCATGGCTTGGTGTCACCGGCTCTGGGTGGGGCTGAGCAGGTCACTGTGCACACTCTTGATGCTGTTTGGGTTCCCAGGAGACCACAGAGGTGGGGGCCTGGGGAGCTTTACAGGTTGTGGCCTGGTGCCAGGGAGTAACATTAGGGCAGGAGGACCTGGGGAGGCTGAGAAGGCATTGCTGGTGCTCAGGACCCACGGAGCACTGTGTTTCTAAGGAGTCCCCTGAGGCAGGGGTGGGAGGCGGCAACATTCGCCTGTGGGATTTGTTCCTTTCCACCATCCGAAGCTGGAAAGATGGCCCTGAGCAGCTTGGGTAGAATCCGGTGCCATTGCCCAGCAGGGCTGCTGGAGGTCCCTTTGGGTCCCCTTCAGGTCACAGGGGGCCTGAAGCTTCCTCTGAGGCAGTGCTCGGAGGAGAGAGCAATGTTCTGTGTCTGGTCCTCCAACTGGGATCGCCTCAGAAGGAAGACAGGAAAGGGAAGAGGATGAAAGAAGGAGATAGGGGTGGGGTTCAGAAGATTCCCCGGAGCAGCTGATGTGCTGGGGAGTTTGTGTGTGGCCTGTGGGCCCATGAGACAGAGATGCCACTCCTGGGAATAGGAGCTGGGCTGGGGGCTGCTCCATCCTAGGCACAGGGCAGACCCAGCTGCCAGCACCTCTGTCAAAGGGTCAAGACATGAACACTGAGCCAGACAGACCTAGGTTCAGTCCTAGTGCTGGTACTTCCTTGACATACAGTCTTAGGCTAGTAAACTTAGCTGTAAAATGGGAATAATAACAACACCTCTGGCCTCATAGGCCTGATGAGATATGATATATGGAAAAGCCTGATACAGATATATAGTTCAAAGTCCATGGTTAGGAGAAGATATGGGAGAGATTTGGGCTTGTCTCGAGCCATATTTTACTGTAGTTGGTGGACACGGGTCTGAGCTAGTGGCTCCTCAAAGAGCCTCCAGCCAGTTATTCAGATGGGAAAATTAAGACCCCAAACAGGGAGTAAAATATAGACTTCTTCTAAAATATAGACTTCCACTCCCTGGTGGCAAGAGCAGGACCACCCTATACAGGTTGGGCCACCATCTTCTGAAGCTCTCCCTCCGTGACTCGGCCTTGACCTGGGTGGCTCAAGGAATCCCCCCCCAGGAAACTACTGCCTCTCTCAGATTATTAATATTACTTTCCCATAGACCAGGCGTCCCAGAGATGAGGCCCAAACACTGACATGATTTATAACTTCATGCAAACCTCCCGCATTGCTTTCATCAGAAGGAGCAGGAACTCCAGACATAAATGATTAATCCATTAAATTAAAAACACCCTTGACCTCCCCACCGTTCAGACAAGCAGAGATTCATCCCCCCCCAACAAAAAAAAAACGCAATTATCGTCTCCCGCATCTGTTGACTTCTCCCACATGGTGCTTTCAAGAATGTGCCTCTGACTCCGGACGCGTTCGTTCTCCCTCCACCTCGGGAGTGACCGATGCGTCCAAAGAACTCGGGCCTTTGTGTCATGCATCCCAGCATTTTCACTGGAAGGCTTGGCAGATTATTTTTAATGAAGCTGTTTACACAGGACCTATTAATCTCAAATGATTTTTAGTGCACAAATTACACAAAAGAAGAGGGGACATCAGGGGGAAAAAAAAACAGTTGGGTCCTTGCCTTAGTGCTGGCAGAAAGCTGGTCCCCCCTCCTTGGGGCAGGCAGGACGCTTTCTCCGCAGCAGGATTTTTTCTGACAGGACCCCGTCCAAGTGGGGCTCAAGGGCACCAGGTCTTTGACGCCTCCTGCCCGGGGCTCTGCCAGTCCTGGCCGGAGGCTGGACCCAGAGCTCTGGCTCTGGTAGGAGGCCCAGCTTCTGCCCGCGGTGAACAGGTGCTGACTCAGAGCCAGGGCCTGTTGCACCAATGGCAGGCTCCATGGTGCCTCATCACATGTGAAGGGAACAGTTTGGTCCTGGAAGCAGTGGTGAGCTCTCACCCAGATGATAGGGTCACTTTTTTTAACCTCCTTGTGCTAGTTTTCCCCTTAGCAGGTAGTCAGGTCCAGGCAAGATGAGCTCCTCAGTGGATCTTCTATGTTGCCAGGGGGCCTAGGACTGTCTGCAGGGCCCCTTTCCCCTGCTGCCCTGGCTGTGCTTCAGTTTCCTTGACACCAATCCTTCAGGAAAAATAGGGGAGGCCTAGCCACCCAGAGAGGGGCAATAGCAGCCACCTCTCCCTGTGAGTCCACCCTCCATACAGACACATACATACACTCCTGCTCAGTGAGCTGGTCCTGCCACCTCCCCCCATGCTCTTGCCCCGTGAGCACTCTGGCTTCCCCAACATTCCTGGCCTCCTGACTCCCTGCCACACACTGTTCCCTCCTTGAGAATGCTCTCCCCCACCGCACCCCCTGACCCCCGCCACTTTGCTGCCAACTCCCCCTTATCGCTCAGACCTCCGTGCGTCGTCATTACTCTGTTCATTAAGCAAAGATTTACGGAGTTTCTTTTACATGCCACTCACCAGCTGAGCAGTAGAAAGCATGGCCATGAACAGACCAAACTCTCTGCCTTCGTGTATGTGTCAAAGGGCGAAAGGTACTGAGGAGGGATTTTTTAAAAACAGGGATAAGGAGAGTCAGATAAGAGGTGGGGCTTTTAGATCGGGTGGCAAGTGAAAAAGGCCTTACTGACGCCATATGGAGGGGAGTGCATCTGTGGGGAGTGCATCTGTGGGCAGTGTGGGAGAGGGCTCGGCACGGGGACCTGTTAACATTCCCTTCAGCTGTCTCCCCAGAGCCACCCAGTCTCTCCTCAGTGTTAGGGTCGCCAAAGGAGGAATGCACAAGGCCAAAGTGGTAAGGGATTATAAATTTATTAGGTCATCTGGATACCGGATGGGCTGAGCCCCCCCAAATGGCACCAGCACCCAGAAACAGGGAGTGAGGGGTTTTTAAAGGGCTCTAGCCAGGCTTTTTCTGGGCAGTGAATTATCTGTGCAGGTCTGGATTCTGGGAAAGTCCAGAGGGGAGAGCTAATGGTCTTGCAAGTGGAAGGTCCATTGTGAAGTGGCCTAGAGGTCAGTTCCCAATTCAATTATTTGACCAGACCTAACATGCCTACAACTCCAGTCTGCTCCTAGCTGCTCGCCCAGAGTGAGTGGCCAAGAGTGAGATCTTGTGCACTAACCCTGTAAGAGGGGGCCTGGGTTTCTAGCAGACTCCTGTCTCTCCCTGGCAGACAGACTTCTCGCTGACTCTCACAGCCGGATGTTATGTGGGCTTCTCTCCCTAGCTCTGCTGCTCTGTGCTGGGGGCCCCAGCATGGAGTTGAGACCCCACATTCCTCAGGGGGAACCTTTGCAGCTGAGAGACCCCTCCAGAGTC
Source organism: Lasiurus cinereus (assembly GCA_011751065.1). Classification (NCBI taxonomy): domain Eukaryota; kingdom Metazoa; phylum Chordata; class Mammalia; order Chiroptera; family Vespertilionidae; genus Lasiurus; species Lasiurus cinereus. Next base: position 6,408,169 of record JAAGEH010000293.1, read on the forward strand.
CCCGCCACTGCCCTTGGAGCAGGGCCAACCCATCTCATGTCTCTGCCCTTCCTATAGTCTCAATGTGGCTTCTTCTGTAAATTCTTGGTTATAAGACTATTTCTTTTTTACAGATGTCCCCCTTTCTCATAAGAATTCTCTTCAGCTAGCCTTCAGTTGGTTATTCAAGATGATTGTTCTAGATTTTAGTTGTAATTCCAGTTGGGTCCTGGGAGGAGGCGAGTGTACCTTCTACCTCCCCTGCCTTCATCTTGCATGGGATGCTGCCTCTTATTGGACAATAGGAGCTTCAAGATAAGTAGTTGCCCACTTCAGGAAGAATCCATCCCCCATCATTCCAAAGAAAGGGAGAGGCTTTTGTTTCATTCAGGATAATATCCAGGTGCCTTTATATAAGCTCTCACGAACCCGTTTTGGAAGTATGTAAAGTAAAATGTGTAAGTAGGACAGAGCCCTCAATTCCACTGAAAATGGTAATCATTTTATCTCCTGGGCCCAAAGCTGGGGGTAGGATGGAAGGTCCTCCAGACAGTCTCCACTTCTTCCGGGTACCTCCCCACAGACAGCCCAGGTAAGAGAAGCCTGCGTTCTATGGAGGGTGACGCCTTGCCCACCCATGCTCATGAGATGAGTGGGCCAGGCCATACCCCCAGCCCCGAGCTGGACTGCCAGGGCCCATGGCTGAGTTAGAGTTAAGGAGGGCACACTTGCCTTTTGCCCGTGTTCTAGGGATTGAGAAGGGGAGCAATAAAAATGACCCACTGGAAAATCAATGGATTGCCCCAGAGCAGGGATATAATGAGTAGCCCTGCCAGTCAGCTCATAAGTGCTTTGTGAAGCACTTCCTGCAAGAAATAAGCCTCTGTCCGATGGCTTTCTGATAACAGAAATAATATATCTGAATTTTATTTATTCAGAAATAAATGTCAGTGGCTATTGCTCTTCACTTGTAGCAGCTGAACCACATTAAATATTTGGGTGTCTTTCTGGTCATATTTAGAATAACGATGAAAGCCATGAATTACAGGGTAGGAAGCCTGGCGTGTTTGTTGCCTGCAATCCGTTTTATAGCTTTCTCTTAGGGCTTGAGTTGCTGAATAGGATGATTGTAAGCTGCTTACAAAGGGAATTGTGGAGTTGCCTTTCAGCTCACCTCCCTGGAGCAGGGTTTAGGGGCTGGACCCCAGGCCCGAGGCCAGGTGAGGGCCTTCTCTTACCGGCACTGATTCTCACCCACAGTGCCACCAGTCATCCGTGTCTACCCGGAGACCCAGGCACAGGAGCCGGGGGTGGCGGCCAGTCTGAGATGCCATGCAGAGGGCATTCCTATGCCCAGAATCACTTGGCTGAAAAATGGCATGGATGTCTCAACCCAGATGTCTAAACAGCTCTCCCTTTTGGGTAAGAACTGCCCTCATTGTCTGTGCTATTCCCACCAAGTTCAAGCTGGCCCTCTCCCCAGGATGGAAATGAGAGGCTGGAGCTGTATCTAAGTCAGATATGTTGGAGTGAACAGATGTCACCCCAGACTGCTCTACTCTCTGGGCTCCCACAGTCTTGTGGGCTTTCTGGGGGCAGTGATGAGAGGCTGTCAGTCAGGTCCCAGGTCACCCTCAGTTCATTCAGGTGTTCTGGCCCTTGGTGGGTGAATGTCTGGATGTTGGCTACCCTCAGACGTGCTGAGGGGCTTCATGTTGTTAATGCCAACACTGTCCAAAGTTCAGTGAGGAGAATGGGGAAGGTGGAAGTGGAGTCCTGGCTGAGCACTGTCCTTTCTGCAGCCAATGGGAGCGAACTCCACATCGGCAACGTCCGGTATGAAGACACAGGGGCGTACACCTGCATTGCCAAAAATGAAGTGGGCGTGGATGAAGATATCTCCTCACTCTTCATTGAAGACTCGGCTAGAAAGACCCGTGAGTCCACGCTTGCCTTTGAGCTCTTCCCTGAGCTGGTGGGATGGGCGGGGTGTCAGGGAGGGAAGTGACTGACCAGGGCCAAAGCCGTCAACCATGAGCCCCTGAAGAGAGGGTAACACCCATATCCATCTGTGCTCAAACCTGCAGACAGAGGGTGCCCAGAGGAGAACACACCTTCCCTGGCAACCTGGATGACTCTAGAAACAGAGGAACTCCCTGGACAGCAGACAAAGCCAGGACTATAAGGAATCTCCCATATCCTGGCCCCAGTTCTAATTCCTACCTGCCCTGGAACCTCTGCCCTCATCTACAAAATACCCCCTACTATCCACCCACCAGGGGTCACTGTCCCATGTGGCCTAGGGACTGGCTGTGCCTGCAATCCTTTATCCGGGGATGCCGCCCACCTGGGTGCTAAGGGTCCTCTCCCTTGGGGCCACCTCTCCCCAAGTGGGTCTGCTGCTATGATTTCAAGGACATGGGTGCTGGCCATGGTCTCATTCCCTCAGTCACAGACTCCAAGCTGAGTCTTTTCCAGCAAGGGAGGTCATCAGAAGTGTTTCAGATAAGGAGGATCCTAGTTGAAAGTCAGAGCTCTCCTGGAAGTAATCCTGCATGTCTGAGAGAGATGTGGCTCCCTCTTTGTCATCTTGGGGAAGTAGAAAACCCCATTAGCTGGGATCCTGGGACCTGATGTCAAGGATTCATTCAGAATTGAAAGAGTCCTGAGACTCAGAGGCATTTGTTCATGTGCACAGTCCTCTGTGGGCAGGCAGTGGTGCCTGCCGTTCTGTGAACTCAATGACACATGTTCTCAAAGTGTGAGGAAGGTTCTCACTCTGCTTTCTTCTTCTTTTCCTCCTCTCCACTGGCTCCGGCTCTCCCAACTCTCCGCTGCTGCAGTTGCAAACATTCTCTGGCACGAGGAAGGTACCAGCTCACTCGTTCTGTGTTGTGTCTGTGGCCACATGTGCTTGTAGTTCCAAAACAGGCCATCTTTCCATGAGCGTCAAACAGTCCTACAAGCGGGGTTCATATGCCAAATCAGACTGAGCAGGGAGGTCCAAGTCAGACTCAAGTGGTGCACCCTGAGAAGCAGATTTCAAACCTCCTAGTGTCTTTAATGGTCACCGATCCATCAGAATTTAGAAATGGAAAGTATCCATTTCAAGCTCATTGAAACCTCCACTAGAAGAGCCCACTCAGCAGGGGGTCCTGAGCAGATCGAGGCCTTGAACTTTTCTACAGCGGCTGGTATTGGTATTGGAGTTTAGTATATACTCTGAGGAAATGCTGAAGGAGAAAGCTATGGTGATTTATATGAATATATATTTGTTTACATGTATATTTTTAAATGACTAGACTTTTAAATTTTGCATTAGCAAACAATCTTTAAACATTAGAGTGGGCCATATAAAATTGATTTTTATACATCAAAACTGGCCTAATATGGACAATGTCATATGGTTCAAAAAATAGCAGACAGTTGACTCTGGATGCTGCCTGACCCTCTAGCTCCTAACCATGAGGCACGAAAAAGCTTTTGCTCTGCGTCTTTCAGAGTTGATGTTTTTCTTTTCTTTTCTTTTTAATAAATTTTATTGATTTTTTACAGAGAGGAAGGGAGACAGAGAGAGTTAGAAACATCAATGAGAAACATCAATCAGCTGTCTCCTGCACACCCCCTACTGGGGATGTGCCTGCAACCAAGGTATATGCCTTGACCGAAATCGAACCTGGGACCCTTGAGTCCGCAGGTTTATGCTCTACTCATTGAGCCAAACCAGTTAGGGCAAGGTGGTGTTTTTCTAAGGAGGTTACTGCAAAGGGACCCAGAGGATGCAGGGAACCCTGGGGTGTAAAGTCCAGCTAGGGAGGCCCACTTAAGACCCATGCTGCCCAAGGCCTGGCAGGTGCTGCACTAATATCAGACAACCCAGCAGCAAGCACTTCCCATCATGCCTGGCAGCCAGCCGCTGGTACCCTTTGCCGCTAAGACTCAAGACCTGGAGACAGGGGAAATGCAGGGGCCAAAACAGAGAGGCAAGCTGCTCAACCACAGGACGCTCTCAATGAGATGATGAGAGCACACAAAAGCAAGGAAAGCTACTTGGTGCCCCCTCAGTAGAAGCTAAACCCAGGTAGAAGCTTGCGGGAAAGGAGCAGATGCCTTGATCATGAGGCTAGATCTCCTGTGAAGTTGATTGTTGAGTATTTGTTTAGTCTCCTGTTCCATTGCCAACTGTGAGCAAGGCACTGTGCACGGCCTGAAATGTAGCTACAGCTGCAGACCCCATGAAGAGTCTATTACGCCTTCAACCTTACATTGGTCCTTCCGACCATCAGTTTTCTGAGAAGCCCCAGGAGGCTGTTCCTGAGGTCTGCTGTTGAGCAAGGGCTTTGACCCCCTTACACTCCTAGGTGCGAGTGAGAAGTTTGCCAGGTGAGAGGGTACAGAAGCAAAGATCCTGCTGGGGGCCAAGAACCGGCATCATGGCCTGTCTGACTCTCGGGGGACGGCTGCCCAGCACCCAGGCTCCCCTCGGCAGCTAGGCAGATAGTCCTGGTCAACCCCAGCTTTGAGAGGCGGGGTCAGGCTGTTGGTCATGGCAGGAACCCTCTTGCCTAGAGCCCTTCTCAGCACAAAACCCGAGGTAGTCAAGGCTGCTTCATGGACTCAGGGACCTCTGTCCTCACTGGGAGCCGCAGGCACTGGTGCAACCACCATGGGCCTGACACCCCAAAATCTGCCTGCAGAGTCATTGGAAGCAAATGGGATGGTGATTCCTAGTATTTGCCTGACTTGTTTCTAACTCACTAAAAACTTAGAGAAGTTTTTAAGAGGTGGTGTTTTTCAAAGGCGAGATTACTGCAAAGGGACCCAGAGAATGCAGGAGGCCCTGGGGGTGTGACATGCAGTTACAGAGGCCCACGTAAGAGGCGTTCAGAGTTCGGACGGGATCCACCCATGCACAGCACCCTATGCAGAGACTTGGGCTCTCTAACCTGGCTCCCTGCAGAGCCCTCTGTGTGCTGCACATCATGCACTGGTGCTCTCTGCATGTGAGGAAAGAGTTCTGTGCATATTAATTTATTTCATTTTTTTAGAACTTATAGAAATCTTTGTTTTTCTACCTTCAACATATCTGAAAGAGTGGGGAGAAAGTGGGAGGAAGCACTCTAACTGTACCCATCTCTGTGCCGGGTTGGCCTTTTATGGAGAGGCAGAGTGAGGGGACACCGAGCAGGGGCTTGGGTCTAACCCCAGCTGTGGCCCAAAGGCAGGTGGCCTCCTTGGACCTCAGTTTCTTTGTCTTTAAAATAAGGAAGCTACACTGACTGGTGGTCCCCAAGGCCTTTTCTTCCCAGATGGCCGAGCGCTGGGCCGGGTGCGGGCAGGCAGGCAGGCAGGACCAGCTGTGGGCTCTGTCACCTGGCACGTGTGCCACAGATACCCCACTGGGGCAGAGGTGGAGCCTGTAGTCTTGAGGGAGGGGTTTGCCAGCACAGACAGGCTGGGGCTCAGTTTGGACTGAGGAGCACCTGCATAGCATTCTGTGGGCCCCGCATTCCAGGAAGTGGTGCTGCACCTAAATGTGTTCAAAATAAGAGCCTTTGCTTTGGGGGAATTATCTGAATTTAGTGGATAACGAACGACCAAGGGAGGCTTTGCCTTTCAGAACAGGAACTGTCAACTGTATGTCAACGCCACTGCTGTCGTTTATTGGAAAACCTGTGCTGGTAGCCAGCTCTAGTTGACTGATGTGCATGTCTGGGAGGACACCTGGGGACTGCAGAGCCCTCTGTGTGCTGTTCTAATTGACAGTCTCTGGGGCCCATTCTCCCATGCTCCCCATACCACCTGCTCATCTCACCTCGTCCCAACTTCACCAGGACTTGCACTGTGTGCCTGCAACCGATGCACCCGAGCGGCAGTTTTGTGTGTGCCCGTTATGGCATGTGACCCCATAGGGTGAGGGGGAGGGAAGGGGCATGGCAGCTGCTAGAGGGACATAACCATGGCTGTGTTTGCTCCTTCCAGGCCTCAGTGTGGGAAACATGTTCTATGTCTTCTCCGATGACGGCATTATCATCCTGCACCCCGTGGACTGTGAGATCCAAAGGCACCTCAAACCCTCTGAGAAGATCTTCATGAGCTCTGTAGGTTCCCACACCCAGAGCACTTGCGCATCACACACGAACAAAATACTAAAAGTCAGTCTTTCTACAGGGGTGCCATTGGATTCTTAAATTCCACCTACTATACGTGGTGTGGTCCAACTTTGTCCCAAGGCTCAAGGAACACGAGGCTGAGCATGTAAATGCCATTCCTCCATCAGACAGCCACATCTATGCACTAAGCCCAAGAGGAGGCCAGGCCTATGAATGGGTTCCTGGCCTCACCAAGTTCACAGCTGCCCAGTAGATGCTGTTAGAGGATGTGGAAGGTGCACTAGAAATTGAAGTTAGAAGGCCCCTGGGACACGTGATCCCTGGACTCAGTTTTGAAGAGTGAGTCAGAGTTGGTGGCAGGTTTCTGGAACAAATGTCATGAACATGGAGAATAGAGGATAAAATATGTCATGTTCTGGGAACAGAAAGTACTGTGTGTGCCTAGAGGAAAGGGTGGGTGTGGGAAGGGCCTGAAACTGGGAAGGGTCAAAGCTAAGGAGTTCTAATAGTACCCTAAAGCTCTGGGGGCCCCTGAAGGACTTCAGACGAAGGGTGGCCATGATCAGGAACACATGCAAGACCTCAGTGAGGGCAGTGGTCAAAGGGGCTGGCCTAGGAGCACAGAGGGCGTGAGAGGTCATTGTAATTGTCCAGGTGGGAAGGTGGTGTCCTGGTTAAGCCAGTGGCAGTGGGAAAGGGGAGAACAGCATGGACTTAGAGCTAGTCACAGGTAAAACCACAGGGGACCTGAGGGGAAGCCAGAATCTTGCTAGCAGGAGGAGAGTGTCAAACACCCCATGGGAGGGTTACAGTGGAACGACCCTCTTTCTTCTGGATGAGGAGGAAGTTGGTGCATCTTCTCTCGGCCTCTCTGCTGGATTAGATAACCATCCACTTTGTGCAGCGGGAAGCAGCATGTTTAATTGGTAAGGGCACAGGCTGCAACCGAGAGACGTGCCCTTGACCAGAATCGAACCCCTGACCCTTCAGTCCTTGGGCCAACGCTCTAACTACTGAGCTAAACCAGCTAGGGTGGCCTCAAAGTTTTTGGCCCAAGTAAGTAAAGCAATGGAGATGTCATTGTTGTTTTTTAATGGAATGAACAGGGCTGATGGTAAATTTGAGAGTTGATTTTGGATTTGTATGTCTGAGATGTTCATTAAACAATCAAGTCAAGCTAAATAGTTGGCTATGTAAGTCTGGTGTTCTGGAAAGAGGCCTGAGCTAACGATGTTAATTTGGGAGTTGTAGGCAGATAGACTGTAGCTAAGGCCAGAGGTTTGGGTGAGATTAACTTAGAGAAGAAAAGTTATTCAAGGTGAACTCTGCAGGATCCAGCAGCAGAAAAGGCCCAGCCACTGGAGTGGAATGGAGGAAGAAGAACCAAGGAGTAGTTAGATGGTGCCCCAAGTTTGAATAAAATTATGGTCAGGGATTAATTTACAACTGAGGAGTCAACACTGACTGTGGGGAGAACACCCCCAGCTTTGTGGTGAGTTCTACAGCAGAAGGTTAAGGAGCATATGAAAGGTGAGGAAACAGAAAAGTGTAGGAAATTATTTCAGAAGTCTGGCCATTAAGAGACGTTTTTAAAATAATGGCAATGAAGACAAAGAGGAAGTAGCACAAAAGAGTGGAAGACTATGGCCCTGGAAGCTGCTGATTAAGAGACTGCAGAGGAGGTACAGCCTCAGAAGAAGTGGGAGGAGGGGAAATTGGTGAGGTGGGAAGGTTGTGTGCCATGTTCTGTGAATCCAAAGGATTCTAAGTGTGGCAAGAAAGGGACCAAGGAGAGACAGGGGAGAGGGAATCCCGAGAGGTCTGGGTGGGGGAGGGCAGGGAAGAAGTATTCATGGTAGCCTATCTCCTTCACAGGAAGAAATCTGTCCTCAAGGGGAAGGAGACACCACCCAGCCATGCCAGTGGGCGTCGGCAGTGAATGTCAGGCACCGGTACATCTACGTGGCCCAACCAACACTGAACAGAGTCCTCGTGGTCGACATTCAAGCCCAGAAAGTCCTACAGGTACACCTGCCTAAGGGAGCGGGGCCAGCCTGCCAAAGTCTTCTTTGCTTTCTGCACCCACTCTGGCTACTGTGAGGGCTGGCCAGGCCAGAGGACGAAAGAAAAGGAGGTTCGTGTGTGGTGTTTCAGCAAGTCTCAACTGCCTAGCAGGTGCCATGCACTGCTCTAGGTGCTTGGAAACAGCCAAAAATGAGCATGGAAGTTCTAGATCTTATATCGCAGTTGGGGAAACAGAATTCATAAATCAGAATGTTGGGGAGTTTTAAATAGTGAATGCTATATTACTAGAGGTGAAATGTGATAGAGGAACGGGAAGATGATGTTAAATTGGCTCTAGAGAGGAGCTGAATCTGACACCTAAATGCCAAGTGGGATTCCGATCCTGGGAACAGAGGGAAGGCCAGCGATCAGGGGGAGAGTAGATGCCGGAAAGTCCCCGGTGAACAAAGGCTAATGAAGTAGAAACAGTGAGATGGAAAGCCACGGAAGGATTTTAGTCAGGGGAGGGACTCGGTCTGGCTACTGTATTAAGAAAGGACTGGAAGAGAGAGAAGGTGTGTGGTCACTGAAAGGAACCAGGCAAGAGATGACAATGGTGGAGGTGGTGAGAAGTGGTCCGATTCAGGGTGTAGTTTAAAGAGGGAGCCCCAAAGATTTTCTGCTGGGTTGAATGTAAGGTTTGAGAGAGCAGAAAGAAGCCTTTGCTAGCTTGCTTTAACTTCAGCAACTGCAGAATGGAGATGCCATTTCCTATGTGTGGTGGGCTGAATGATGGTCCCCAGGATGCCCCATCCTAATCCCCAGAGTGTGTGAATGTCACCTCAGATGGCAAAAGAAATTTAGCAGATGTTAACGAATTAAGGATTTTAAAATGCGGAGTCATCCTGGATTATCTGGGTGATCCCTAAATGCAAGCAAAAGTATCCTTCTAAGAGAGAGGCAGGGATAAAATTGAAGAAGTTCTGCAGAGGAGGAGGAGGCAGGGTGAGCACTGGGGCAGCATGGCATTTAGCTGACTTTAAAGATTGGAGAACGGGCCATGAGCCAAAGAATTTGGTTCTAGAGGCTGGGAAAGTAAGGAAATGCATTCTCTCCTAGAACCTCTAGAGGGAGCACTGCCTTACAGAGACAAGTTGGTTCACCCCAATGAAATTAATTTCAGACCTCTGGCCTCCAGAAACTGTAAGAGAATAGACTGTGTTGCTTTAAGCCACTAAGTTTGTGATAATATGTTACTGACGTACTATGAGAGACACTTTGAGCAAGGCTAGGGGAGAAAAGTAGGAAATAGGTTTTATATATATAAATCCAGAGAACTGGATGAGAAGTCACTAGGATAGTATAGACAGAGCAGAGGTACAGGCTGGAGCACTCCAATACTTAAAGATCACAAAGGAGAGAAAAAGCCAATGAGAAGACCCAAAGGAGTAACCAAAAGGAACAAAGAAAATTAGAGATGGGGTATTCCAGAAGCCCAGAGAAATGTTTTAAGGGAGAGCTAGTGGTCAGTGGTATCAAATGTTGCAGAGAGCATTTGCATGTTATGAAAACTGACCACTGAATTTGGTACCATGTGGATCACCTTGGCAGGCAGGAACAGAGGATGGCAGAGTGCCAGCCTGAGGGAGCAGGTCCAAGTTAGAATGGTAAGGAAGTGGAAATGGTGAATACAGGCAACCATTTTGGGAGGTTTGCTGTAAAGGTGAGCACAAGTAGACAAATGAGGCAGCAGCAGGAAGAGGCGATGGAAGCAACTTTATTTTTAGCAAAGGTGACGTTATAGCATTGATACGCTGATGGGGAGAGCTGTTTCCCTGAGTTCTTCTGCCTCGTGGACTTAAGCAGGGCTCAGTGAAACCCAGGGCATGCACATGGAGATGCTAGCCTCAGATAAAAGCACATCCTTTCATTGTAAGAGGAGGAAAGAAAGCACACAGGTACCGGTGCAAATACCTGATACAGGGGCTGGTAATTGGATGAACTTCTCTTCTGCTTGCTTTAAATTTCTCAGGGAGTAAGAAAAATTATCACAGAGGTTGGAGGAGAGGTAAAAGTTGCATGTGAGATTGAATGCACCTGGGAAATAGGTGATAGGGCTGCTGGGTCATCGTGAAGGCCCACATAAGGACTGTGGATGTAAATTTAAAGGGAGGTCAATGAACAAGGCTACATCTTCTTTCCTAGCAAGGTTTAGCTGCCCTGGTGTAGACTTATTTATGGAGAAAGTTGGATATAACCACGTCAGTGGTTTTCCTGGCTAATACAATAGGAGGCTATTGATTTCTCTGGCCAGAGAACATATTCTGAATAATTTGAAATACCTGGAGATTTTTTTTGTGTGTCCACTTAGCCTAACAGCTGCTGAGAGATATGTTGAAATGTCTCACCATGATTGTAGTTCTATCCATTTCTGCTTTAAAATTATAATACCTTCTGAGGGGAAAGACTCCTTTATTCTGATAAAATATTCTTCTTTATTTATGATGATGTTTCTTGCCTGAAAGTCTATTTTAGTCTGAATATAACTAAATCAGATTTATTGTGATAAGTATTGTCATGGTGTAATTTCCTATCCTTTTACTTTCAACCTTTCTATGTCCAGGTATTTAAGATGGTCTTTTATAAAGTCTTTCGGCTTTTATCTAGTTTAATAATCTTGGTCTTTAATTTGGAATATTTGATCCATTTATGTTTAATATAATTAATTTATATAGTATCATCTAGTATCATACTGTTTAATTTGACCTGTTTATGTTGCCTTTTTCTCCTTTTTACTTTTTGAATTAGTCAAATACTTTTATTAATCCATTTTCCGTCTGTTAGCTTGTTGACAATTCATCCTTTTATTATTATTACCACCATTGAGATTACAACATGCATCCTTACCTCAATACAGTTTCATACAAATTACTTCACTTTCCCATTAATGATAGAACCTTAGAACAACTAACTCTTTTAATGTAACCCTTTTGCATTATTGTAGGAATGAATGTTACCTTTACATATAATTTAACTCCTGAAGAAATGCCTATTATTATTTTGTACAGTTGATAGTAATTTATATTCACCCACATATTTACCTTTTCCATTGCTCTTTATTCCTCTGAAGTATATAGTTAGGTCTGGGATCATTTTCATTCTACCTGAAAATGTTCTTTAATGGTTCTTTTGGTGCAGGAATGCTGGCAACAGAGTCTCAGAGTTTTGGGTTGTTTGAAAATAAAAAATAAAGGACAAAGTATAATTTAACTGGATATATAATTCTACATTATTATCAATTATGTATTTTCAGCATTTTAAGATGCTTCTCCATTATCTTCCCATTCTTCTTGTTAATACGTCAATTGTCAATCTTTTGAAGGTAATATCACTATTTTTAACTAATTTTCAGATTTCTCTATGGTCTTTAGCAGTTTTACTAAGATGTGCCAGCTAATATGTTTCTTTGTATTTATTTTGATTTGGAGTTTTTAGGGGTTCTTAAATGGATGGATTGATATATTTCTTCTAATAGTATGCTGTCTCGTTCTCTCTTGGCTCTTCTTTTGGAACTGTTTTAAAAAAATTAGACCTTTCTCTTGTATCTCACTTATCTTTTTCACTCTCATTTTCCATCCTTTTTGGTTTTTTTTTTTTTTTTTTGGCTCTTTGTGCTTCAATCTAGATATGTTCTTTCAACCTTTCAGCTCACTAATTCTACTTCTGTGTCTAATATGGATTTTTTTTTAAACCTACTTGAAAACAACAACATTCCATATAAAATAGAGACTTTAGATGGCTCTCACCCACCAAAGAAAGTTTACCATTTTCTTTTTAGGCAGAAATAATAGAGAATGAATCTTTTAATCTTACCGAGTACTAAGTTGAATCAAAGCTGAGTTGAAGTTTTTGTAAAGCTTTACTCGTAGGCCTAATGTGTTCTTCAGGACCTTTCCCTTTGTTCCTCGGCATTTTGAGACTCTGGGCGAGCCTGTTCTGAATTTGAAGAGATAAGCCAAAAATCTTACACTCTTGCTCCACAGCAGCTCAAATGAGAATATGAAATATGTTGAGAAAGGTTAAGCAAAAAAAGAGATAATGGCTGCAGTCCAACCTTAGGGGGTTTTGCTGTGAAGAGGGGTGTGTAGTCATGAGTTATTTTTAAAAGAGAGAGAGTGTACAAGAATATAGAGATGGTGTCAAAGTGGTATTGCTGGTATGTTAAGAAGCTCTGGGTAGAGGAAGATAGTAGCAGATCTCAAAGCTTTTGGTAAGTGAAAAGAGCCAGGTATGTGAAGTGTAGAAAAGCAGGAAGAGCTTTGGGGCTTCAGAGAATAGGAGGTTGTAATTAGATCAAGAAAGTAAAAGGAGACTTCAAAGATGATGATGCATGGAGAGAAAAAAACCATATTTCAGTAGGTAAAAAAATCAAAGAGTTTGGTTTTGTGTGTGTTAACTTGAACTCATCGACAGAGGAGTGAACTCTAACGTCCTCAGAGTGCAGTAGGTTAGTTGGCAGCATGGACTGGGTGAGCTCATCCAGGGCCAGGATGTAGGCAAGAGAAGGTCGAAGCTGAAGTCCTGGGACATGTCAACGTTCAGAAGTCAGAGTGAGGAAGATAAAAGTCATGGAGGTGGGAGGCTGAGAGAAGAAAATGTTTCCAAAGGAAATAATTAACCCTGTGGAATCTTGCTGAAATGTCAAATAAGAGGAGGATCACAGAGGTGACCTTCTGAGCCCTGGTTGGGTGGCTCAGGTTGCTTGGGGTGTCATCCTGTGTACACCAAAAAGGCTGTGGTTTCAATCCCCAGTTGGGGTACATACAGGTGACAACCAATTGATGTTTCTCACATCAATTTCTCTCTCTACCTCTCTAAAATCAATAAACATCTCTGCGGGTGAGAATTTTTTTTCAATGATGACCCTCTGAATCTGACACGAAGGACTAGACACTGTCAGTGAAGTGATGAAGAGAGACACTTCGTGGGGATGAGGAAACGTGGATTCAGCGGCTCCACAGACAGTTCTTTAGAAGTTTTGACCAATGGGGTTTTCTCTCCTAGAATCTGAAAAGCTAGAATCTGGTTAGTTGAAATTTCAGAAATTTTATCAACAAGGTATAAGTAATGGTGGCTGAGATGTGAAAGAAGGAAAGATCATTGAAACCAAGAAGGAACTGAGAATCATCATAGAACAGGGTTTATAACTTATAAAACTACATTAAAAGCAAGAGAGAGAAAAGTCTCCATTTGCCGGGGAAGCGAAGCGCTGTCCTCGGGGGGAGAGCAGAGTATCAATTATAGCAGTAAAAAAACAAACAAAAAAAACCTGCCTGGTGCTATGGTTTGAGTCCCAGCAGCTCCCCCTGAAGGATGTTCAAGACAGAGGCTGTGGAAAGATAAGGATGGTCTCCGATGACCCAAGAGAAGGGGCCCACTCACCAGTATTCAGGCCATGGGGCAGCCTGGTGAAGGACGCTTAGGGTCTAAGAGAGACAAAAGGCTTCCAGGAAATGTGAGGGAAGAGTCCTCAGCCGACTCTTAAATGAATTACTTAAAGCTTCTGTGTTTAGGCTTTTGTTAAGATGCTCTGGATCTCTCCTTTAAGCAAAGGAGAGAAGTTTTTAAAAGGGAGAGATTACTGACCACCAATCTTATGCCCCTGAAGACAACAAACCCAGAAGGCAGGCTTCTGCACTGGGCTGCCTGCCCCTTGCCCAGGAGCAATAGCCACGTGCATGACACCCAGAAATAACAGCCCCTACGACAACCAAGACCAATTTGTCTTTTTTGCTGTTGTTGTTCAAGTCCATAGGTGTGGACCCTCTGCCGACTAAGCTGTCCTATGACAAGTCACATGACCAAGTGTGGGTCCTGAGCTGGGGAGATGTGCACAAGTCCCAGCCAAGCCTCCAGGTATGTTGAACACGTGGAGTCTAACCTTTTCCTACCCCACTGGAAAAGCCTCTCTCCCTGTTTGTCTCCCACTTGCCTAATCCCATTTATCCAAAACATGTGCATAAGGGCTTAAGGAGAAGGTAAGAAACAGCCCCAGACACTCCTCACAGGCAATTGACAGGGTGCCTTAAGTTACAGACAATAATACTCAGAATAGGTAGGATTCTCATGGTATGACGATCAGAATGTAGCTCCCAGGCCCTACAACACCCGTCCCTCCTGAGCCAGGATCTCCTGGGGTCAAACAGCATGAAGACTAGAGTCCAGGCAAGAAGAAAGGAGACAGGCTCTCTTCACCTTGGGCTAGGCGGGCTAGAGATTTAGCATCAAAGCAAGCATAGATGCTGGCCAATAAGGAAGAAGAGGGAAAGGAAGCAGCAGCAATTATGTCCATAAACAAAAGTGTATTTATGGAGTGCCTCCAGTGTGGGAGGGCACAGAAAAGTTAGGTCATCTGCCCATGGTCCAAGCCCCACAGCAGGCTCTGCAGCCCCTATTTTCAGCTGCTGTACCTCCTCTCGATAAGAGCTTAGACCCCAGGGATCTGTGAGATTCCTTCTTCTGCCAGCCAGGGAAGACCCATGCCACCCCTGTGTTGAGTATGTGTGGCTCAACCTTTCTCATCAGGGATGTACGAGAGGATAAAGATCTACATAAAGTAATGTGAATGCCTATTTTCTCAATTCTCCCCAAAATGGTGCATAGAACCATTCTAGATGCACAAAAAAAGGTAAATCATTATATACAATGGATGCCTTAGGGTTTAATTCTTTCTCTGAACCCCAGCTGAGAAGGGCTGCAGATGGAACCAAGTTCACCCTGTTCCAAAGACTGGTGAGAGGCCAGGAACACCCTGCTCTAGAGAATCTTCCTCCAGGGACTGGCCCCTGCCTTCCTTTGTTGCACCAGCGGGGAGAGCACTACTTCACCACCTGCAAACTGAGACTATGTGGGTAACTGAACTCATCAACCAGTCCTGAGCCCTGTGAGCTGACAACAAATAATAACCCACTAGAACTCCTAGGACCCAAGATAAAGGTCACTCAGAACGGAGGATAAGCCCACAGAAATGGTCTTATTATTGGTTCCTCTGGCAACTCTAAGAAAGCACTTGAGGAAACTATGGGACAGACCACCAAAAATTCTTCTGGAATTAAAAATGAACAAAATGCTTGGTTTCTACTGAGACTCAAATATATGAAGAGACTGAGACTCAACATCTCAGAACATGGAAGTTTAAAAAAAGAAAAGGAAACTGTTGGAATGGAGTCCAACATAAATACATCTGGAATAAAATTTCCAAGAGGATCTACAACATCCTAGCTAAACTTAAGAGAAATGA
Source organism: Lasiurus cinereus (assembly GCA_011751065.1). NCBI lineage: Eukaryota > Metazoa > Chordata > Mammalia > Chiroptera > Vespertilionidae > Lasiurus > Lasiurus cinereus. The sequence continues at coordinate 6,423,565 of JAAGEH010000293.1, forward strand.
CACATCTCTGCCCTTGTTAGTAAAAGAGTAGAGGGGTCCTGAGCTGGGAAGATTGCACAAGTCCCAGCCAAGTTACCTGTAGAAGAAACAACAATCCATGGACCTTGAACTTCTCGCCGGCAACAAGAGCTGAAAGACCGTGGAGTCAACATTAGTTAGATAAAAGGGCTGATGTCAAAGAATTCTGTACCCCACCAAGATATCATTTACCTGTCAGGACAGAGGAAAGATAAAAGAATATGCAAAATCCGAGAGCGTATCACTCATGTGCACACCTGAGGAACACATTAGAGGAACCAGATCAGAGACATCAAACTCTGGAGAAGGATAAAGAGAAGACAGTCGTAAGTAAGGAACCTGGAGAGGATAGTGTAAAACTAAAAGTAAGATGGATGCCATAGCTGGGTGGCTCAGTTGGTTGGAGCATGATCCCATACACCAAAAGGTTGCAGGTTCAGCCAGGGCACATGCCTAGCTTGCGGGTTTGATCCCTGGTCAAGGCACATGCAGGAGGCAACAGATCAACCTTTCTCTCTCTCAAAATCAAACAAACCTATCATTAGGTGAGGATTAAAACTAAATGTAAGATGGATGAGGAGAAACTATCTGGAAATGTATAATCAGTGCTAAGTAAGGATGTTAGAATTAGCAGACACACTGAAAGAGAAATCCTGATACCAGGCTATAAATAAAGATAAATTATTTTAATAAAAAGAGTACAGAGTGGAGAGAAGAAAAAGGAGTAAAATACTCAAAAAGTACCGCGCACTAACCGATTGCGCTACTGGAGCTCAAAGTGTCATCTTATTTAGATAAGAGAGGATATAGAGAATGTTTGAAATTAATAGCTGAGAACTGAAATCTGTTAAAAGCAGAGGTGATCAGGTTGGGCTTTTAAAAAGGAAGAAAACTACCTCTAATGTGTTTACAAGAAACACATAAAACAAAATGATAATGAGATTAAATTTCAAGGCCTGGAAATAGTGATGATAGGAGAGCTAAGAGATACATACAGGTGGTAATATTAGTATCAGACAAGGTGGGACTTAAGGTTAAAGGTACTCACTAGCATAAGGAGAGACATGACAACAAACAGCCAGTAGATCTCCAACTACATGACAACTAAATACATAAGAGCATTTGAAAATACAAGGAGAATTTTATTTAAAATACACATATTGTAATACCAAGGAGACAAAATGATGACATGGGAAAATTGAATAATATGACTAAGGAACTTGGTTTAATTAACACATGTGAAAAAACTATTTGCAGATGAAAGGTTTCCTATGTTCACATATAAATATAAATAAGTGTGCCAGTAATCACGAAGAAAACATTTACAAATTTTATAGATGTTATAGACTACATTATCTGATCATTAGAAGTAATTAATAAGTGACCTAAGTGAAATGTGACCTATGCCGAAACCAGTTTGGTTCAGTGGAGAGAGTGACGACCTGCGGACTGAAGGGTCTCGGGTTTGAGTCCAGTCAAGGGCATGTACCTTGGTTGCAAGAGGCAGCTGATTGATGTTTCTAGTTCTCTGTCCCTCTCCGTAAAAAATCAATAAAATAGATATTTTTTTAAATGTGACTTAATAAGGAAACACTCCTAAATCATTATTGGATTAAAAGGGAAGTTATAAACTGTCTCAAAAGCAATGAAAAAGAGACCGTTTCACATTAAAACCTATGGGAAACAGAGAAAGTGTACACAAGGAATATTTGTGTCTTCAAAGCATGCAAAGCAAATATTTGTGATAAGCTATTACAAAAAGAACAAAATAATTGGTAAGAATATAAATTAATAGAAACTAAATAGAAATCAGTTTCTCTATTTGTTCTCTAACACAAACAAATAAAAACAGAAAATAAATCCTTCTTACACCTGGTAAAGGAAAAAGAGGCAAAATGAACAAAAGAGGGCTATGACTATAGATACAGGAGAATGAAAATAATTGTAAAATAATACTACATTGCAATTCTGGGTTGGCAAATTTTAAAACCTAGAAGAAATGAATATTTACAAAATATAAGGGGAAAAACAGACTGACTTAAGAAAAGGAAAACTTAAACCAGAACAATTATCTTTGGAGAGGTTCTAAAAGATTAAAGGTCTATCATAGAAAAATGTATATCTGAGTTTTCTCAAATCTTCAAAATATAATTTTAGTATTATTTTAACTCTGCCAAATCTTGGGGGGGGGCAATGTACAGCTCCTTTGTTTTAAATAACCAGTATAATTACAAAAACTGATTAGTTTATATTTTTATACTTTTTTTAATCTCACGAAGACAAAAACAAAATTCTAATCATGGTGTTAGACGTATAGTCCAGCAATGCATGTAATTGCTGAAGCAGGAAACAAATTAAATTCCCAGATGCAATGACAGTTCACTCCCAGGAAATCAGTCAGCATTATATATAACACAAACAAATTAAAACAGGAAAAAAACTATGATAATTCCAATAAATGCTGAAAGGCATTTAATTAAATGTAGCAGTCTTAATAAAATATCTAAAAATAGGACTAGAAGGAAACTCCTTAAATATAATGAAGACTATTTCCCAGAAACCAAGAGCAAATTTTGCCTAAATGACAAAGCACTAAAAGCATTTTAATTAATTTTCATAATTAAACCATGATGTCCTCCATCACCATAATTGGCAAATCTAGGAAATGTGCACTATGACAAGAAAATGAAATAGATTGAATAAGCCTACCTTTATTGCCGTCAGCCGGGGTTAGGGAAATGAGCACTTCCAGAAAGATCAACTGACATAGCCTTGGTGATGAGCAATTTGGAAACGTGAACCAAAAGCTTCAAAACGCTTTTTGATCCAGCAACTTGACTTCTCAGAACTTATCCGTAGGCCATGATCATGGATATGGACTAAGACTTAGCTGTGTGGTACTGTATTGTCTGTAATATAGACTGATGAATTTCAAAGGTGGGGAGGGGTGAGGGAGGAGCAATTAACCAGGGAACTTACATGCATAGATGCATTGCCCATGGACACAGCCAACAGTGTGGCAAAGGCTTGGGAGGGGTGGATTCAATGAGGAGGGGATTGATACAGAGGGGCGGGGGACAAAGCAGACATCTGTAATGCTTTCACCAATAAAGATAAATTTAAAAATAACATTCTCATGTTCCTAAATACCCAACACTAAGGAATTGGCTACACAAACTTCCCCATGACTACCGAAAGGTGTGTCCACAAAGGAGGCCCTCCCCTAGCAGCCAGAGTGGGAACCTTCGGCATCTTCCCGACTGCTGCCCAGCACTCTCCCACCCACTCACTCCCAGGCCCAGCTTCGAGCTGCCTCTCAGCCTGTGCCACAGGACACCTTGTCCCCTGCCCTCCCCCAAGTGTCACTTTTCAGCTGGCTTGTCCACCCTCTGAGGGAGATGCTTGACCTTCCTTACCCCACCCTGGCCAGCAAATGACATCTGCGGTCCAGCTACATGCACACGCCTCCTGTACCAAACTCTCAAAGCCAGCCGATTTGAGGGGTTCAACAATCACGTTGGAGCCCCTGCTGCACCCAGCCACGTGCTGGCACACCAGCCAGGGAACTTCACGCTGGGTGGAGCAATGAAGCCGGCATGCCCACAGCAGCTCAGTGGCCCGCTGTGCCTCGTTTTGATGAAGTAACCTCTGAGTATAGGGTGTCCGAGTGGTGCAGCGTGAATGACACTGGTCGCGGACGGCCTGTAATTTTCCATCTCTGTGATAAGCTAAAATGACAGGCCTGCTGTCAAGCAAGGATTGCACAGCTCCTTGGACTTTTCTGGCATTTCCCTCCCAACTCCCAAGATCCCGTTTCCTAAGGCTGAGGCATCCTTCATGCCAGAGCTTCTCCTCACAGACTTGCCATGGAAGTGTCATTCGGCCGTTTTTTAATCACAGGGAAATGACCCAGTGCCACCGCAGAGCGTTAGAGCTGCCCCAAGGTTGAAAGTGACAGCTCTGGTCGTTCTCATCGGCATTCTGCCTGCCGACCCCTGGGCAGCGCAGTTCGGAAAAGCTTCCACACCCGGTGCTGTTTGTTTCACTATCAAAGTGAGAGCCAGAAGACAATTCCATTTGAAAAAAGCCAACAACGTCCAGGGTTGAAAGCCCTGGTCATCGCCAAGTCCCTCCCGGGCTCATCAGCCTGAGGCTGCTGAAATCTGGATCCTTCTTTCCGTGCACGGCCACCAGGTGAAGGTCGGGACTATCTCACCTCCCTGTTGAGGGTCTGGCCTCTGCTTCCAGTGCTGCTCAGACGCTCTGGGCTTGTTCTTGTTCCTGGCCAAGCTCCTCACCTGGCGGCAGGTGAGCCGCCTTTCGGGGCCATGGCCCTGGACCTGGAGGCCGACGCGCCCAGGAAAAGGCAGAGGACACAGGCTGTGCGGCTCCGTGTCTCTGGCCTGCCCAGGCCCAAGGCCTCAGTAGCTAATGGGCAGGTAGGTGCCCAGTCTGCCCACAGGGGGCGCTCTGGCAGGACCTGTGGACCACTCTCCTCCTCTCTAGCCTCGGACATCACTTGACTGTTCGGCTTTGCCAGCGTGCCCGCCCTGTGAGACAGCAGGGACACATGCCAGGGAATGGCTCATGTCACCTCCACGGGGGAGAAGCGTCACCTCCAGGGAAACAGGCAGCCGTGCTCTGGCTTCACCAGTTTGTAGCAAACACAAGGCCCGATTCCTTCCTTCTCACAGCGAGCTCCTTTGTGAAACTGAACCTCTCCCCGTCATTCCGGTCACCAGGCCTCTAGTGGCACAACCCGTGCCCCAGAGCGGCACCTCTGCCAGATCCCCGCTTTCTCGGAGTCGCGGGCCTTGGAGCACGCCTCGGTGAGCACTGTGTGACAAACCAGCCCAGGCACCGGCATCAACAGAAACTCAATAACCAGCCATCAGTTCCCCAGCTTCACCTTCTCATCACTGGGAAGCATAGTTCAGAAATGATTCAACCCTCACACCTATCTGAGGAGACACCAGGGAGGCCTAAGTGTTGACAAGGGGGGCGCCCCTGCTGGCGGGGAAGTTGTATCTGAGCAGAGTGGTGTTTCAGTTCTGGGACCTCACTCCAAAGCCCCAGCACAAGTCCAGCCCAGTCCCCGCTCTGCAGTCACCACAGCACGCAGCAAGCCAGGCCAGGCAGAGTGGGAGGGAACGGCTCCCTCCTGTCCCACCCCTTCCTGTCCCTGCCTGTGCCACCCCATCCCTGCCCCCGCCCCTTCCCAGGACTCTGGCTTGTCCATCATCTCTCTCTAGCAGCCTGTCTGCTCGGGAGCGTGCAGAGGGCTCCAGGTTTCCTGCCCCCCACTGGGCCGGGCCCTCACAAGGACTCCTACTCTCTGTCATAGGTGATCACGGAAGCCAGCACCGGCCAGGGCCAGCACCTCATCCGCACACCCTTTGCAGGAGTGGATGACTTCTTCATCCCCCCCACAAACCTCATCATCAACCACATCAGGTGAGACCCGCGCACTCTATCTGTGCCCCTTGGGGGGCCCTACTCCTGTCTCTGTCTCCCCACTCCTCTTGGGCTGTCTTGGGCCTCAAGAAGGGACAGAGAAATGGAGCCACCCCTAGTCTCTAATTGTTAAAGTTCAGGAAGGTACCCAGCTCCTAATGACCTCGGGGGCCCCAGTGAGGTCAAGGAGTCGCATCCTCAAGGTAAGGACAACAGGGGAAAGGAGAAACAGCAGTGGTTAATGTAGCATCCTCAAGATGAGGACAACAGGGGAAAGGAGAAACAGCAGTGGTTAATGTCACACCCTCTCCTTGCTAAGACACAAAAAACTAGTAGAAGTGGTCTCGACCCATTTTTACAGATGAGAAAACTGAGGTTCAGAGAAGGTAAGACACTGGCCAAGGTCTCACAGCCAGGAATTGGCAATCAGACGAAATGCAAAGCCAGGTCTCCTTTGAGTGCCCCATCCTGTCTCATTCTCTGCTAACCACAGCCCTGAGATCCTCTCAGAGCGCCCAGAGCGGCCCTGCAGGGGGCCTACAAGGAAACAAGGCTCCTAGGTGCCTGGTTGCCACCATTCAAAAGAGGAGCATCAAATAACAGCCCTGGCCTCCAAGCCAACCTCCTCCCCGCCTGGCCACTCCCCCCTATTCATTTCAGAGCTCCTGTGACACTTCCTGTAAGGTCACCACTGCCCAAAGACGAAGTCTGCCCTTGATAAAGTCATCAAGCCCCAATTGTCATGTGGCACTATTTATGCCTTTCTTTAATCTTACATCAAGCACCTTTCTCCAGGAAGAAATGATTCATCGTTGCAAGCTGATTCTGAACTTGAAAAAATAGGACTCACCCATGTGTCCTTGCCCAAAGAGGAAAATCACCACTTTCTGCCCCTCCCCTCCCCCCACTCTTACCCCCGCCTCCATCCTTACTGCACTGCAGAGAGTCCTAGGGAAGAGCCTCTAACATGGTTCTAAAGGGGGACCCCCACAGAGCAGCTGAATTCCTGCAAACGCAGAGACTCAGCAGCCCCTGTGTGTGGCTTTCACACTGAAGTTCCTTAGAAGAGTGGGTTTTCTTTGCTGCTTTTTCCATGCGCTGGCTCTTTAAGGGTGCTTCATAGATGCTCTTAAGTGAGCCTTTTCCCCACTCTGAGGCACCGCTATTCACTCTTCGAGAGGAAGTGGTGGAAGCGAGAGTTTCCTCTTTCCTGCGGGGTGATGCATTGTCAGGACGCCTCTAAAGCAAGGGATCTAGGAGAGGCTCTCAGAACAAAAGGGAGGCCTGCCTTTGAGTATGAAGCAGGCGGCCTCCAATGAGGAATTTCGGGAAGTCCAAATGTGAGCGGCTACCACCCCTGAGCTCTTCCACCAAAGCTTCCTCTGGGATTGGATCCTCCCCACAGCCCTCCGAGGAACTACGCTCTCTAGATTCCCGGAGGCTCCAAGGGGAAAGCAAGCGCCCCAGGCCACGCGGCTAGCGGGGCCCTCAGCAGCATCAGGCCTTCTGCCTCCGAAGGTGAAAAGCGCCTCTCGGCCCCCTGCCCACCAGCATCATATACGTGGCAGGAGCGGGGCTGCCCTTCCTGCTCCGGGGGAGAGGGAACACTCAGGAAACCTGGGCTTCGCTGAACCTGTGTCCGCCAATCCCGACTCACCAGTTAGTCCAGAACCCGGCGGGGATGGCGGCTCTCCTCCGCGTCCTTGTCGCAGGCCGAGTCTGGGCACACGCTGAGTTTGGGCACACTCTGTGCTTTCCCTGCAGGCACAGGCCACCCTTCCCAGCGGGCACGAGGCCTCAGTTACCCTCCTGCACCATTTCCAAGGATGGGTGCGTGAGGAAAGCGCCTGACCAGGAGCCTCGGCAGCTCTCCTCCTGGGTGAGCGCGCAGATGACTCACTGAGGAAGCGCCCCCTGCAGAAGGGTAGCTCTTCTCCAGGGGCTGTGAGATCCCTGAAGGGTTATGACAGAGGGACAGGCGGCAGTCCGGTGAGAGGCATGACAGATCCCCGACCCCGAAGGGCCTCTGACCTCTGACCTCAGTTCTCCCCTCTCAGGTTCGGCTTCATCTTCAACAAGTCTGACCCTGCAGTCCACAAGGTGGACCTGGAGACGCTGATGCTGCTCAAGACCATCGGGCTGCAGCGGCACGGCTGCCTGCCGCAGGCCATGGCCCACACCCACCTGGGCGGCTACTTCTTCGTGCAGTGCCGCGGGCACCGGGCGCCCCAGCTGCTCCTCGACAGCGTCACGGACGCCGTGCTGGGCCCCAACGGCGACGTGACCGGCACCCCCCACACGTCCCCCGACGGACGCTTCGTGGTCAGCGCTGCCGCCGCCAGCCCCCAGCTGCACGTGCAGGAGGTCACGCTGCGGGGGGAGATCCGGACCCTCTACGACCTGCGGGTCAGCCAGGGCATCTCCGACGTAGCGTTCCAGCGCTCCTTCGCCCACAGCAACCAGTACACCGTCTACGCCACGCTGGAGGCCGAGCCGGACCTGCTGTTCCTGGAGCTGGCCACGGGGAAGGCGGGCGTGCTCAAGAACTTCAAGGAGCCTCCCTCGGGGCCGGCCGGGCCCTGGGGCGGGCCCCGCCGGATCGTGAGGGACAGCGGGCTGTTTGGACAGTACCTGCTCACGCCGGCCCGGGAGTCCCTGTTCCTCATCAACGGGCGACAGAGCACGCTGCGGTGTGAGGTGTCGGGCGTGAAGCGGGGGACCACGGTGGTGTGGGTGGGCGAGGTATGAAGGAGGCCAGCGCAGAGCCCGGGCCACCGGGCCCCGACCTCGTCCTGACACCACGGCCCCGAGCTGGCGCCCTGTACATTTTTACGGACAAAAAAGCAAAAACCTGTATTCGCTTCGTGGTTCGACACTGGTCTCCTTGCAAGTTTCCTCGTCTGTGGTGTGCGCTGCTCACCGGGCGGCGGTGTTCTCGGTAGGAAGGATGAGGTAAGCCTCGGGCTCGGCGAGCACCCGCGCTGCCGTGTCCAGGAGGCATTTCCGTGCCCAGCTCCGCGCCATGCGGCTGGGGACGCCGTGGAACCCAGCGCCCCTGCTTTCCAGGCGGGCCTTTCCACCGGTGGCCTTCACCTAGTCATTCTCCTTTGCCGCTGGACCCAGCCAGACTGCACCCTGCAGAGGGGCCTGAGACCAAGCCTGGACACGGCCCGCCAGGAGCGGGGGGGCCGGAGAGCCACCCCTGCCCTCGCTCTGCTCCTTCTCCTCCTTCGCAGCTGCTTCCTGCTTTTCTTTCCATTTGACTTGTTGTATGCCTGAGAGAGAGCCAGTAAGACTTATTGCAGCTTGGGGGGGCGGTGGGGAAATCACTCACTTTATTTTGGAAATTTTGATTAAAAAATAATTTTTTATAACCGCAAAATGCTAGTAAGCAGAAAGATGCTCTCCGAGGTCCCGCTCTGTTCGTCCCTGCCTTGGGCCAAGTCTCTGAGAGTCACCACCCCAAGTCCCCCAGCCAGAAAGAACAGTGGTTATCAAGGAGGAATGGTCCCCCTACAGCACTGACACCCCCCCCCAAGTACATATCAGTCACCACAATGGCAAAGACTGAGTTCTGGGCTGGGACCCCAAGAAGCTAGGATAAACCCTGTGTGCCTGCTTTTCACCATGGAAGGGGGACATTGTTAGTTAATTCTCACTTGATATTTTTCTATTGATTTTTAGAGAGAAGGGAAGGGAAGGGGAGAGAAAGAGAGAAACATCAATCGGTTGCCTCCTGCACGCACCCCAACCAGAGCCAAGGATCAAGCCTGCAACCCAAGTACATGCCCTTCACCAGAATCGAACCTGGGACCCGTCAGTCTGTGGACCGCCGCTCTATCCACTGAGCCAAATTGGCTAGGGCTGGAGGGAGGACATTGTATAAGCCAGGCTCAGATTCAAGGCAGATTGGGCTTGCCTGGCAAGGTGTGGGCAGCCTGCAGGAGAGCAACCTCCACACTCACTGCTGACACCCCCAGAACACAGTGGTGTCCAGGCAGGTTCCCTTTTAAAAACCAATTTCCTCTCTGCCTGTGGCCCTTGTGCTCAGCTCTGGTGCCCCTGGTCCCTGCATCCTCACAGCGCAGTGGGTAGAGGGAGGGTTCCCGTATTTCTTCTTACACACGGCTGCCTGTCTCCCCAGTGGCACACTCTCCGAATCTCAGAATCAGAAGGATGCAGGCTGGTTGTTATGCTACTGAACTATCCCCACGTGTCTCGGGCGATGGTGGGCTCTCAGTACAACCCAACAGCTTTGGGAAGACAGCCTGTGTTGAAGAATCTCAGCAAGAAAGAGGCTCCCCTGGGTTCTCGGAACACTGCTTTCCTCCGCCTATCAGCGGCCAAAACATACCGGCCCCTTCGCTGGCTTGGATGATCGCCTTTCTAACCACCTGAGTTGGAAGAGGTGGTCCCGTCACAGACACCTTAGCTAGTGTAGCCCCTTCACCACCAGTGTGGCCATCATTTCCTGAGGAACAGCCCTTTTCCGGGGAAGGAAGGCAAGACCCTGCCTCAGTCAGTGCACAGCCCCCCTCCCCTCCCACCTGACTGCCTCGCCCACCTGTATGCACCCCCTCCATCTCCCCCCCTGCGTTTCCTGAGATCAGCCATCTTCTTGTGCGTCTCTTGTATCTTGGTCCACCAGACACCTGTTTCCTACAATTCTCGGGAGTGTGTCTAAACACGTACATTCCCATTTTAGATTTTTTTCTAAAGGTGCAATATGTAGATAAAGGTTGAGGAAGCCGTCTTCAAAAGCCTCATATTCAGTTACACAATAACTGGGATGTATGGTTCTTGCCCTTTTCGTTTTTTAAATTTTTTTAAATATATTTTATTGATTTTTTACAGAGAGGAAGAAAGAGGGATAGAGAGCTAGAAACATCGATGAGAGAGAAACATCCATCAGCTGCCTCCTGCACACCCCTGATTGGGAATGTTCCCATAACCAAGGTCCATGTCCTTGACCGGAATCGAACCTGGGACCCTTCAACGCGCAGGCCGACGTTCTATTCACCGAGCCAAACCGGTTAGGGCTTCTTTTTATTCTTGCCTCAATCTCTTGACACCTTTACTTCCAAACTCCCACTCTAATCACAGAGATCCTCCAACTTTCATGAACTTCACCCTCTGAAAAACTCTAAACTGTGGCAGCGCCTGGCAGAAAAAGGCCCCCCTGCCCACCGGAGAGGAGCCCACTGACAGCCGTGCTCCAACGCGGGCCCCTCCAGGTTGCAGATTCCTGAGAAGACTGAACCGATTCCAACTGGCCTTTTAAACTGGGAGCGACCCCACGGCATCTGCTCCTTTCCCGGCCCCCTCCCATGGCGGAGTGTGCCAGAAAAGCACGTCTGCCTCTCCTTGTCCTCATGGTGCAGCTCCCATCTCGCTGCCCGTGTGCCAGACACAGCTGGGCCGGAGAAAGGAATCACGGGCCTGAGAACTGCGAAATGTGCACATTCACAAAGGCCGGCAGGTAGATGCTTTCCAGCAGTGCTGCTTGAGGGGGAGGCAAGGAACAGACTGGCTCACGGAACACAGTTTGAAACCAACTGGGGTCAGAAGTCACCACAACAGGTGGGCCTTGAAGCACACCCAGCCAGCAATCCTTGTGATGAACACTAAAGAACTACGTACTCATGTTTCACATTAAAGGAGGATTCATTTTACCGAAAGAATCACCAAAAAGGCCACTTATATAGTGAACTCACTACCCCAACATTCCTGAATTCTGAAATAAAGTTTCACCAAAATTCAACATAGATTGCTTTTGTTTTGTTTTGTTTTGGAATAACAAACAGAAATAACACCTGTGGTGACATGAAGGCTTTGAACTGGAGGTCCTCATCCTCATAGTGAGCCCACGTGGAGGTCCCACATCCAAAAGCCCACCCAGCTTCTGGTGGTAGAAGAGGGAGTCTGTTTCTAGATGATTGTGTGGACTTTCTGCACAAGTAGGTCCAGGCGTGGACCACGCATGACAGCCCAGCAACCCTGGCCCAGTAAGTCCGGCCTGGGGCTGGCCCAGGCTTTTATCTTAAGTCTCCAAGTCATTCATGGGTCCTATTAGCCCAAGTCCCCGGAAGTAGCCAGAAGAGCCCTTTAAAAACTTGGCTGGGGCCAACCTGCTCCTAGCAAGCTCCAAATACTTTGATCTAAAGATAGCATCACCAGTCACAGAAGCTCAGTCCCTGCCATTCCCACCCAACCCGGCCCTCTTCCCACCTCCCAGCTCCAGGTAGGTGCCCTGGAGGACATTTTCACCCCAAATAAAGCAGAGACCCACCTGCTGCGCTAGAGGATGGTAATGACGGAGATTTCGTGTAGGAAAGCAGCCTGGAATCAGCTTTGTGCAGCCACAACTTCTTATTTTCTGTTGACCAATAACCTGTGAACTGAAGGCAATTTCAGAACTGAGATGTGAAACAGATTCATTCTGAATATATTTTTCTACAAGGGGCTTAAAAAGTAATCGATTGATTTCTCAGAATGTGTTTTATTCAAATACCATGGACACCGAACCATCCTCGTCACCAAACCCCATAGCTCGCGCGCTCTGATCCTCCTCTGTAGAAGCAGGCCCGCAGAGGAGCTGATCCAGCCACCTCCTTCCTACACATCCGCCAATCTACCTCACGCTTTCCTCCCCACACCCAGCACCGCCAGGCGCTGCCCCCATGCTAGGAGGCCAGACAGGGTTGCTGACATGGAGTCCTTTGTCATCCTCCCCAACACAGGATGCAGACCCCACTCCAAGTGCAGTCAGAACCCCTGGGGCACAGCTCCTGGCTGCCCAGAATCCCACCCCCCAAACACTTGCTTGCAGCCCTCTGGATTCAGGTGAGCAAGACTAGAGAGAACTCAGAACGTCAGGAAAGTCAGCTACTTTCCGACAGAAACTGTCGACGGGTACAGAGACCATGACATCTGCGCCAGCCTCATCCCTGAGAGGGCCGAAGCGACACCTCCCTCCATTCCAACTCTGCTTCTCCTGCTTCCTCCCTCTGCCTTGAGCCTCCTGCTCCTTCAATTCAAAAGGCAACTCACCTCACTGCCACCCCAGCCCCTTGCTTTGGAGTAGAAATGAGCAGTCACTCACGGGGCCAAATGCTTTTGTTTCTTTCCTCCCAGGCTGGCATATAGGCAAAGCAGTTTTTCTAGAAAGTCATGAGTGGCCTTGGTTTCTCTGCAGAATTTCTTAGAGATCACAGGACGGAGATGCTTTAAAATGTTTAATGGGAAAAAATGCCTCCTCAAGTTGTGACTGCAAGACCCCAGATACCTGTCGGAATACAACCGACTTCCTGCTGTGGTCTCCACCAGATGACCAGCCAAGTCACTGGAGGACCCGAGCATCTTCCCTGGGCCTGTGGGCTTCAGGCACCAGCCATCTGGCAGTCAGCAGGAGCCCGGCAAGCATGGTCTCACATGTCCTTCGGAGCTGTGAGCATGTATTTAACTATACATGGTGTGTGAAATTATGGAAAATACGGGGAGAATGGGAATTGGTCTCCAAAATTCACAAGGCCTCTTTACCAGCGCCAGAATACTGAGCATGTTTTTGTGGGGTGGGTTTGACTAAGCCACAATTCACACACCCGTCTTTCCAAGTTCATCTTAACTAATGGAAAACCATCCCTTCCAGAGAATGTGGGGCCCCAGAGAATGTGGGCCATGACCTAGAGAGCTCTAGAGGGCTTCACCTGCACTCCACAAAGCAATAACCACTGACTCGCCCCTCCCCCAAGCCAGGTGACATATGCTGTCCTCATGTCCACATGACATCATGGCAGGATCGGAGAACGCTGCCTTTTGGGGGACTCTTCAAGATCAGAGCTTCCTTTCTAAGGCAGGGCCACCAGGATTGGCTGGTTGCAGGGTCCAAGAGCTCTCAAGTGAGAAAATTCCCTAAATCTAAACCTTCATCCACTGCGGTTTAAGAGTTGCTGGTCCCTGGCTACTACAGCTGCTTCAGAGAGGTGAGGAGCAACAGGTCTGGCAAATCACCCTCGCCAGACCCACAGCACACCCTTTCGTGGAGCCCCCATGGCCCACACCCCACTGCCCAGCCCCTGCCCCTTCCTGGCCTGGCCCCTGCGCGCCCTGCCTCCCCCCACTGCCCACGCTTTCTGAAGACCTGTGCGATGACCCAGGAGCAGAACTGGGCATGGAGTTTTGCTGGAATGGTCATACACACTGCTTCCTGCTGTAGTGTAGCTGAATGCCCCTCAAAATATGAAGTCACACACACCCCACTTGTCCTGTAGAGTCTCATCCAGCCCCGCCTCTGAAAACTTTCAGATCGCTCATGTCAAGGCAGATTACATTATTTTGAGCAGTTGTGTAGACTCCAGAATATATTTTCTGTAATCACCGTATTTCTCAAAAGGCCTCCTGTAATTACTATACATGTGAATTTTTCCTTATTTATAAAATATATATAAATTATTTTTAATACATCAACTTTAGTAAAAATTTGTACCAACGCTGTAACTGTATGTGGCATTTGGAATAAGTTGCGTTTACTTTGACGTATCACACAGTATTGAACACACCCTGTATTTGCAGTACCACTTGATATAAAGATGATTCACAAATTATCATAAAGGATTGACTGTCATTGTAAATGCTCTTTTTTGAGGATTTTACAATAAAACTTGAGATAGGTCAACTCTTTCTGGGGCCAGTCTGTTGGAGGTTGTTAAAATGAGAACTGATTCGGCAGGACCTTGAGGTCCTTCTCCATCGCCATTACAGGTGCATGATGGTCAAAGGGAGATGGCCCCGACTCTGGCCTGATTTAAAGAGCTTCTGGACAAAGGCAGGCACCCAAACCCAAAGTCTTTTTTCGCCTGGTGGAAGTTTTAGCTTCCACCGACAGCTGGTTCAAAACTTCTCATCACCTGCCTGGGCAGCCCCTTTAAATCTACCACTGTCCTCAGACTCCAATCTGTTCTTGACTCTAGTCACTCCCAGTTCTCACTAGAACCAACATGCCTGCTACCATGAAGAAGGTATGAAGTGTTTGGTAACCACCAGGCTACTAACGTGAAACACCTACTATGTGCCACAACTGTGTTAGGTACCAGGGATAGAGGGCTGGACAAAGAAGATAGACCCTGCCCTTGGTAAGCTTCAAGTCCACTGCACCATGACTGTTGGTATAGGTTCTCCTGAGAAACAGAACCAATAGGGATAAGTATAGAGGTGTGTGTGTGTGTGTAGATAGAGCGGGGAGAGAGATGGGGAGAGAGAAGAGAAACTGATTTTAAGGAACTGGCTCATGTAAATGTAGAATAGGCTAGGTTGGCAGCTGGGGAACCAGAAAGAGTACAGTTCAAGCCCAAAGGCAGTTTGCTGGCTGAATTTCCCCTTCTTGGAGGAGCTGTCTTTCTTTCTTAAGGCCTTCCACTGATCAGATGAGGCTCACTCACCCTGTGGAGGATCATCTACTTCACTCACAGTCTATTGATGTAAATGTTAATCTCATTAATAAATAATACTTTCATAGGTACATCTTGAATAGTGTTTGACCAAGTATCTAGCCTAGCCAAATTGACACATAAAATTATCATAATGACATAAACAAAATGTTTCCCCTTTCTCCTAGGGAAGTAACCTACTATGTACCAGGCCCTGTGATAAGCATCCCAACAAGCAGGGGGTGCTATTATCTCCATTTTATATACCCACTGTTCTTCATGTAAGGCAGAGATAAAGAGATGGCAAATATAAAGCAGAGAGTTAAAAAATATAGTTGACAAGTAAAACAACACACATCTATTAGGAGGTCCCTTTGGACAAAGGCAATAATGAGCAATAATGGCTGCAAGGGGATGAAACACACGAACCAAAGATGGGGAATGGGTGCTGAGTAGGAAAAATTAAAATAAACCTGCACTGGCAGTGAAAGCAGATTGCCAAAGAGAAAATATACTCTTCCTACACAGAAGCAGCAATCAAACTGACAGACAGCTCAACAACGATAGGAAAACACAGAAAATATGTAATATTTAGAGGCCTGGTGCACGAAATTCATGCACAGTGGTGGGGGAGGCGGTATCCCTCAGGCCAGTCTGCACCCTCTCCAATCTGGGACCCCTTGGGGGATTTTCAACTGCCCATTTAGGCCCAATCCTACTAAACTGGCAGTTGGACATCCCTCTCACAATCCAGGACTACTGGCTCCCAACTGCTCACCTGCCTGCCTTCCTGATTGCCCCTAACTGCTTCTGCCTGCCAGCTTGCTCACCCCCTAACCATCCCCTGCCAGCCTAACTGATCCCTAACTGCTCCCCTGCCAGCCTGATTGCCTCTAACTACCCTCCCCTGCAGGCCTGGTCCCTCCCAACTGCTCTGCCTGCTGGCCTGGGTCCCTCCCAACTGCCCTTCCCCAAAGGCCCAGTCTCCCCCAACTTCCCTCCTCTGCCAGCCTCATCACCCCTAACTACCCTTCCCTGCAGGCCCAGTCACCCCCAACTGCCCTCCTTTGCAGGCCTGATACCTCTCAACTCCCCTCCCCTACTGGCCTGATTGCCCACAACTGCCCTCCCTTGCAGGCCTGATCCCTCTCCTACTGGCCATCTTTTGGTGGCCATCTTGTGTCCATCTTGTGTGTTGGAATGATGGTCAATTTGAATATTACTCTTTTATTAGATAGAATATAGGCCTGGTGCACAGGTGGGGGCCGGCTGATTTGCCCTGAAGGGTGTGCTGGATCAGGGTAGGGGATTCCTTGGGGTGTGGAGCAAGGAGAGAGTGTGCTGCCCATCCGGTTTCCCTGCAGCACCACTAGGCAGCCCAGAGGTCCAGGCTGCGCCCAGTCCACAGCGTCTGGCTGCGCTCACCATATCTCTGCATGGGGACCTGGGCACTATGACTCAGAAAGAGGCGGGCACATGGGACCTGGGGACCCAGGTGCTGTCCACCCCAGAGATCACC
This sequence comes from Lasiurus cinereus, assembly GCA_011751065.1. Classification (NCBI taxonomy): domain Eukaryota; kingdom Metazoa; phylum Chordata; class Mammalia; order Chiroptera; family Vespertilionidae; genus Lasiurus; species Lasiurus cinereus. Next base: position 6,439,981 of record JAAGEH010000293.1, read on the forward strand.
TGGGACCTGCCCTTCCATGCCAGATGCTTATGCTTTGACCACTGGCCAGGCCTAGAGACCGCAACTGTGCACTCATTTCATGCACTGGGCCTCTAGTGTAAAATCTCTCTCTCTGTGAGTCTCTCTCTGTCTCTCTCTCTCTCTTTCTCTCTCACACATGCTCTACCAGATATGAAAACACATTATAAAACTTCTTTGATTAAAACACTGTGGTACTATGCATTGCATGTCTAGACAGAGAGAATGGAACAGAAGAGAAAATCCAGAATATGAAAATTTAGTGTGCACTGAGGGGCTAGGGCATGCATGGGAGTGAGGGCAGGGGGAGCAATGGGAAGATATGTATACATGTAATACATTAATAAAAAAAAGTTTTTAAAGAAAATTTAGTTTGCATTAAAGTGGTATCTCAAATCAATGGGGGAAAGATAGGCTTTAAGGAAAAAATGATTTTGTATACTAGGTAATCCTAGAGACAAAGATAAAACTGGATTAGTAAGGATTGCACTGTTGATACTGAAAAGTTTCAATAAAAGTCCAGGATAATTCCAAACAGATATTAAAAACAAAACATGTTGAATATCCAGAAGCAATTAAAGAAAAACAAAAACCACAAATATAGATACAAGTTAAGTCAAACTTCTATATGATCAAAAAAATCAATGCTCCTGCCCTAACTGGTTTAGCCCAGTGGATAGCGCCTTGCACTGCGGAATGAAGGGTCCCAGGTTTGATTCCAGTCAGGGGCATGTACCTTGGTTGTGGGCACATCCCCAGTGGATGGTATGCAGGAGGCAGCAAATTGAAATTTCTCTCTCATCAATATTTCTAACTCTATCCCTCTCCCTGGTATCTAGGATTTATTTACCGTCTATAATTGAAACTTTGTAGCCTTGAGTGGAGGCTAGGGCAGGCCAGGGTGGGCAGAAAGCTTGACTTCTTCCTCCATCACCAGGCAAACCTAAGCCTCCTGCTCACTCAGTGGCTGCAGCCATTTTTGTTGGGATTTATTTATCTTCTATAATTGAAATTTTGTAGCCCTAAGTGGAGTTCATGGCCAGCAAAGGTGTGCAGGAAGCTTGGTTTCCTCCATTGCTGAGGAAACCCAAGCCTCCTCCTCACTCCATAGCCGTAGCCACCTTGGTTGGGTTAATTTGCATACTCACTCCTGATTGGCTGGTGGGTGTGGCTGAGGTGCTATCAATTTGCATATTACTCTTTTATTAGATAGGATGTCTGCACACTGCTTAGAGGAAGTAACAGTAACCCAGACGTATTACCAGAAAAGCTACTAAAGTATGTACTTCCAGAAGACTGAAATTAAGCTGAGAAGAAAGGGAATTTAAGAAATTGATTTTTTTTAAGTATAAACATCTAAATCAGTGAAACAGTAACAATTAAGTGTAGAGACAAAATTGAAGTAAAATTTAAAAATGGGTTACACATAAAATGAGAGAGCAGTCATGCAAGAGAAATATTCTAAAGCCCTTTTGTTTTTTAGAAGGCAGAAAAAAAAATTTTTTTTTGTCTTTGAAATTGGATGTAAGCTTTCCAAACCAATAGCTGGAGAGAAAGGAAATTAAAACACTCAAAATATAATAAACCGCTATATCAGCCCAAAAGAAGGCAAAAAAGAAAATCAGGTAGCAAACAAATAGCAAGGTAAATAAAAATAACAAAATAAGACACTAGAAATAAATCCCAATGACAGTAATCACCATGGAAGAAACTTACCAGTTAAAAGACAAATTGCTAGAGTAAATTTTAGAAATGTAATGTTGCTCTATTGTTTGTAAGAGAAATTCGGAAGACACAAGCATACATACAGATGAAAATAGTGGATTGGGAAATCCAATGTCCACCCATTGATGAGTCCATAGACATTTATGATAAACCATAGAATGGAATGTAAATTGGCCATAAAAAGGAATGAAGTACCAACATGTGCTACTACCTGGCTGAACCTTGAAGACATTGTGCTGAGTGAAAAAAGCCAGATCGTACAATCATATAGTGTATGATTTCACATATATGAAATGTCCAGAATAAGCAAATCCATAGAGGCAGAAAGTAGAGTTGTCAGGCGCTAGGGGAGAAGAAATGGGGAGTGGTAGCTAATGGGTACAAATATTTCTTTTGGGGTAGATAACAATGGTCTGGAAATATAGAGTGGTGATGCTTGCACACCTGTGTGAATATACTATAGATCCCTTAACTATACACTGAAATAGGGTGGATTTTATGGTATGTGAATTATATCTCCATAAAAAAAATAAATAGAAAAGCATCAAACAATGGATTGGAAATACAACCTAAATACAAAAGTATCTTTTTAAACTCTTCTGGTGATATCAATACCTGACAATAGACTTTAAGGCAAACACAAGGGATAAAGAGAGTTACTATGTGATAACAGTGGCCATTACCAGACAGATAAAACAAATTCCAAAAACATAGCCACAAAAATGTGTAAAATAAATGTGATATTATTACAAGCAGGAACTGAAAAACCTGCCATCATGTCAAGAGAATTTAAAATAGCTCTTTTAATAACTGTCTTGAGCAAATAAAAATTGATAAGGATACAGAAGATTGAACCACACCATAAATAAGCTTAGTCCATAAATGTATGGAACCCCACAATAGAGAAAACACATATTTTCACTTCACATGAAACTATAATAAAAATTAACTATATACTAGGTACAATGCCACACAAAAAAATTTCAACACCACAGAATCAAAATCATAAAACATGTCCTCTGACCATAATGCAATAATATGAAAATTAATAACAAAAGTATAACCAGTTACTCTATACATTTGGAGGTTTAAATGTGTAATTGTAAATAATTCATAAGTCAAAAAAGAAATAATGTAAATCAGAATATATTTCAAATTAAGTTATTAGAAATATATCTATAATATAGATATAGATATAAATATAGATTAGATATAGATATCAGAACTTATATGGTATACATGCAGCAAGAGAGAGAGGGAAATCTGTACATTAGACAAAATACCTATCTTAAAAAAGAATAAAAGGATAACATGATAGATCTGAACATTCAACTCAAATTGCAAAAAGAACAGAGCCAAATCTAAGAAAATAGAAAGCAAAAGAAGGGTAAGAGCAGAAAATTTTAAAATATAAAACAAATGATAAAAAGGATCAATAAAATTTAAAACTGGTTCTTTGCAGAAACTAATAATATAGCAAAACCACAGCAACACTGATCAGTATAGAGAGAATAAACAATGTTAGGAATGAAAGAGAAGACACAGTTATCACAGATTTAGCAGATTTTAAAAAAATAACAAATTACTATGAACAACTTCAGGTAATCCATTCGAAAACTTAAAAGAACCATTTCCTAGAAAAATGGTTTGCCAAAATGAACTCATGAAGAAATGGAAAACCTGAATAAGCCTATAAAAGAAAGCAAATCAATAGTTAATCTCCTCACAAAAATAAAACCCAGAATACCAGACCCAGACAGTTTAAGAGGCAGTTCTTATACAACATGGTTCAGAAAATAGAAGAGAAGAGAAAGCTCCTCAATTCATTTTATGACACTAGTAAATTCTTAAAACAAATGCTAGATGAGAACAGTGAAGGAAGTGAAAATTGTGGACCAATCTCACTTATGAACAAAAGAAAAATTCTGAATAACACTCGAGCAGATCAGATTCTAGAAGGTAATACCTCGTGACCAAGAAGAGCATATCCCAGTAACAGCACAGATAGATTCTAACCCATTCACACATTTCACCATATTCACACATTAAAGAAGAAAAATCTATGATTCCCCTCAGTAGATACAGAAAAAGCACTTCATGAAATTCAAAAACTATCCATGATTTTAAGTACTAATTAGGAATAGAGAGGAACTCCCTTAGGAAATAAGTCAGTTTTGAGAATTTTGTAGCAATACTCTTTGGATGCAAATACTGACATGACATAGAGATAGGTGATAGAGATGATAGATAGATAGATAGATAGATAGATAGATAGATAGATAGATAGAT
>JAAGEH010000293.1:6452699-6704946 GCA_011751065.1 Lasiurus cinereus
CCCTCTCTGTGAAAAAAAAATATATACTTTTTTAAAATGATAAATTTGATTAAATAAAACTTTTAAAGTATGAAAGCAAAAACAAGCAACATGAAAAGTCATGCCACATTCTGGAGAGTACATTTATTGCATACATAACAAAGTATCCAGCGTACATAAAGATCTCCTGGGAAAAAGATAACCCAATGGAACAATTGGATTGCCAGGTAATTTATTAAAGAAAAAAAACACATAGACAATAACATTAAAAAAATGTTTTCTGTCCCTTGTCTCTTCCAGCTATTGGTGGCTACTGGCATTCCTTGGCTTGTGGCTGCATCACTCCAACCTCTGCCTATCTAGTCCCATTACCTTCTCTTCTTCTGTATGAAAAGATCTCCCTCTCATAAGGATACTTGTGGTTGCTTTTTAGGGTACTCCCAGGTACCGGATACCCTCCCCACCTCAATATCCTTAGTTTAATCACATTGTTTACTATAGAAAATAATAGTCATCCTTTTGTCATATTGGGCAACATTGACAGTTTCTAAAGCTTAGGATGTGATTATCCTTGTGGGAGGGAAGGGGCTTTATTCAACCTACCAGAAGCTAGTTGACCCCCATTTCCCTGGTGTAGAATGGGGTTTATAATAACTATCTAATAGGGTTGCTGTGATCATTGAATGAGTTAATACATGTAAAACACTGAGAACAGTGCTGGGACCTAGTAACTGCTCAAGAAATAGTATCAGCCTTACTATTAGTGATAGTGTAGTACTTAAGGATTTTTCAAGCAAGATACAAAAAGCCCAAAAATAAAAAAATAAAAGATTGCTTTTAAAAATTCTACTCCAGCCGAAACCAGTTTGGCTCAGTGGATAGAGCATTGGCCTGCGGACTGAAAGGTCCCAGGTTCAATTCCGGTCAGGGGCATGTACCTTGGTTGCGGGCACATCTCCAGTGTGGGGCGTGCAGGAGACAGCTGATCGATGTCTCTCTCTCTCTCTCATCGATGTTTCTAACTCTCTATCCCTCTCCCTTCCTCTCTGTAAAAAATCAATAAAATATATTTTTTTTAAAATTCTACTCCATTAACATTATTTAAATAGTCTATGTATAATAAAGAACTTAGTATATAAAGTAAAAAGAAAAGCTTCACACTAGAAGAAGATATTTTTTGGCAATGCATGAAAGATTAGAATCTGGGAGGAACCAAGATGGCAGCATAGGTAAACACCTAAACTTCTTCCTCTCACAACTATTTCAAAACTACAACTTTGGCCTGTGGACTAAAGGATCCTAGGTTCAATTCCGGTCAAGGGCATGTACCTTGGTTGTGGGCACATCCCCAGTGGGGGGCATGCAGGAGGCAGCTGATTGATGTTTCTGACTCTTTTATCTCCCTTCCTCTCTGTAAAAAATCAATAAAATATATTTTTAAAAAGTGTTCAAAAGTTGTTAAAAGACATCATCCAGAACCACAGGAAGGCTGGCTGAGTGGAAATTCTACAACTAGAAGGAAAGAGAAAAGCACACCGAGACTCACAGGAGCTGCAGAAAGCAAAGGTACTGAGGCACATGCATGGAGAAGGCTGGCAACTGAGTACGTGGCTGGCTTTCTCAATCAGGAGGGAGACAAAAGCACCTGACTGTGCTGAACTCCCTTCCAGGCAAGACTCTGGTGACCCAGACTCATACTGGGAGAAACTGGACTTACAGTGGGCAAAACTGGAGGACGGCTTTCTCTCAGAAACGCTTGCAGCAATTCCTATGGGACACTGAGATCCACGGGGCCTCTTAGGGCAGGGCTGATGAGAAACCATAGCTGTTTGCTTCACCCTGAGATCACATCCCACGAAGCCATTGCTGGTTGCTCTAACCCGAGATTCTGCCCCATCCAAGCTGAACACAGAGGCTTTTGCATATGAATGGATCCTTTGAATTCTAAACTTACTTAACAAACTGCAGCTGAGTCAGTGAGACCCAGAACATCCAAAAGAAGGCTCAAGGCCCCACTGCAGCTTGCATTGCTTAACAGATGGGCCTCATCTGGGCATCTCCAAAACCCAAACAAAAAAGAGGAATCTGAAGATCTCCATGTAGCTCCTGTTGCATGGCCTCAGACAGAGGCTAAATTAGGACCTCTTTGGAGATCCAAGAGCCAGTGTACTCAGGGGTCAGAGTGGGACCATCAGATTACAACTCCCCAGATCCATAAGGGACACACTCAGGAGGCAGATTCTGTGAGCACCAAAGCCCCACTGAAGCAAGTGTGTCTCATAAGGGTGATTCCAGCACAGACGTTCTCCCATTGTAGACACAGCTGATCCTCACAGCCAATTGGCCTGGAGGTCAATTCCTCCCAGTGATACCAACAACAATCAAAGCTTAACTATAACAAGACTGTGCATGCAGTCCACAAAGGGGTACGCCAAGAGTGTCCACCTCAGGTAACTGTGGAGGCTGAGCCACTGGGCCCTATAGGACACCTAGAACACAAAGTCACTCTATCAAGTCAGGGAAGCAGCCAAAATGTGGAGACAAAGAAACAGGTCACAAATGAAAGAAATGGAGAAAAGCAAATGACTAGATACAGCAGCGGTTCTCAACCTGTGGGTCACGACCTCTTTGAGGGTTGAACGACCCTTTCACAGGGGTCGCCTAAGGCCATCGGAAAATGCAGATATTTACATAACGATGCATAATAGTAGCAAAATTTCATGGTCGGGGGTCACCACCACATGAGGAACTGTATGCAAGGGTCGCGGCCTTAGGAAGATTGAGAACCACTGGGATACAGAGTTCAAAACCACAGTTATAAGTTTTTCAAGAATTTTCTAGAAAAAGCCAATAAATTCAGCAAGATCCTCGAGGATATGAAAAAGGACCAACTAGGAATTAAGCATATACTGACTGAAATAAAAAATATTATACAGAGATCCAACAGCAGACTAGAGGACCCCAAAAATCAAGTCAAAGATTTGAAATACAAAAAAGCAAAAAACACTCAGCTGGAAAAGAAAAAAAAAAGATTCCAAAAATTGAAAGATAGTATAAGGAGCCCCTGGGACAACTTCAAGCAAACCAACATCAGAATTATGTGGAGAGAGAGAGAAGAAGAGAGAGAGCAAGATACTGAAAACCTATTTGAAGGAATAATGACTGAAAACTTCTCCCACCTGGTAAAAGAAAGAGACTTACAAGTCCAGGAAGTGCACAGAACCCCAAACAAAAGGAATCCAAAGAGGACCACAGCAAGACACATCATAATTAAAATGCCAAGAGCAAAAGACAGAGAGAGAATATTAAAAGAAGCAAGAGAAAAACAGTTAGTTACCTACAAGGGAGCACCCATACGATTGTCAACCAATTCCTCAACAGAAACTATGCAAGCCAGATGGGAGTGGCAAGAAATATTCAAAGTGATGAATAGCAAGAACCAAAACCAAGATTACTTTACCCAGCAAAAGCTATCGTTCAGAATTGAAAGGCAGATAAAGAGCTTCACAGGTAAGAAAAAGCTAAAGGAGCTCATCAATACCAAATCAGTATTATATGAAAGGGTATTCTTTAAGAAGAGGAAGAAGAAGAAAATGGTAAAGGTAAAAATTATGAACAACAAATACGTATTTATCAACAAGTGAATCTAAAAATCAAGTGAATAAAAAATCTGATGAACAGAATAAACTGTTGAATATAATAGAATCAGGGGCATAGAAAGGGAGTGGACTGACAATTCTCAGGGGGAAAAGGGTGTGGGGGTATGGGAACAGACTGGACAAAAATCATACACCTATGAATGAGGACAGTGCGGGAGGGAGGTAAGGGGAACTATGGGGGGGGGAAGAGGAACATTTTTTATAATCTGAATAATAAAGATTTATTAAAAGAAAAAAAGATTAGAATCTGTAATTATAAAGAACTCCTATAAATCAATAAGAAAAAGACAAGCCTATAAAAAATAGGCATCAGATTTAAATAGGTGATTCACAGAAAGAAAACATAAATGGCCAATAAATATGAGGCGATGTTCAACCTAACGAGTAATCAGGGAAAGGCATTTAAACTCAGTGAGATACCATTCACTTCTATTAGGTTAGCAAACCATGAAAAGCCTAACAATGTGCTATTTAATGGCCAAGATAAGAGCAACGGTGAGAGTACAGATGGTGACAACTGATTTGGAGTTCAATCTAAGCAATGGTTATAGCACACTCCATCAATCTAAGAACACTGATTACAAGACGCATCATTATTTTATGTACCAATCAAAGAATAACACTGGGAAATCATTGTAAGACATCAGGAATTTCAGAGATGTTAAAATGAGAAAAAAGGTACATCTCAGACTATGAAATACAGTAGGAGGGAAACAACCTAAATGTTTATTCATCACAAAAATGGCTCCATAAAATGCGCTATATATTCATACCCTGAAATTCTTATAGCAGTTAAAGGGAATAGATCACCAAAAAAAGATATTACTGGGTGGAAATAGCAAGATGCAGAATCATATCCAACAGTATAATGGTTATGTTCACACATACACATACACACAGTCACACCAAACTTGTAAAAATTACCTTTTGTGGTGGATGAATTGCATCAATGTCCCTATTTTCCACACTTTTCTGAATGTATGCCCTTTCGTGATGCCTGCCTATACTGTTCCACGCTGAGATGTGTAACTTGCTTTGGCCAACAGGGCAGTAGAAAACTTGACACAAGCGAAAGCTTGAATAAACATTTAAGATGTTGTCTTTCATACCCTCTCAACTCAACAACAGGGAATCTAGGAATATCCTGATGGAGGGGTAATTGGAGGAGAGTGAAGTGCTCACAGGGTGGCCCCAATGAACTGAGCTACCCAGGCAATCTGAGAATTCATTGATAGATGGAGGTTGTCTAAGGGCACTAAATTTTGGAGTGATGAATTAAGAATAAGATGATGTTTGCCCTGGTTCAGTTGGTTGGGCGTCATCCCATGCACCAAAAGGTCATTGATTCAATTCCCTTTCAAAGCACATGCCTGGGTTGGGGGCGTGCAGGAGGCAACTGATTGATCAACCAATGCCTCTCCACGATGTTTCTCTCTCTCTCCCTCCCTTTTCCTTTCTCTCTAAAATCAATAATAACATATCTTTTTAAAAAGAAATAGGATGGGCCCTAATTGGTTTGGCTCAATGGATAGAGCGTCGGCCTGTGGACTCATTCATTGGTCCAGGTTCGATTCTGGTCAAGAGCATGTACCTTGGTTGCGGGCCCATCCCCAGTAGGGGGTGTGTAGGAGGCAGCTGAATGGTCTTTCTAACTCTCTATCCCTATTGCTTTCTCTCTGTAAAAACTCAATAAAATATATTTTTTTTAAAAAGAAAAGAAATAGAATGGTATTCAAAAGAGATTTACACCTTACTTGTAATTTTCCTTTTAAAAAAGGATGAGGAAGATAAGAGACAGATTAATTTTTGTAAAGATGTATTTTTTAAAGTGGCAATGGCCACACACAGGTAATTCTCAAAACAGTAAATATATCCCTGACTGGGTGGCTTAGCTGGTTGGAGCGTTGTCCCAAACACCAAAGGGTTTCAAGGTTGATTTCTGGTCAGGGCACATACCTAGGTTGCAGATTCGATCCCCAGTCAGGAGCATATGAAAGACAACTAGTCAATGTTGCTCTCTCTCTCGCTTCTTCTCTAAAATCAATAAAAACATATCCTCCGGTGAGGATTTAAAAAAAAAAAAGTAAATACCAATGCCAGAAACATGAAAAGACACTCAGCCTCAGACAAATACAGATGAAAAGAGTAGAATCTATATTGTTCATCAAATTGGCAGAAAAGTAGTTTAATAACATTAAATATTTCAAGCGTTTCTTTCTGTACCTTTCCTGGAGCAATTCTTAAGCCCCATTTAGGGAGCTCCTTTTCTAATTGGAAAACATGGCCTAAGTCTGCTCTTCCCATGGACTTGCTAAGAGCAAGTCATCCATGTAATGAATAATGTAACATTAGGAGTATTTGTCCCTTAAAGGCTGAACAGCTTGAGCCATATATATATTTTTTTGAACCATATATTTTTGAGACAATGTAGGGCTATTGGCCATTCCTTGAGGCAAAAATCTTCCATTGATATTGTTCCATGGGTTCTATATTATTCATAGACTAGAAGCCCAGTGCATGAAATTTGTGCACAAGTGGGGGAGGGGGTTGTCCCTCAGCCTAGCATGCACCCTCTCCAATCTGGGACCCCTTGAGAGATGTCCGACTGCCCATTTAGGCCTAACAGTCAGTCAAAAATCCCTCTCACAATCCAGGATTCTGGCTTCCAACTACTCACCTGCCTGCCTTCCTGATTGCCCTTAACTGCTTCTGCCTGCCAGCCTAATCACCCCCTACCCACTCCCCTGCCAGCCTGATTGATGCCTAACTGCTCCCTTGCCAGCGTGTTTGCCCCTAACTGCCCTCCCCTGCAGGCCTGGTCACCCCTAACTGCCCTCCCCTGCAGGCCTGGTCACCCCTAACTGCCCTCCCCTGCAGGCCTGGTCACCCCTAACTGCCCTATCATTTAGAATTGAAGATCAGATAAAGAGCTTCACTGATAAGAAAAAACTAAAGGAGTTCATCATTGCCAAACTAGTATTATATGAAATGCTGGTATTCTTTAAGAAAAGGAAAAAGAAGAAAAAGGTAAAGATAAAAATTATGAAAAACAAAGTGACAACAAATACATATCTATCAACAAGTGAATAAAAAACTGAGGAACAGAATAAAGTGTTGAATATAATAGAATTAGGGGCATAGAAAGGGAGTGGACTGACAATTCTCAGGGGAAGGAGGTATGGGGGGTGTGGGAAGAGACTGGACAAAAATCGTATGCCTATGGATGAGGACAGTGAGGGAGTGGGGTAAGGGCAGAGGGTGGGGAGGAACCAGGTGGAGGGGAGCTAAGGAAGGAAAAAAAGAGGAACTATAATAATCTGAATAAAGTTTTTTTTTTTTTTAAAGAACACACAATGGGTCTCTAGGGCATTTTGATGCATGAAAAAAAGCCACTCTCAAAAGATCACCTACTCTGAGAATCCATTTACATAACACTTTCAGAATGACAAGATTATAGAGATGAAAAATAGATTAGTTGCCCACAGTTAAAGACGGTTGAGGCAAGGGAGATGGGTATGACTATTCAGGAGTAGCAAGAGGGAGCTCTTTACAGCAATGGAATAGTTCTGATGCAATGGCTTTTACACAAATCTATACAACTGACAAAATGACAGGACTATACAAACACACTGTACCAATGCCGTTTCCTGGTTTTGACATTGTACTATAATTACAGAAGCTGTAACCACGGGGGAAAGATATTATCTCAGCAATTTCCTGTGAACCCATAATTATTTCAAAATAAAAAGCTTTAAAAGTAAAAATGTTTAAAATACTAAATCTTAACATAAAGCATCTGTGCTAAAATAGCTTATTTTTAGATTTTCTGGTTGCAGAAGTGTAGTGTTTTTTGGCCTTCCCGCTGGGCTAATGGTGGTCCGACACGGTGCAGCCAGTCTGACCACCTGGGAACCGAGGCAGGCAGTGCTGTTTAAACTGGAGGTTGAGATCCATTCATCAGCTGTGAGAAAAAGTTTGTGTCTAGCAACCGTTCAAAATTGATTTTAAGAAAGAGAGTCACCCAGAAAATATCAGAGTGCAACACATAGGAAGAACAAGCATGATTTCTTGACATTTTCATGCAAGTTTTATACATGGGTGTGTATTCTGGGTCACCGCAAAAATATATATATTTCTTACTGAGGGTCATCAAAATACTGTTAGAAAATATGGTCCTATGATAGCTCCTTCCCCTGTGCATATGGAAGCATGTGCCAGGCATCCTCACTGGACTATGGGTAATAGAGGAAAACTGGGGGTGTAAATACCCATCAGTGGGGGACAGCTAAATAAATGTGGTGTAGTCACCCCGTTGAACATGACTGTATTCTTTTGGCATGGCTGCTGTAACAAACTACCACATACTTAGTGAGTTAAAAGAACATGTATTCTTTTACAGTTCCGGAAGTCAGAAGTCCTGTGAGTCTTGTCAACCTACATTCAAGGTGTCCACAGGCTCTAAGGGAGAATCCATGTTCCGCTCATTGAGTTGCTGGCAGAATTCAGGCCCTTGGTGTTGTAAAACAGAGGTTCCTTTTCTTACTGGCTATAAACTGAGCGCCATTCCAGTTTCCAGAGGTCAGGGCATTCCTTGGCTCATGGCCCCCTCCTCCAGCTTCAAAAGCCAGCAGCAGCATCTCTCTTACCTTCTGCCTCTTCCTCTGTTAAAAACTCCAATCAGAGCAGGCGCACCTAGTAGTCCAAAATAATCTCCCATCTCAAGGTGCTTCCTCTTCATCACGTCTGCAAAGTCCTTTTGCCACATAAGGTGACATAGTCACAGGTTCCAGAGGTTAGGAGTGGACATATGGGGGAAGAAGGGGTCATCATTCTACCCACCACATCATGAAGCAGTTTTTTTATTTTGTCAGTTTATTTTGTTCATTAGATTCCACATAAAAGTGAGATCATATGATACTTGTCTTTCTCTGATGGGCTTCTTTCACTTTAACATAATAATCTCCAGGTCCCCGCCCCCCATGCTGTCACAAAAGGTTTCCTTCTATTTTTTTTACAGCCGCATAGTATTCCATTGTGTAAATATAACACGGCTTCTTAATCCAGTCATCTACTGATGGCCATCTTGGCTAGTGTAAATAATGCTGCTATGAACACAGGGGTGTATATTTTCTTTTGAATTAGTGTTTCCGGATTCTTAGGATCTATTCCCAGCAGTGGGATCACTGGGTCAAATGGCAGTTGCACTTCTAATTTTTTGAGGTAAAAAAAAATTAATGCAGCCTCCACAGAGGCTGCACCAGTCTGCATTCCCACCAGCAGTGCACGAGGTTCCCCCTTCTCCACATGCTCCCAGCACTTGAATATAATGTATTGCAGAGACCACTGTAGGCCCCCATACACCTCATAACCAGAATTCCATTTGTTAACTTCTTGGCCTTTTGTCATACCATGTTGATTTCATGTATAAACACCATGTTGATTTCGTCACATCATGTTGATTTCATGTATAAGGAAGAATGAGATGAAACATGGAAATATTAATCAAGACAAATAAGATTTTACAAAGGTAGATAAATTACATGGGGGTCTCTTGCCTCAAAACTTTTTCTACTTTGGCTCATTTTAATCATCTTCCTTTTTCTCATTTATTTTTTAAAATATATTCTTCTTGATTAGAGAGAGGGAGAGGGAGAGAGAGATTGAAACATCAATGAAGAGAGAGAATTATTGATCCCCTACTGGGGATCAAGCCCACAATCCAGGCATGTGCCCTTGACTGGAATCAAACCTGGGATCCTTCAGTCTGCAGGCCGATGCTCTAGCCACTGAGCCAAACTAGCTAGGGCTTTCTCATTTATTCTAAGAAATCTGGCTACTGAGGCTTTTGAGCAAAAACACTATTCCAGATGCACAATGGAAAAAGAAAAAGAATTCCATGACGAACCAGCAAGGCAATTTCAATTGTCACCAGGAGGGGAAATGTTTGCGGAAATGACGGACATTCCAGCTGCATTTGCCAACCATCCTTCAGACGTCTCTAGGGCGTGCTGAGGACAAAGCTCCAGTGAGTGAGACCCCTGCGGCCAACAGGAGAGTGTAATAAACACCACGTCATTTCCATGACAACTTCCTGACCCAAGAAGAGTCAAACCTCTGTGGCCGCTCTCTCCCGGGAACTCCAACAAGCTTCCTCACAGGGTCTCTCATGGCACCCATAGCAAGCTCTCCTGGCATCCATAACAAGCTCTCCTGGGATCTGTAACAAGCTCTCTCACAGGATCTATAATGGGATCTCTCGCAGGAGCTACAACCCTGCTCTCACCACAAGCAGTTCAGAGCTGGTGGAATCCCCATCCCCCATGAAGTCAGAACTTCTCCACATCTGGAGGGGCAGCAAGGGAGCTTTGGATAAATACACAGTGAGAGGCAGTAGCATGGGTATGAGGCCCGCAAGAGAGAAGTGTGAAAATAGAGTCTTAACTTGTAGGCCAGGCCCCTTCTTACCCAGGAGTTTCTTTTTTTTTTAATTAAATCTTTATTATTCAGATTATTACATTTGTTTCTCTTTTTTCCCCTCCCTAGCTCCCCTCCACCCAGCTCCCACCCCTCCCTCTAACCTTACCTTCCCCCCCATTGACCTCATTCTTAGGTGTATGATTTTTGTCCAGTCTCTCCCTGCATCCCCCTCACCCCTTCCCCCGAGAATTATCAGTCCACTCCCTTTCTTTGCCCCTGATTCTATTTTATTCACCAGTTTATTCTGTTGATCAAATTTTAAATTCACTTAATTTTTAGATTCACTTGTTGATAGATATGTATTTGTTGTTCATAATTTTTTGGCTTTTACCTTTTTCTTCTTCCTCTTCTTAAAGAGTACCTTTCAGCATTTCATAGGTGTTTACCTGTGCCGCCATCTTGGATCTCCTCCAGGAGTTTCTTGTGCGCTATCAAACCAGCAGGACTGAGACAGAATGGAGGTGCAGAGGGTGCCAGCAGACCCTTTAATAAACCACTTCCAATGGATCCTGGGAGCTCAGAGAGCCACACCCCATAGGTCTGGCAGCCAACCCTTCCTCAACATCATAACCTGATGAAGGTTGCTCAGTTGCTGCCAGATGACTATCTCCAGGACTACAGGTTCTCTTCCCATTAAATCTGATTGCTAATAAAGAGGCTTTAATGTAGAGTATGAATCTTTGAGCAATAACTGTGTATCTCAGGTTTTTGTACTAAATACTCCAAAATGAATCTCTAAGCAAAAGAACATCTGTCACAGCACCAGCTTGAGTCAACATTAGACAGCTGGGCCAATCCCAGGCCCCTACCAAGCACAAAGAAGGCTTCTCACCACCCATCCCCCAACCCATACATGTACACGCCACGTGTGCACAGAACAAGCAGCCTTCTCACCTACTCCAACCACACACAGAACCCTTAGCCACATCAAATGCTCCTCTTTTTCTCATGGTCATATTGTTGAACACTTCCCAACAGGGAGGCAGAAAGCAGGCTGGGACATCCTCCCACAGTCCTTCTATTGGGCCACAGAGTAAATTACTCTCAGACTCAGGATCACTGATGATTCTACTCTGGGAAGAAACGAGAGTATAGAGACCAGAGTCTATCTTGTAGCATGTGAGTGACTGACATCCAAATTCAGTATGTGTTGGGGCTTCTAAATAACAACTGAACTCAAAGCAGGCCTAACCTATACTTAATCCTGGCGACGTGCCAGGCCTCGTGGTGAGCACTGGCTGTCTCACAACCATCCAAGGAAGTTGTGGTTGTCCTCCCCAACCTACAGATGAGAAAACTGAGGCCCAGGGAGTCGAGTAACATACCCAGAGCTAATATGTGATGGAATCTGGATTCAAATCTAGTTCTACCTTAATCACTAAGTGCCTTCTAGCAATTAATAAATTATACACACAAACCTCTAAAACAGGGGTGGGGAAACTTTTCTCTGCCAAGGGCCATTTATAACTTCATTCACAAACCATACAAAATTATCAACTTAAAAACTATCCTGCTATATTTGGCCAATCATTTAATTAGCTCACCCCTAATGCCTTAGTAGGGCCAGGCCGAATGATTTTTCAGGCCTTATATGTCTGGATATAAGGGTTCCCGGTTCAATTCCGGTCAAGGGCCCATGCCCGATTGTGGGCTCAATCCCCAGTAGGGGACGTGCAGGAGACAGTTGATCAATGATTATCTTTCATCATAGATATTTCTCTCTCTCTCTCTCTCCCTCTCCCTTCCTCTTTGAAATCAATAAAAATATATTTAAGAAGAAAAAAACAGAAATAGATGTGAGAAACCATGACTTTCCTAATGAGCATGTCATTCCTCTGTAATGCCACTGGACACCACTGGCCATGCATCTTCCATGTCAAGGCCCCTATGCTGAGAACTTGACCTGTGATTTTGCATCATCACCAAGGAGTTTCCCAAGAGAGCTGCCACCCACTTGGTACTGTGCATGGAATTCCTTATGCAAGAACCAGGCCTAAAACACAGCATTTATGTATTAATTATCTTGACCAACACACGACACACATAAGGCAGAAATCGGATACCTCTGGTTCGTTTCACACTGAAATAACACTTATGGGTTTAGGAAAATTAAAATCCACTTTGCTCATAGCCCACCAATGATGGCAACAGGAAAGAAGCAGACCTAGGACATACATAGGACACAAGTGCAGCTAGGAATTCCTGTTGAGGAACAAACCTCAGAACGAAATGGAAACTGAGTCTTGACCTGAATTCACTTGAATTTCAACATCCATTTCCACATAATGCATCTCTCCTCAAGGGGTCAGGGTGTGTCCCCTGAGCAGGGACATGGATGGGCAGCTGAGACTGAACTGGGCCTCTTTTTTTAATTTTTATTTTTATTGGAGTGACATTGGGGCTGGGCCTCTTGCTATTCTAAAAATCCCACCTTTCTGTCACTTCACCACACTCCTTCCATACACTTCTTCCAAAACTCTGTGTCCTTGAGCAACCCTTTGAGCACCGAGGGCAGGTGCCAGGGGAAGCAGGTGGCAGGGGCAGGGGGCAGTTTGGGGCGGGGATTGCACACTGTGGTTCTTTCTAAGGCTGGGAAGCCGTGGAGGGGATCCATCCCACATTTACCAAATACCTCCTAGGTGCCAGGCACAGGGCTAATGTTGGGCTGCCGCTGAGTGTGACCTGCCCTCATACACCCCACGAGTTGGTGGGGCAAAGGGGCACGTGAACAGACCCTGATACTCCAGAGTGATCAGAGCTGTGACACATGATGCACAGAATCCTCTGGGAGGACAGGGGATCCCCAGACCCGGCAGAGGCGGCGAGGCATGGCAGGCTCAGGGAGGGCTTCCTGGAAGAACTTCTAAGCTGAGACCTGAAGGGCGAGAAGTCAGTTTGGCAAAGCAGAGGAGACGGGGAGGCGAGGGGGGGCGGGCCCTGGGGTGAGGATGGGGATCCTGAAAGAAGAACCACTATGTCTAAACTCTGAAGAACTAAAAGAAGCTGCTGCAGCTGGCGGGCAGCATGCACTCCATCCTGAGCCCTGGCAGGCAGGGGAGCGAGCAGGGCGCTGGCGCAGGGCCTTTGCAGGGGAAGCCTGAGACCCTGCCTTCTCCCAGCACAGCCTCCTTGTGAGGCTCCAGGGAGTCCAGTGGGGTCTCGGGCCAGCCTGTCTGTTTGTGCATCCCGTAAGGGTTCACCACGAGGAGAATAGCTGACCTGGTTATTCTGAAGTCAGGTGAGAGAGAGGTGGCATTAACCTTATCAAATGTGGCCAAGGCAAATTCATGGAGACAGCTGAAACCGGTTTGGCTCAGTGAATAGAGCATCGGCCTGCAGACTGAAAGGTCCCAGGTTCGATTCCGGTCAAGGGCATGTATCTTGGTTGCAGGCACATCCCCAGTGGGTGGCGTGCAGGAGGCAGCTAATCGATGTCTCTCTCTCATCAATGTTTCTAACTCTCTATCCCTCTCCTTTCCTCTCTGTAAAAAAATCAATAAAATATATTTTTTTTAAAATTCATGGAGACAAAGTAGGAGGTTACCAGGGACCAGGGAGGGAGGCATGGAGAGCTACTGTTCAATGGGGACAGAGTTTCTGTTTGGGATAATTTTGGTGGATGCATTTAATATCCATGACGTGTATATGTAAAAATGGTTAAAATGGGAAGTTTTACATTATAATTTTACCACAATTTTTTTAATTGGCCAAAACTGGGGGTCACCTAAACTGCCAGTCCTTCCTAGCCTTGGAGGATAATGAGCAGTTTAGACCTGAATCCAATACATGAAAGCTCTGGTCCAGGACCCGGCACACACATAGATGCCTAATACATAATGGTTCCCATTCTTACCATTACTGTGGAGTCCACACAGCTTTTCTTGTAATCACCCAAGTTATAAATGAATACATTTGCTATTAGTGCTCCTAAGGCGTTTTTATCACAATTAAGTATTAATTAACGGTCGCTAGAGAATCCCCATTATAACTCAGCAACATGAGTTTTCAAATTCAAGTTCAGCTTCCCTTCCCATCGCTTACTCCCATCTCCCACAATAAGCTGTTTACCGTTTCAATTATTTTAGTTCCAACCACTGTGATCACTGTACTTAAAATTCAATCAGGCTTCTAATTTTAAGCATCTTTTCTGTGTATAGTGTCAACAATTGACAAGCGTCTTGAATTTAACATCTGTTCCCAGCAGTAAATGGTTTTAAATTTGAGAACTGAAAACACATATAAGGCAATTATGAGCAGCTCCCACACTGTGATTCATGGCTCTGCGTCAGCAACTTCCTCCGTGACAGCAGCCGTCCTGACGGATGGGCCTGCAGCCAGCAGCGTGCGCAGCAGAGACTGAGCAAACAGCCCGGACGCACCACGCCACCAGAATGCCTTTTGACAAACAAAAAAAACAACCTACTGTGCACCAGCAAACCTGCTGGACTTTTTATAGGCACTCTCTCTCATGTAATCCTCAAGCAAGCTGACTTTCCCCAGAGCTAGGCGTTAAAGTGGGGGTCTCTGGGGAAGTCTCACATGAGTTTGGACAGCCCTCTCTGGGAGCCTCGTTGATGTTCACAAGCAAGAAATCATGGTAGTGTCCTCTAAGACAGCGATGTCTGTGCCACGGCTCTGCTATGCAGAGGATGGAGGGGCAGCAGGAACCAGGCCGGAAATGGTCCAGCTGGGCTCATGCGCTCAGGTATAAGCTTAGAGAATCGGAATGCAATTAGAGCTAAGGTGGTTTTCATTCAGATTTGGGGAGACAACAGTGGAATAATTAAATATATAGATAGAAGGAGGCAATTTCTTTGGCTCAATCAGATGCTAATTATAATTAAATTGATAAACTATGAAGGGAAGTATAAACACTAGACATATACTGTATTGTCCAGGATGACTGAAATTTTAGGTAGGAAATGTAATATTTGTAGTTCCCTAAGGCAGAGCTCTCTTAACCCCCAACCTTCCACTGGACTTTGGAGACTTACGGATCCCTCAAGGAGGTGAAATAAATGAGAAGAGAAGGAAAATGCCCTTCACGTGGGAGCATGCAGCAGCGCACACACCGGAACATGGTATCAAGTTATTAACCAATGTTATTTTTTTAAATGAGATGTATTGGGATAACAGTAAGTGAAAAATAATGAACAAATAACCCTCCCATCTCAGCCTCCACTCAAAAGCCTTCCCACCTTCTCTGAAACCCGGCTTTCTGTGGAGGCTGCCCCGTGGGATGGGAGTGGAGTCCTCGCCTCTCTACTGTCACTTCAATACCTTCACTCCTCCAGCAGCCTCATTACATCACCCAGTGACTGGCAACCACTCATCTAAGACTTGCACACCTGCCCAACTGCACACCTTAGCTCTAATTGCATCCCGATTCTCAGTGATTATCAACCTATGAACCAGGAGGTCACAGTTCGATTCCTGGTCAGGGCAAATGCCCAGTGTGGGGTGTGCAAGAGACAGCCCATCATTGATTCTCTCTTACCATTGATGTTTCCATCTCTCTCTCTCGCTCTCCCTTTCTCTCTGAAATCAATACAAATATATATTTTTTTTAAACTTGAGCACCTTGCTGAAACCAGTTTGGCTCAGTGGATAGAGCATCAGACTGTGGACTGGAAGGTCCTGGGTTCGATTCCGGTCAAGGGCACGTGCCTTGGTTGTGCAGGAGGCAGCTGATCAATGTCTCTCTCTCTCTCCTTTCCTCTCTGTGAAAAATCAATAAAATATATTAAAATAAAATAAAAATAATTTCTTAAAAAAAAAACTTAAGCGAGGAGAATCCAAGATGGCGGCATAGGTAAACACCTACACTGCTGCCTCGCACAACAATTTCAAAACTACAATTAAAAGACAGAATGGACATCATCCAGAACCACAGGAAAGCTGGCTGAGTGGAAGTTCTACAGCTAGAAGGAAAGAGAGGGGCTCACAGAGACCCAGAGGAGCTGCAAAAAGCTGAGGTACAGAGATGCGTGCGCTGAGAGAGCGGGTGCCGGAGTGCCTGGCTGGCTTTCTCTGGCGGGAGGGAAACAGAGACTCCCAACGGCATTGAACCCCTTCTCTTACGACACTAAACCCCAGATCCAGCCGAAACTCATACGGGGGAAGTTTGGACTGTGAAAAGGGAGAGGTGCACGGAAACTTAGGGGAGTCGCAGAAGATCAGGTCCGGTCTCGCACGCGCACGGTGCTGCTCACAGGACAGATTGCTGATTGTGCTGCTGGCTTTCGCGAGTGGGCGGGAGACAGACCCTCCCAACTGCGCCACTTCTGAGTCCACTGGGCCCCTGTTTCGGGCAAAACCCTGGGGACCTAGACTCATGTGGTCCTGGAGCGCAGGGGAGCCGGAAAGGCAGCGGTTAGAGGCACTGCGGGTGCGCGCCTGCACAAGGACCGCTCCAGTGATTACCCAGTCACATGAGACTCAGGGGCCGTGGAGGGCGGGGCCGACTGGAAGGCAAGGTGGTCCCTTAAGCCCTGAGACTCCACCCCTCCCAAGCTCAACAGAGGCTTCTTTGGTTTTGCGTCTGCTATCATAAGGCTGAATCCAACAAAGAAGTTTCCCCAGTATAGTGAAAATGCCGAGACAAGGGAAGGGATCACAAACAAAAGAAATGGAGGGAAAAAAACGACCTGATATAGAGTTCAAAACCACGCTTATAAGGTTTTTCAAGAATATGCTAGAAAAATTGGATAAATTTAGTGAGACCCAAGAGGAGATGAAAAAGGACCAACTAGAGATGCAAAAGAGCCAACTAGAGATGGAAAAGGTCCTACTAAAGATTATAAAGGACCAAATAGAAATTAAACATACACTGACTGAAATAAAAAATATTATACAGAGTCCTAACAGCAGACTAGAGAAAGGCAAGAATCAAGTAAAAAATTTGAAATATAAAGAAGCAGACAACATTCAACTGGAAAAGCAAGAAGAGAAAAGAATCCAAAAATGTGAACATAATGTAAGGAGGCTCTGGGGCAGCTTTAAGCGTACCAACATCAGAATTGTGGGGGTGCCAGAAGAAGAGAGAGAGCAAGATACTGAAAACCTATTTAAAGAAATAATGACTAAAAACTTCCCACATCTGTTAAAAGAAATAGACTTACAAGTCCAGGAAGCACACAGAACCCCATATAAAAGGAATCCAAAGAGGACCACACCAAGACACATCATAATTAAAATACCAAGAGCAAAAGAGAAAGAGAGAATATTAAAAGCAGCAAGAGAAAAACAGTTTATTACCTATAAGGGAGCACCCATACGACTGTCAGCTGATTTCTCAACAGAAACGATGCAGGCCAGACAGGAGTGGCAAGAAATATTCAACGTGATGAATAGCAAGAACCTACAACCAAGAATAATCTATCCAGCAAAGCTAACATTCAGAATTGAAGGGCAAATAAAGAGCTTCACAGATAAGAAAAAGCTAAAGGAGTTCATCAACTCCAAACCAGAATTATATGAAATGCTGAAAGGTACTCTTTTAGAAGAGGAAGAAGAAAAAGGTAAAAGCCAAAAAATTATGAACAACAAATACGTATCTATCAACAAGTGAATCTAAAAATTAAGTGAATTAAAAATTTGATCAACAGAATAAACTGGTGAATATAATAGAATCAGGAGCACAGAAAGGGAGGGGACTGACAATTCTCAGGGGGAAGGGGTGAGGGGTGTACAGGGAGAGACTGGACAAAAATCATACACCTCTGGATGAGATCAATGGGAGGGAGCTAAGGGCAGAGGGAGGGGTGGGAGCTGGGTGGAGGGATGCTATGGAGGGGAAAAAAGAGAAACAAATGTAATAATCTGAATAATAAAGATTTAATTTAAAAAAAAACTTAAGCAACTGATGCCCATCTTCCCCTCCTTTTCCCTCCTCACAGGTGAACATGGATGACCCACCTGCACCCAGACCTTCACTTTCTAGACCATCTCATTCCAATGTCCTCCTCCTCCACTTCATCTCAGCCACCCAGACTCACAGCCTAGTCATACACGGATAGTACTCCCCTGTCAACACCATCCATTCAAATCTCTCGCTCTGACCACCCCTCCTCTTTCCAGCCTGTTAGGCACCGCCTCTCTGGACATTCCCTGATGGGCTCAGGACCTGCAATCCTTCATCCCTTCTTTCTCTGCCCAACCCATCAGTGTGGAGCAGGTGCTTGAGCAGAGAGACCCATTGAACAGATTTGTCTTTTTCCTTGTGTAAATGTGGACGCTTTTAATTATTTCATTAGCAGTATGATGCTGGCTTTGACTTGGAATGCATGTGTACGTAATTTTTAAAATCACCATAAGAAATGATATCAGTCTATAGAGGGGTGCTCAGTGAAGTCCTCTATTATATTTAAAAACAAATCGGAAAGGAAGGAAGAGAAGGAACCACATGGCTTTCTGGAAAGAACATTCCAAGTGGAAGGAACAGAAAATTCTAGGGCTTTGAGGCAACAGTATGCTTGCAAGTTCTAAGAACAGCAAGGAGGTCAGCACAGCTGGAGCAGAGCAAACAAGGGGCAGTCAAAGATATGAGCAAGGTGGCCGTGGAGCCCACGGAGACCCTCCCAGGCCAGGAGAGGGCTGTGGCCTTTACTCTGATGCAATGGTTTTGAGCAGAGTAGTAACAAAACCCAACTTGCATTTTGAAAGAGGAGCTCTGACTGCTGGGTCCAGAATAGGCTTTAGAATCGGGCGAGGGCAGAGACAGGAATGCCAGGGAGGAGGCTATGATAGTACTTCAAATAAGAGATGGACAGAGAGGAAGAAGCCGTGAGAAGTCGTCAGATCTATTTTAAAGCTTGCATTTTGAAGGTAGAACCAATCAGACAGATAAAGATAAGTAACAGATAACTGATAACTGTTGGACAGGTGATAGCTGGGGAGCTGATATAGCCGGAGAGCTGATAGAAGATACATCACTAGATTCGAGTAGGTACATATAACATCTGAAAGCATACCCACAACTTATGGTTGAGTGAGAAGCATATCACAGAGCAGAACTATGATCCCACTTACACTAAAAGAAAATCACATATGTATATATACATGCAAAGAAAGATATTTGGAATGAACACACTCAACCGCTAGCAGTGATTACATATCTGAAGCATAGGATTAGAAGGTGGACGGGGGAGCTGTCATCTTTTATTTTCAGGTATTTCTGGTTTAAACAGTGAACATACATACCATCACTTGTGCTGAATGGCCAAGTCACTTGGTAGTGAGCACCCCTCCCCGAGAGGTGGTGAGCCCTGGGCATGATGATGTCTTCATGAGCAAATCACCAAAGTATCAGATGGACCTAGATTCTCTCCAGTATTGGGCTTCCTCCCCAAAATTAACAATCTTTCAGGACCCCCTCACCTCTCTGAGCTTCTGTTTCCTCCCTGGTAAGTCAGGGATGACAACCCCTACTCCAACTGGCAGGGGGAGAGGGAGGGGTAATGTATGTGCAGTGTCCAGCACACACACACACACACACACTAATTCCCTTCTCGCTCCCCAACACGATTCCAGGGAATTCTGGGGTTGGGGCTACTCCCAAAGGCTCAAAATGCCCTAATGTTCCAGATGGTCAGGAGGCAGAACATCTGTTTGGGCTAAAAGGGATTCCAGAGCCTCACCCTCCAAAAGGGGAAGGTCTGCCTCAGACCCAAGGGCAGTGCTGCTTCCCCCAGACCCTCTCTGAAGAAAGGCAGAGTCACGTAGGGATACCCCCAACCCTATTAGCAACCACGAGTGGCTGAACTCCCCGAAATTCCGAATCAAGGTCAGAAGTTCCTGGCAATTTGTGATTTTCCTCTCTTGGTTGAAAAGATGGCCGTGGGGAAAGGGAAAAAAACGCTGAATGCTATTTATCTAAAATCACTAATACTTTCTGAGAAGCTATAAAATGTACATGTTCTTGCCAAATGGATGTCAAAAGGGCTTTGATCTCCACTTTGGCCGGAAATGATCCGTCCCATTCCTAATGCAGATATATGGTTTTCGTGCCTCAAATCTGCCCAGTCAGATGCAGTCTTAATTATTTTTGAAATGATTAAAAATAGAGCCATAAATCCATGCTTTGACACGACATGGTGATTTGACCCCCAGACATAGCGTAATGGGTTATTAACAGTGCTTCCCAAACCTATTGAAATTTTTTTCCAAAGTGATTCACTAATTAATAGCTGTTCACACAATGATCATTTTTGAGTAAGTATGGAACTGTGTCACATTATTTTGTGATGAGAACATAATCGTGTCCATTAAAGTTATTTGTATAGTTTTTAACCTTCTGCCAGAAATAAATGAGGCTCATCTAAGGGTACCACAAACTTTGTGACAATACCTAGAGGTTATCTCCTCTGTGACACTTAACTCCTCTAAACTTATTTTGTAGCCCAGAAACTTAGAGTTTGTCCTTCAGCTCTCTCCGGGGCTCTAGAAGCAAATGGCACTGAGGAAGTGCCCAGAAAGGGGGGGTCCTCATGACCTGCTGTGGCCATCAGGCTTCTGCCCCTCATCCTCTAGTCATCTCCTGCCCACCTCACCTCTCGTCTTCCTGGCCGAGCCCCTAACACACAGTCTATGTAGCCACTAGCCTGCCTGAGCTCTGCTTCCCTGGGCCCTAACCCCATTCCCTTTGACTGGTTGGAGCCGGCGAAAGACACATGCTCATCTCACTCATCCCTGTATTCAGAAGAACCCAGAGACAAACCTTGCCTGTCCAAAAGGCCATTACCCAGTGGAGGAGGGTATGGAGAGCTTGCTTAGTTCACACTTGCATTTGAGAAGCAAGACTAGGTAGGAGATGAGGAGCCTCGCTTTTTCACACCTAAAGACATCACTTTTGGCTAGAGTATCTTAGGGCATGGTTAGGATCGCCAGGAGGTGTGCCTTACTACCTTACCAATGAGTATTCCTCCCTCCCGAGTTCTTGGCGCCTCCTACCTCAGATCTGGGTAAATAGAGAGGGCCCAAATCCATGAGGCAAAGTTATACTAAAAAAGGTATCTGTTGTTTATCCAAAATGCTAATGTAAATGGACATCCTGCATTTTGTCTGGCAACATGACATGTTTTATTTATTTTATTTTATTTTTATTGATTTTTTACAGAGAGGAAGAGAGAGAGATAGAGAGTTAGAAACATCGATGAGAGAGACATCAATTAGCTGCTTCCTGCATGCCCCCCACTGGGGATGTGGCCACAACCAAGGTACATGCCCTTGACCAGAATTGAACCTAGGACCTTTCAGTCCTGCAGGCCGATGCTCTATCCACTGAGCCAAAATGGTTTTGGCAACATGACATATTTTAGATAAACTATATGTAGTTTTAGGTAAACTACAACTAAAAGACAGAACGGACATCATCCAGAACCACAGAATAGCTGGCTGAGTGGAAATTATACAACTAGAAGGAAATGGAGGGGCTCACGGAGACTCAGAGAAGCAAGACAACTGAGTATGTGACACACGCATGGAAAGGATGAGCAGCTGAGTGCCTGGCTGGCTTCCTCTAGTGGGAGGGAGACGGAAACTCCCAATTGCACTGAGCCCCAGTTCTGACTGCACTGAACCCCAGTTCCGTGCGAGGCTAATATGGGGAAAGTCTGGACTGTCGTGAAAAGGGAGGAGTGCAGGGAAACTTAGGCAAACCGAGAAAGGCAGAGGTCTGGAGGCGCACGAGTGCACACACAGAGGGCTGACTGTGGATTGTGCTGCTGGCTTTCTCTAGCAGGAGGAAGACAGAAACTCATAACTGGACTGAAATCCACTTCCGACTGTACTGAACCCCAGTTTCAGGTGAAACCCTGGAGACCCAGACTCATACAGGTCCTATGAGCACACAGAAACTCAGAGGAGCTGGTAAGGGAGAGGCCTGGAGGCACACGAGCGCATGCACGCAGAGAGGGCTGCAGCGATTACCAAGGGACACTGAGACCCAGTAGCCACATAGGGTAGGATTGACCGGAATCCAAGGCTGTCTGCTCAGGCCTGAGACTCTGTCCTATCCAAGCTGAACACAGAGACTATTGCAATTTTGCAAGTCTTATATCATAAGGCTGCCTCCAGCACAGAAGTTCTCCTGGTGTAGACACAGCTGATCCTGTTAATTGGCTTGGAGGTTCTATTCCCCCAATAATACCAACAACAATCAAGACTTAACTACATCAAGGCTGTACACACAGTCCACAAAGGGGTGCACCAAGAGAGTCCACCTCTGCCAAAACCAGTTTGGCTAAGTGGATAGAGCATCAGCCTGTGGACTGAAAGGTCCCAGATTTGATTCCAGACAAGGCACATACCTTGGTTGCGGGCACATCCCTAGTAGGAGGTGTACAGGAGTCGGCTGATTGATGTTTCTCATTGATGTTTCTAACTCTCTCCCTCTCCCTTCCTCTCTGTAAAAAATCAATAAAATATATATTTTTTTTAAAAAGAGAATCCACCTTAGGTAACTGGGGAGGTGGAGCTGGGGAGGTCATACAGGACACATAGCACATAAAGCTACTCTACCAACTCAGGGATGCAGGGAAAATGTAGAGACAAAGGAACAGATCACAAATGAAAGAAATAGAGGAAAACAAAACTGGATATAGAGTTCAAAACCACAGTTATAAGGTTTTTCAAGAATTTCCTAGAAAAGATGGATAAATTTAGTGATACCCAAGAGGAGATGAAAAAGGAACAACTAGAAATTAAACATGCACTGACTGAAATAAAAAATATTATACAGAGACCTAACAACAGACTAGAGGAACACAAGAATCAAGTCAAAGATTTGAAATACAAAGAAGCAGAAAACAGCTGGAAAAGCAAAAAGAAAAAGGAATCCAAAATTTGAAGATAGTGTAAGGAGCCTCTGGGACAACTTCAAGCATACCAACATCAGAATTATGCGGGTGCCAGAAGAAGAGAGAGAGCAAGATACTGAAAACCTATTTGAAGAAATAATGACTGAAAACTTCCCCCACCTGGTGAAAGAAATAGACTTACAAGTCCAGGAAGCGCACAGAACCCCAAACAAAAGGAATCCAAAGAGGACTACACAAAGACACATGATAATTAAAATACCAAGAGCAAAAGACAAAGAGAGAATATTAAAAGCAGCAAGAGGAAAACAATTACCTACAAGGGAGCACCCATACAATTGTCAGCTGATTTCTCAACAGAAACTATGCAAGCCAGACGGGAGTGGCAAGAAATATTCAACATGATGAATAGCAAGAACCTACAACCAAGATTACTCTACCCAGCAAAGCTATCATTCAAAATTGAAGGGCAGATAAAGAGCTTCACTATAAGAAAAAACTAAAGGAGTTCATCAACACCAAACCAGTATTATATGAAATGCTGAAAGGTACTCTTTAAGAAGAGGAAGAAGAAGAAAAAGGTAAAGATAAAAATTAGGAACAACAAATACATTATCTATCAACAAGTGAATCTAAAAATCAAGTGAATAAAAAACCTGATGAATAGAATAAACTGGTGAATATAATAGAATCAGGGGAATAGAAATGGAGTGAACTGACAATTCTCAGGGGAAGAAGGGTGAGGGAATACAGGGAGAGACTGGACAAAAATCATACACCTATGGATGAGAACAATGCGGGGGAGGTAAAGGCAGAGGAAGGGATGGGAGCCGGGTGAAAGGGAGCTATGGGGGGGGAAAAGAACAACTGTAATAGTCTGAACAATAGATTTATTAAATAAATAAATAAAAGTTGAAAAGTTACCAAATATTTACTTTCACAATAAGCTCCTGGTCCACATACCAATTTAACTTGCAAGAAACTGTTAATTCTTAGCATGTGAACTGTTCTACCACATGAAAAAAAGCTGATCAGCAATCTAATTCATTTTATGAAACTATCATAACTCTGACACCAAAATCTGACAGAAAGCAAACAAAAATCTATGGATTTTTCTCACTTATGAAAATAGGTGTAATAATTTTAAATAAAATGCCATAAAATAGAATTCAACAGAATACTAAAAGAATAATACATAACAATAAAGTAGAGTCTAGCACAGAATGGCAAAAATTATTTAGTGTTAAGAAATCAGTCATATTATATCTCAGACCAGGGCATCAATTTATACTTAGTTTTATGCTTAGATTCTTGTTATATTCAGCCTCTTTTGCACTTGAAAATTCTAAAACCTGAAAATAGAATGATATTTGCTGAACATAATAAAGTATACAATATGTAAACAATTTATCTTCTGAGGATACTGGCTATATCGAATAGTTGTATATTTAATTATAAGACACTAGAGGCCTGGTGCATGACATTCATGCACTGGGGCAGTGGCGCCTCAGCCTGGTCTATGCCCTTTCTCAGGCTCCTTCCACCACCACTGTGCTCGCCAGCTGTCATGCAGAGCAGTGCTCCCCCTGTAGGTGCACACAGACCACCATGGGGCAGTTCCTGCCTTGAGCATCTGCCCCTTGGTGGTCAGTGCGCATCATGGCAACCAGTCATTCCACCTTTCAGTTGATTTGCATATTAGCCTTTTATTATATAGGATTATCAACAGGAAGAAAATATATACAGGGGTGGGCAAAAGAAGGTCAAATTACTGGCCTTCATTACCTAAAAGATAAAACATAAGTAAGAATATAAGATAAGACAAATAATACAAATAAATACAAATATTAATTAATAAATAATGATACAAGAATAAATTCTGTTTTGAGTACTTCAAATTGTAAACTTACTTTGGCCCATCCCTGTGTACACTCCCCTTGGTTATTCTTAGGTGCATTTCTTTCACATTGTTGAAATAATTCCTTTCAATCAATGTGCAAGGTTACTACTAAGTCATTCTTTCCCTCCTCTTCCCACCAAGTTATCATTAAATTGGTGCATCTTAGAAACAATATGTTAAATTTGAAGAAATAAGACATCTTAAATGAACAACTCACATCATATCTCCCAGTGTTATACTCAAGTTTTGACATTAAAATGAGGAATGAGACAGGGATGCTCATTATCATCATTATTGTCTGAGAGTCTTCAGAAAGGCCTGATCAATTCAATAAAAAGCAGCATTTAAAAATATAACTATTAAAAATAAGACTATACTGTCATTTTCATTCATTCACTCATAGGTTGTATTTCTACATAATTTAAAACAATTTAATCTAAAAGACTATCAAAACCAATTTTTAAAAAGTTCAGTAATACCATGGTTATTAGTAATTATGCAAAATTCACTAGTTGGCAAGGGTATGGTGAAAAAGACATACTCATATGCTGTTCATAAGAATTTAAATCAGTACAACTCTTTTGGAAACAACTTGGCAATATGTGTCAGAAATCTTAAAATACTCACATAAAAATAAATAAACATTAATAACCCTTCTGGCAGATACTATTGCTTCCCCAAAGCCACCCTGGCTTTTTCCTACTAACAGAACCTAAAGTTTGGTGAGAAATGCCCTCGTCCCCTATCTAAGGCAACCATGATAGTCCTGTTCTTTTTTGCGAGTGATGGGTCTGAGTAGGCCTTTGATAGACTATGTAAAGGAACATCTGCTGGAGACTTTCATCCCTGGAAAGAAAGAGCTCTCAAGGAGAAATCTCTTTTCCTTATTCCTTGGGATTTTATCAAATAATGATGTGATGTTTGGAGCTATGGCAGCTGTTTTGGGACATATTGTCAATACCCTGAAAAATAGGGAGCACCTGGGCTCTTGGTGAAAACACCACACCACTGTTCCACCCTAGATAATCTTTACTCTAAAGATGAATCTGCACACAGAGTGGGCAGACGTCATTCACAGATGCTTGACATCTTCTTAATAACTCCATGATACTTTGGTATTTTCACCTGAGTCTTCCCTTCCTAGACTAGGAAGGCAAAAACCCACTTATCAACCTTCCTGATTGCCAGACTGAGGACCTTTGTCCCAGGTTCTGCCGTGTAATCCACCCATATGGGACTCATATTCAGAAAGGAGAGGTGAAAAGACAAGAAGCTCACTTTCCTAGTAGGGTGCTGTTGGAGACAACTGATCCTTCCAGAGAATCTGCGATAGAGCTTCTGGAGTCCAGAAGCCAGGGTCATTAGAGCAAATCAGCAGGCAGTGGCAGCATCAATGTCTCACTGCAATGTTCCATATGGGATGGAGCGTGGTCCTCGCTTCATGGCTCCTGGCTGTTGTATCCAAGCCTCGCTCTCTGCATCGCCTTGCATAGAGGATGACGCCGGAAATCTGAGGGC
Organism: Lasiurus cinereus; assembly: GCA_011751065.1. Classification (NCBI taxonomy): domain Eukaryota; kingdom Metazoa; phylum Chordata; class Mammalia; order Chiroptera; family Vespertilionidae; genus Lasiurus; species Lasiurus cinereus. The sequence continues at coordinate 6,479,048 of JAAGEH010000293.1, forward strand.
TCCTCACCCTAGCGTCCCTGACTTATCTGTCCATCGTCACCGTCTCTATTGAATGTCAGCCTACACAGCCAAGCTAAAATCATACAGGTAAGCTTGGCCAAACCAGCTTGGTGACAAGTGTTTCCAGCTCCCTTCACTGGTCAGAGTGGAGGGCCACAGAGGATGGAAATGAGAGGGGGAGAGCATAAAGCCATAGGCATAAAGGATGGACTTGCCTGGCCCTAGCTGGGTGATTAGATTGTTTGGAGCATCATCATGTACACCAAAAAGTCTGCGGGTTCAACTCTCGGTCAGAACGAGTATGGGAGGCAACTGATGAATCTCAATATCTCTCTCTCTCTCTCTCTCTCTCTCTCTCTCTCTCGCTCTCGCTCTCGCTCTCGCTCTCTCTTTCTTAAAACCAGACAACAAAACTGGTTCTCTACTATTCTATTTCTGCTCCTCCCGCTTCCTCTCTCTCTCAAATCAATAAACATATCCTCAGGTGAAGATTTTAAAAAAGAATGGACTTGTCTTTACTAGAAAGAAACAACATTTTGGAGCTGGGAGTTGCTTAAAAGGTCTTGGCCAGAACCAGGAAGAGTTGTAGGGGGAAGAAAGTTAATCTGAAGATGGGCATTTTGAACAGAAAGCACAGATATGAGCACTTGCTAGAAGATTCCGTCTTCAAGGACATAAATGAGTATAGAGATCATTTAGGAAGTTTACTGCATAACTCCTGGTTGGCAGTCCTGTTAAGAAAACTGTCAGCAAAGCTGTTTCTTTCCCTCCTCCCAAAATGCCTTGTGCGTTTTTTTAAGATGCTTAATTGTACTGAGACTGATTTCACGGGGCAATGGGGGGGATAGATAAACCCATCCAAGTACTTAGAGTGAGGAGAATGGGATTTGGTGGCTGTCATCCTAAAAATAAGAGGAAAAGGACCCACAGAAAGATTTGTGCATTTTCTGAGGAAAGTGCTGCTGGTGACTGCACATGCCCACAACTCCCCAGAGTGCAGAGCACGCTGCGGTATGCAGAAGGCCCCACAGCCCTTCCGCATCCTTGGCACGGGAGCCTCTCCAGGAATCCTGCTTGAAATCTAATTCAGCTAATGGGGATGAGTTGACAGCTGATCACAATGATTAAAGCCTTTGCTGATGCAGAAAATCTGGACCCTCAAAAGGCCAGACCTTACATGTCCTCCAGCCCCTCTCCCCCACCCAGAGCCTGGGCGGTGACCCAGCCTAGACCAAGATAGATGAGTCTGTTCCCTGCCCCACTCCAGACCCTCAGCCCATTCACTAGAAAGATAAAGAATTTCCCAGTCCAACACCCATTTCTGCTACTTCTGAAGAGTCAAATTCAGACCTGCGGGCTGTCCTTTCTTTGAGACTCAGTTTTCCCAAAGGAGCCCAGCTCTCCCTGTGGCCTCCTAAGACTGCTGCTGCTGAGAAAGAATGGACTATCAGAGAAAGCACATCCTCAGGCCCGTGTCTGCATACATCAGGGTTGTTATCACACTCCCACATGGGTCAGGCATAGGGTCAAAACAGAAATTCCTTTCCATCTCATCTCCCCTATTCCATTAACTCAGAATCCTTTCAACACCTTCTCCTCCCTCTTCTTCTCAACCATGCTCTTGATTCCTTGATTACATGGAAAGTCCTAGGAGGTCTTTATGGAAAAATGACCGACTTGTCATAAAGAATGCCCCACACACTTACGTCCTGGGAAAACCATCCTGCCACAAATCCACTCACCCATCTATCTATCCATCCAGCTAGCCTATTGCATGCAAACTTCCCACAGCTCTGTGGCATCTTCCCCTGCCCACACACATGCAAAGTGACATCCCCTTGGTTCTGAATGAGAGATTCAAAAGTGCCAGGTAATTCAATTTCTTCAGGAGCATATTGGAAGATTACTTATCTTTGTTCTCTAGAAAATGAAGGCCATGGATCTTGCTTGTTATAGTACTCCGATGAGAAACAAATAATTCAGAAGGTGACAAGTTAAATCACTATTTTGTAATTTACTAAAACAAAACTAATACCCAAAGAAATATTTTCTCTGCCATTTTATAGCAATTCCACCATTAAATTGTCTTGGATTGCAATTCATAACAATGAATAAAGAAGAAAAGGGTGTCTTCAGCTCAGGCAAGAAATGTGTTCTTCTGAATACTAACAATTTTCCCTGTAAGCACAAACACTGGACATCATTTCCAGAGTAGCCTCGCCAGTGGTCGGCAAACTGCGGCTCTCGAGCCACATGCTGCTCTTTGGCCCCTTGAGTGTGGCTCTTCCACAAAATATCATGTGTGGGCACGCACATACAGTGTGATGAAACTTTGTGGCCCATGCACGAAGTCGGTTTTTGGCTTTTAAAAGCAATGTCAATCATACTGTTGATATGTGGCTCTGTTGACTAATGATTTTGCCAACCATTGGCTTAGCCCATCTGAAATCCTAAGTGGGAATGACCAAGGTCACAATGAGTGGGCAAACTGTTTCATCCTCCTTCCTCCTCAGAGAAAGCCAAGTCCTCATGTTCTTTGTGAAGATAGTCAGAGAGCCCTGGACTCGGGGGGCGGTTAACATCTTTGGCTCTCAAAGTCCAGGGATTTTATGCTGAAGGGCTCTTGGCTGAGTGGGGCACCAGCTCCCAGAAAGAAATGGACATCGGCCTTCCCTACCCCCCAGTACATGCCCTGAACTCTGGGGGAACAGGTAAGGGCATGTACTGGGGGGTAGGGAAAGCTGAGGGAAAGTCAGCAGGGGGGGGGGCGGAAAGGAAACATATGTAACATATGTACAGTACTACTATTTGTAGTACTTTAAACAATAAAAAATAAATTAATTTTTTTTTAAAAGAAAGAAAGAAATGGACTCTGGGAGTGTCTAGGCATCAAGCCACACAGATCCAAACAGAAATAAAGGCTGGCCACAGTCACAGAGGCCACAGGCTCCACGTTGAAGGAACCTACCTCCTGTGCCCAGAAAATCCCCAGAGGCCAGTACCTCCATGTCTGGGTTGCAGAACTATAAGGTGAGCAGACCTACCCAACCTGGAATAAACAGACAGGAGGGAAGCTATGCACTGGGTACCTTGCTCAGCTGGTTGAGGCCTCCTGACTTAGACACTCCCCTTAGGCCATCTCCCTCAGCCTATGCATCCTATTACCACATGACTCTCAGACACCTATCTCCAGCCAGCTCCCTGCTCCCAGTACCAAATGGCGCCTTGACATTTTCTCTCAGACATTTCAACATCATTGCATTTAAAACTCAACTATTCACATCCAAGTTAGTGATTTTTTTTCCACCACACCCTGCTTAAGGGAGTGGCACCTTCACCCTCCAGCCATCTCACTGGGTAAGCCAGGCACCTGGGCAATACCTGCAATACCTCCCCTTTCCTCATGCCACATGCCCAGTCCCTCACCAAGTCCTTAGCTACCTTAGAGAAGCACACTTCCCTGCACCGCCACCTCCATCCTGGTCCAAGGCACCACTGAATCTCACCTCGACATTTGCAGGCATCTGCTGACTGGTTTCCTGACTTCCATTCTGGCTCCTGAGCAATCCATTCTCAATCAGGAGCCAAGGTAAGTCATTCTCTGCTTAAAGCGTTTCATACTAGCCCGTTGCTCTTAGGATGAAGACTCCATTTCCTTCATGGCCCTGCCTGGTCTGGTTCCTGCCTGCCTCTCCCATTTCACCACGGGCCATGGCCCCTGGCTCTCTGCACTCAGCCGTCCTTTGGTCGCTTGAACTCACCTTGACTCCTCTCACTACAGGGCCTGTCCCCTCCATGCCCACCCCACCTTTCTTGCTTAATTACCTCAGGGTTGGCGTTCAGGCCACAGCTTAACCATGCCTTCCCATGGTAGGACGTCTTTCCCGCTGTATGCATTTCCTTGTGGCACTCATCACAGTTAACAATAATGTTTTCAGATGTGTGGTTACTAAATTCCTGGTCCCACTAGAATCTACACTCCATGAGGGCAGGGACAATTGAGTCTACTTGCTCACCACCACACATCCAGTGAATAATTACTGTACAAATGAACAGTGAATAAGGACAAGCTCAGGATTCCATTGCCATGGGCCAGCACCTTTCCTCAAGGGAAGTATCTACTCCCCACAGGCCTCAGCCCAAATGTCCCCCAGGCTGACCCTTGTCACCAGGCCCTCACTATTTCCCCCTTGAGTGAGAGAGTGTGGATAACTCAGGCCCACACGGCCATACCCTTGGTATCATACACACGAGTGCTTTCCCAGGCCCTTCTGAGTGACACCACAGGGCAAGAAGCAATAGGCTTCTCTCTCAGAAATTTGAGATCCACTAAACCAGAACCACCTACCCACCCACAGGCAGCTCTGTCTTCCCTTGTCCATCCCCACCCCACATGCAGTCCTCATCTTGCTAGCCTCTCAAATATCCTTCAGAAAGAAATATCATCCCTAAACAGTCCCCATGGGGGAAAAAAAACATGTACGAGGGGAGATGTTTCAGGCTGAGCCTGGCAGGAAGCTTGACAACATGGTAGAATGGGCTCCTCGGTGTCCATCCGCAGAGACAGTGAGGCATCTCCCGGGAGAGGACTTGACCTGAGAGAAAAAGGGCCAAGCATGACAAACTTGACCCAGAGACCACACTTGGTGATTGACCAGCTCTGTTCCTGATGACTCCACCTGGGTCATCACCTGGGAGAAGAGAACTATGACCCAAAACCAAAGAGCCCTCTTCTACTAACACTGACTCTCTGAAGGACGGCCACAGTCTGGCTGCAGCGCCCCCAGCTGGAGAAAACAGGAAAAAGAAGAGGCACCTCCTCTACTGCATGAGCTCAGAGACACAAGCGTGAACCTGAAATACCCAGGTTCTGAAAGTGGCTCCAGAAAGAGAAGGCAGAGCCCTCAGAACCAGAAGGGCCTAGCCAAGGGACCTACCAGGACCTACAGCAAAAGAAGAGAGCACAACCCGAGGCGCCACCATGATCCCTGACCCAGCCTTTTTTTTCTTTTTTAAATATATTTTATTGATTTTTTACAGAGATGAAGGGAGAGGGATAGAGAGTTAGAAACATCGATGAGAGAGAAACATCTATCAGCTGCCTCCTGGACACCCGCCACACTAGGGATGTGCCTGCAACCAAGATACATGCCCTTGACTGAAATCGAACCCGGAACCCTTCAGTCCGCAGGCTGATGCTCTATCCACTGAGCCAAACCGGTTCCGGCCTTGACCCAGCCTTTTAATGAAGAAAAATCACAAAATACACGGGCAGCCTGGCTGGGACCCGGTCCTCACGAGCCAAGAGTCAAGGAAACTTGTGTGAATATGTGCCTGACGGGAAAGAGCTTAAATCCCTTCACAAAACCGTAGCATCAAAACGTCCCCAGAGACTCAGACCTTCCAAATCTAAGTCCAGAGAGACAGATTTATGGATCATTATTAAACTGCTGAGAAAAGTACAAACCGGGAGACTATCAGACATAAATCAGACAAATGAGGCTGCGGCCGTCAGTAATGAGACATGGCACCGGCCAGCAGCACCTCAGTCTCATGGACACTCGGTTCAGAGTGGGTGGGGACAGGCAAGGGTCAAGGCCTGAGTTTTGCTCCCCCTCAACCCCACCCAGACCCGCCTTGAGCCCTCTGCCAGTGGACTTTAGGCGAAGGAAGGCAGAAACCGGCTCTGGGTCATCTCTGGCGAGCACACCTTGTAGAGCGAAGGGTGTGACTCGCCTGGCAGTTCCTGTAGGCGCACGCTGTGGCAAGCAGGAGGGTTTGACACAAAGTACACAAAAAGCCAGGCTAAGCAGGGGAACGACAAGCTTGGACTCATGGTGGGGGTTTGGGGCATGGGTAGGACACAAGTGTTCATTTCCTCATCTGCCTGCGGGGCCCTGCCACCAGCTGGGTCTGGAAGGAGTTTGGGTAAGATGAAGCCTTATTGCTGATGGGAAACAGGGGGCTCAGGTGCCAAAGGTCCAGGGAGAGATGGGGCCCACCCCTGGGTTGGGATGGGACATGCAGGCTCATTTCTGGATGAGCCCAAAGCTGCAGCTGCTAGGGAGGGCACTCGGAATCCAGCTGGCAGACCAGTTGGCTCAAGTTCCCTGCCACGCTGGTCTTGCTTACCACTAATTTCCCATTTGGTGCAAAAATTGCCTTTTCCCTCCCAGAACTACAGCACCTGAAAGCTAATGGCCCCTCAGTCCTGTGCCATGAAGACTGAGGTTTTCTTCGGCAGTTTAGAGGTTGGGGAGTCTGTTGGCCCCTGCTCCTCCCCACTGCCTGTGCCCCACAGACAATACTGGTGCACTGGCCCAGAGCGGTCAGGGTGCAGGGACAGGGCTCAGAAAACACTTATTCCCAAGTGTAAATAATCATATCAATAACTACAAAGTTTACATTCCTTGAGCTGAACACTCACTAGGTGTGTTTCAGGTAATCTTTCCAACAACCCTAAGAGGTAGGCAAGGTTCTGATGTCATTTTGTGGGTGAGGAGATGGAGCCCCAGAGGGTCAGTAGGGTCGCCAAGGTCACCAGGTGGGAGAGGCAGGGTTGGAACTGGCCCTGTCTGGTTCCGGAATCGGTATTAGTCACACCTCACCAACAGGACCTTTTTACAGCAAAGACCCAGGGTGGGTTGGCCACACCGAATCCAATGTACTCCTCTCACCTGATGGGTAAAACAGTTAAGACTTTCTAGGTGCCAAGTGCAGGGCTAAGCATCTGCCACTTCCCATCTAACACTCGCAGGCAGTATTACCCCCATGGCACAGAGCAGAAGGTGAGGTCAGAGGCGAATTACAGGCACCAGGACAGTCTCTGGACTCAGGGCTGTCTGAGCCCCATGCCCATCGTGTGTTTGCTGCTGGGACCCCGTGACCATGGGATGCTCTGGGCAGACTGGAGTCTAATTCCTCGCCACTCCCCGCAGGGAGAGACAGAGCTGAGCTTTCAGGCAGGAGGAAAGCGGAGCCTCACTGGCCCAGGCGAGGAGCCACCTCCTGGGATACACACGCCCCAGAGGAACTGCTCTGCTTCCGGCCTCCAGGCAGGACAGGCAGAGAGCTGTGCCAAGGCCAATGGGCCCAAAGAAAGGCCCCAAGCCAGGCAATTTCTCCCCCACAAAGTACCTTAAACCTGGGCACAAGCCTGCAGACCTGTCCATTATCCTGGGAATGCCCCACATATGAACAGAGAGGAAACTCCGAATCCCATCCCAGGACAAAGGACCTGGAGGACCACCCGACCCCATCCCCATCCCCGCGGATCCTATACACCCAACCACACCTCACCTTTGCTCCTGTAGGTGGAGGAAGGGTCTGGCCAAAGGACTAGGGGTACAACTGACAGCCCAAGAACTAGAATGGACGCCCATGTGAGCCAGGAGGGGCCGGGCACTGCGGGGGCAGCGCTCCCTCTCCCAGCCCAGGCGGCAGTGTGCGATTGGCAGCTCCTCCCTCTCCTGTGTGGCCCACGTCTGCCACAGGAAGGAAGCCATATGGAACCATGGGTGAAACAGCCTGTCTGCCCACAGAACCCGGGGCCCTCAGGTGCCCCTGCAGAGAGCCATCGGCTCCCCAGCTGCCCTCACCTCCCTGGTACTCCTGCCCCATGTGGGGCCTGTGTGCCCAGCCTGGTGCTGGGCCTCACGTGCATAGTAGTTAACTCTGACAATCAGCCCAGCAGACAGGGCTGATTGCTGTCATCTCCTTTTGCAGATGAGGAAATTGAGGCCCAGCAAACTTCAATGCCTTGCCCCATCACTCAGCTCGTGCGTGGAGGAGCCGAGACCAAGGCCAGGCCTATCCGAGCCTTCCACCTGTCTCTCAGCCTCCAGGCCCCACCAGACATCTCCGCACCCATCTCCCCAGTGCCAGGCCCAGGGAGCATCAGGCAGTGCGAACCACCCCTCGCTGCCTGCTTCCCCTGAACTGATCTTCCAGAGCCTCCCCTCTCTCCGCCCCCGGGCTCCCCAGGTGATGAGCTCCAAGGAAGCGCCGATAGGTAGACCCACGCGCAGACACTTCAAGCTGCCGGCTGCAGTGTGACCGCTGTGGGCTCCCCAAATGTTTACTAGTAAATCCCCGGGTATTTATAATAAAGATGATGGGTCCAGGACAAAAAGGAGCCAATTACCCAACACTCTGCTATGATCTTAAAACAGACGTTTGCGAGGGTAAAATTATGACTTGTGGTTGGGAAGTGTGGATACAATCCCAGCCTTGCCTTTTATGGCTACTCATAAATGTTAAATGCAGCGAGATCTACCTCTGAAATTCAGTTGTTGCCTCTTGTCGCAGGTTTCTGAGGCCAAGGCCACATTCGGGGCTGATGTTCTGGTGATTACTCTGCAACTCCAGAAACAACGTGCACAAAGGCTAGGGTGCCTGGCGGCAGGGGACAGGCCAGCCAGGCCCACCCCAGAACACCCAGTCCTGGAGTGCAGGTAAAGGGTCCCCTGCCCCTGCCTGTGGTTCAAACCGAGGCCTTCACACCTTCCCAGAACCCAGATGGGCTGGCTCCCGGCACACTTACACCGACCGGGCCAACGCGAGGCGGCTCCCGCACATTCGGTGTGATTTGCATGGAGGTCATACCTGTGCTCTGGGATGTCCGCAGGCCCCCCACAGTGGGGGCTCCGGAAGCCAGCAGTGCAACCAGTTCTGCTCATGTGCCTTCTCACACAACTGCCCACAGAGGAAGAGAGTGTGGAGGTAGAGGGAGTGCAGAGAAGGGCGTCTGGGAAAGTGGAGCTCCCCTGCCCAGAATTCTCAACAAAGTATCTGGGCATCTTTGCTCAAACCCAGAGCCCTTTCTGACAGGCCAGCCCTGGCCTGCTCACGGGGCAGCCCCAGAAACCCTCAGCCAACTCACCTGTCTCTGAGCATGTGTGCCCAGCAGGTCCCCGGACACCACACATGGAAAGGTATACATTGGCTCAAGAAAAACATGTTGCAGTCCCACTACTTCAGCATGGAAATAGGGTCTTTATCGGGTTAATCGAGGAAAAATGAGCTCATTAGGGTGGGCCTAACCATTATAACCAGTATTCTTATAAAAAGAGGGAATTTGGGCCGAGACAGACCCCCACAGGGACAACGGTGTGAAGACACAGGGAGGATGCCGCCCACAGCAGAGGCAGCTTCCAGAAGCCGGGAGAGGCCTGCAGCAGCTCCACCCTCCGCTCTCAGGAGCCAGCCCTGCTGACCAGACCTTGATTTCACACTCCAGCCCCCAGGACCCAGACTATAAGTGCTGCTGTGTTCGGCTCCAGGGGTTTTGTACTTTGTTACAGCAGCCATGTGTTAGTAACGACGAAGCCAAGAACAGGGCATTTGGCACTTTTAGAGGCACGGTTTGCCCTTGGCCCTTCTGAGGTCCGGGGCAGAGGTGGGTTCACCCTAACACAAGCTTCCTCCAGGCCCCAGAGCGGGCCCTGGCGAGGTGTCTCCCTGGGCCCCCGTTTTGGGTCAAGTTGCAAACTAGGCCATTTTAACCCAAACTCGGCCAAAAAGGAAGTGTAATCATCACCAAGTCAGTCTATGATATAAGAAGAAAAGGCCCCGGAGCAGTACGCAGGGGGCATCACCAGAGCCTCCACACCAGCCCCTGAAACACTGCCCCGCTTGTCCAAGAGCGCAGGGGAGAGGGAGGAGGGGCATCCATCCACGTTCCCCAGACAGCACCGCCAGGGAGAGCACAGGCAGGTGCGCTGGGAGGAGAGCAGGCCAAGCAGGAGAGACCCGGAGCATTGCTCAGGGAAGACTGCCCCTGTCCTCCTACTACGAAGGCAACCCGTGATCCAGACGCCAGCTCTCCGGGCTGTTTCCTTGGCAACCAGGACAGGTGTATCCCAATTTCCGACTTGCTTTAGAGAAAATGACCCCTCCACAGAAACCTCAACCAAAGCCCATTTGTAGCCGGATGTTGGAGACCAGGGAACTTGCTGAGCAAGGACGAGAAGTGGGCAGCTCTCAGAGACCAGCCGCCCAGCCCCACTCTCACCTCTAACCACCTCCCTCTTCGGGTGGGCCTCTCCTCCAGCAAACCCCCAACCCTTACTGGAGTCCCCCTAAACCTCCCTGCTGGGAGGGCCAGGAATTGGAGGAGGTGGGGCTATGGAGAGAAGCCACTTCCTAAATGGGTTACTCTGCTCGTGGCTGCCAGGATGCCCACTCTGAACGCATGCTATTCCTCGACAGGTAAACCCGTTTTTCCTAAAGAGCAGATCCCTCCGATTCTACTCAGAGCACATGTGGGCCCCACGTAACCACAGAAACCCAGCTGGGCTCCCTGGCCACGCTCCTTTTTCACGTGACCCAACCTCAGGGTCACCATCTCCTCACCAGACCGCCCCTCCCCACAAACAGAGGGAGCAGCCCGCCTGCTGCGTTCCAGCTTAGCAATGACCATGGCTTCCCACTCCCGCAGCCAAGGCCCCTTGACAGGTATAAAAGCTATAACGGGTGTTGCTAGTATAGATGACTTACCTGCACATCCTGTGTCCTCGAGGAGTGCCGGGCCTCAGCCCAGGCTCTGAGGCTTGGCTTGTAGCCGCAGGCAGCCCCACAGCAGTGGGACACCTACTGAGCTACCTGACCTCTTGTTCTGCCATTCAAGCAAGCCACGCTCAGGCGGTGGCAGCAGCACCCACAGCAAAGGGTCTGGAGCCGGCAGAGCAGACTTGGGGGCCAGCTCTCTCGGCGCACACACACCCCCAGGTGTCCTGGAGCTGCAGACACAGGGTGAGGATGTGTTGCTCCTTCCTCCAGCCAGATTCCCCCTTTATTGAGCCTCCCAGGGGTCTCTGTGGCCTTTCCCATAATCGACCTTGTTCACCACCACCTCCTCCTCTGAGGGGGTTTATCATCAATACAAGACCCCAGCCCCTATATAAAATAACGGCTGCAAAAAGGGGCTGGGGTGAGCCTTTTACCTGCCACCACCCACTCACTCCTGGCCCCTTATCCCCGGCCACTCTCTGCCCCCTGCTTCCCACCCGAGCTATTTGCCATCCCTCACCCCTTTGGTCCCACTGTCCTCTCCTCCTGAGCGCCCTCACCAAACCCTCTCGGTGCTGGCTTATGGCGCCACCGCCCAGCATCCTTTACTTCTGGGCTCCTGCTCCCTCCTCGGCTGCTCCACAGCTTCCCTCCAGTGCCGATTGTTGACTGTTCACCTGTAGAACCCACTCACCTGAGCACTATGTGAAGACAGCTGCGGGCCTGTGAACAGCTGCACCCCGGCCGAGGCGGAGCCCACTGCTTGCTCAGAGAAAGTTTGTGGACCGGACATCCAGCTAACAAATGAGTCCGAGCTCCCCACTGGCTGCAACCACCGGGTCCCCTGGCTGCCACAGCGCCCAGGTGGAGGCCTCCACGCCAGGCAGCCCATTCCTGGGAGGCGGGCACCCGCACAGCAGCACCAGATTGTCGGGAGCCATTTATTTTGTACACTCAAATTAACGGGAAGCAATTTCATTAAGATAGTGCTGCTTGATGAGTTTGTTCCAATTCTGGGCTTATTTTTAAAGTGTCCTTAAAAGCTGGGCGGAGCCGGCTAACGAGCTGAATCTGACTTAGACGGAAATTGGGTGCCACGATGTCTCACCTGGGAAGCAGCGGCCCTCCCCTTGATCTGTTGGGACCCCTCCAAGCCTCAGACTCTGCTCCAGTGTGAGGAGGGGTGTGCACCCAGAGGCTGTGAGCCCCATCAAAGAAGAAACTCAGCTCAGTCAATGCTTCTCCCCTAGAGCAGCTCTCAGCCCGGCGAGGAGGAGGCAGAGGAGGAGGAGGAGAAGGAGGAGGTCACAGACTGACCCACAGTGGGAGGGTCTGGGGAGCGGGACGCACCTGGAGATGAGCGAAAGGCTGGGCCCCGGAGAAGAGAGCACACACTAGCGACCGACCACAGTCAGGGCAGGTGCACGGAGCCTGAACCACCCACAGCTGGTGTCAACTGGATGCAGTATTCAGAGACACGCAGAAATTCCGAACTTGACTTGGCATTGCTTGAGGAACACTTTGCATTTTCCTCTCTTCCTGCTCCCCACAAATGTACTCCGATCTCTCTCGCTCCACCTCTTCCACCCACCCCACCCCCAATTCTCTTCACCAGCAGCTGTTTATTATATCCATCTCCAGCCTCATTTATTTCCCCTTTACCCACATCCTCACCCCCACAACTAAAGCATCAGATCAGCACCACCTGGGAATTTGTTAGGAATGCAAATCTCGAACCGGCTGCAGACCTGCATCAAAACCTCTGAGGCTGCCGAAATCGGTTTGGCTCAGTGGATAGAGCGTCGGCCTGCGGACTTAAAGGTCCTGGGTCTGATTCCGGTCAAGAGCATGTACCTTGGTTGTGGGCACATCCCCAATAGGGGGTATGCAAGAGGCAGCTGATCAATGTTTCTAACTCTCTCTCTCTCCCTTCCTCTCTGTAAAAAATAAATAAAATATAAAAAAAAACTCTGAGGTTTTAACCTGTGCTAACAAGCCCTCCCCCCTGGGCTTCAGAGGCACAGTTGAGACCCTGCTTTACCTGAAAGGACAGCTCAGGAGCTGATCCACAGCAAGGTCCCTCACGCTTCCCTGCACTTCAGCTCAGTCTCTTGTCCCTATTCTCCTGAGTTGGCATTACAGAAATCTTGAAAACATGCTGGCCAAGACAGAACTCGGGGGTTTGGGGGGCGCCAATGGCAGCAGACAGTCTTCTCTGAAAGAATGGGGGTGGAGGAGAAGGGGACCCTCATACACCAGGAACCTTGTGTCTTTCCTATCACCCAGAACTGGGATCACTACCATGAGGCTAGGACACTAAACTGGTGTCCAGGGGCTCATCCCGAAGCTGGTCTTAATCCTCTGCAGCCGATGCCCTGGACTCAGACACACAGCTGCCTCCTACCCAGAGCTGGAGACTCCCACCCTCTGCAGAGGTCAGGCCAGCCCCTTCTGGGGCTACTAATGGGGCCGCACTGAGTTAAGTCCACAGGAATGGTGGGACTTCTGGCACTAAGTAAGATGGATTCATGTGTCACTCAGGGACAGAAAGCAACGTTTCCATCCCACATCCCTGCCCAGGGGCTGGTGCCCAGGACCCCAAGGAGGTGCTCTGCTCCTTAGGCTGCCGGTCAACAGTGTTCTTCAGGAGCCTGGGCTCCTGGCAGGACAAGGACAAAGAAAGTTCCCTGCCCCCAGCCCTGGGTCTACTTATGCCTGGGCCAGCTGTTCCCTGTACTGCTAGTAGGGCTTCACAGAACCTTTATCTTCTTATCGGTCTTCTACAGCCATCAGCTCATGTGATGGACAGGACTGGTGTGATGAAGAAACTGGGGCTCCTAGAAGTTTCTCCAAGTCAAAATATGGCCCGTGATCAGTATCACCTAGGAGCTTGTTAGAACTATAACCCCTCTAGCTCCACTCTGACCTACTGAATCAGAATGCCTTTTAGCGAGATCCCCTGTTGAGAGTGAGAAGCACTGGGCTGGATACTTAGCCACAACTGGGGTCACTACAAAATTCTTTCATAATAAATGATGCCACACTTTGATAAGGATCTAGGGGTTTCCTAGCAAAAGCCCGTAACAGAACCTCTGCTCTCTAGCGTGAAGCCTCTATTAAACCACACTGCTTTTGCTTTTAGCTACCCTGAAGGAGAGATGGCCATCTGTATTCTCCAAACTCTGGGACTCATCTTGGAGTGAAGTCTTTACCAAGTAGGACCCGAGGCAAAGCAGAGCAACACCGCCCTCCCATGGCAGCTTTGACACAGCCGCTCGGCTTGCACAAGGCGGCCAGACAGCCTGGATCCAAGGAGCCGGGGCTACTGCAGAGTTCGCTATATTCAGAGGGGACTGTTTGGAGGGCAAAGGCCCCATATTCTAGCCACGCAACTTTCCAGGTTAACATTCTTCAAAACAGCTGGAGTCGGGATTCTGGGCTTTGCCATCTGCTTGCCTGCTGTGAATTTTGCCTGCTGTGGCCCTTTCCTTATTCAGAAAGGAGTTGGATATGATCTCAATATAGTTCTGTTCTTCGCTGAAAACACTGCACTAATGTTTCACTGAGCACCTGCTCTACATTCTGTGCTCCACACGGGTTGCAGGGGGCAGCTGTGATGCAGGCAGGTGAGATTTGAAACAAATTAAGGCCAAGATTGGTCACAGAGGAAAGAGTCCTGAACCACACATCTCAAGAAGCTGAGCCATTAAGGTGGTTTTCCAAGTGATTCCAGCTTTCTTTCCCCCAAGCATTAGCCAAGTCTTAACTGAATGGCAGACCAGTGTTCTTTTGAATTTTAAAGTGCATGTAGAAAAAAAAAAAAACAATATATGTGGTGGGGAAGGACCTGCTCGCCTGTGATAAGAAAAGCATTTGAAGTGTTCTCTTTCCCTTCATTGATCCAGGACTCCAAATCTAACAGTCCACCTGGCCTTTGAAGGATGTAAACCCAGACGTCACTAATGAAAAAGGCCTCAAACACAGCTCTCTCTTTCAATCTGGCAAATCCCACAGAGGACTTACAAGTAAATATTTTCTTTCCCTGTCCTTACAAAATTGCACCAAACCCTCTCTCCTTGTGCCAAAACTGGAGTGACAAGGTCAGGATTAGCCTGGCCCTTTCCCTTGGATATTGGATACATCTGGAAAGCATTCTGAAATTTTTTCACATCCTCTGAGGTTTTTCCTTCTCTGATCCCTGAGAAATGTACTGCCTGCTTTGTCCTGAAAGTGTTGCTCCTTCCTCAGCATGCCATTTTTCCATCTTGCTTCCCAGTCTGCTGCTTCAGAAGTCACTTCCTTCATTTCTACACTGATGGCACCTGCTCAGAGCAGCAGTCCCCACCTCACAGTGGACAAGGGCATCCAGGGTCATGTCCCAGGGCTGCCCCAGCCAGAGTGCGGGAGAAACACTCAGGAAAGGAATGCACTGGCAACTCCAAGACTGCCATGGTCTCTAGTAACCGAAGGAAACTATCCCCTTGTGCACACAGGACAGTGGGCCCAGGATAGGCTGCCCAATCTCCTTCCTCCCAAGTTGATTCCTCTTTTCAACCAGGTCAAACATCTTCAGTAAGTGCTCTCCACCTGGGCCTCATGTACATCCCTGAAGCCCTACTCCCACCCTTCTAAAGCAGGCCCACGGGCATAACCCTGCAGGCCACTGACACCTCACTTCCTAAAATCCCACCCTCCCTAACATGCCTCCTGCACCACAGGGTCGTTTCCCTCTGGCAGCTTCTTGTTTCCTTCAAAGCTTCCACTCTCTCTTCCTGACACATCCAAAAATGACCCACCATTCACAAGCACATAGCCTGAACCCTGAAGCTTCCTTTCACACTCAACCGTAGCTTCAGGATCTCCACCATACACCTGGTAGGACTTCCCCCATCTTATCCAGACTCCCACCAACCTCCATGACTGCTACAGACTTGAAGCTCCACATGTCTGTTACATCTTGTGTTCCAGGTTTGAAACCCTGGCACTATTCTTTTTAAAACTTCTAGATTTTTAAACATTATAAAATTCCAAAATGCTGATTAGAAGAAGCCTTAAAAATACAAACAAGCAAAAACACTTACAAACAGAAATCACCCACAATCCCACCTTGGGAGAAAACCATTTCATTTTGAAACATTATCCAGTTTTGGTTTTTATACAAATATTTCTTCTTTCCAAACATGGAAAGTTGTGCATTCAGTTTTATAACCTACATTTCTCATGTAAAAAAAGAATCTGTTAATGCCACCTAAAGAAAAATGGTTCGGGTATTATCAAAGCCATAAACTAAACAGCAGGCCCCTGAAGCCTGCCTTGCATCACCTGGTCATTACCCCACAACAGTTAACCCCTTTCCCAACTTCTAACAGCATAATTTGTCTTAAAGGGAGTTCGAATTTTCCCACTTTCCCCCTCTTCAATTTGTCTCTTCCCCTCAAACATGAGCTATTTTAGAAGTCTCATTACCTCCAACTTCCCCCAGGCCCAACTCATCCTGTACACATCACATGAACTTCCCTCAAACACTGTCACCCTCAGGCTGAAAGAGCTAAATAACCCAATGTGCCATGCCAGAACCCCATACCAGAAGCCCAGTCTCTCAGCCCTGACAAGCACTTGAGCTGCTTAAAAGGCCTCTCCAGCCACTGGTCAGCCCAGCCAGCATGGTTCAGTGGTTGAGCGGAGGTCACAGCTCGATTCCTGGTCAGGACACATGCCTCGGTTGTGGTCTCAATCCCATGTGGAGCGTGCAGGGGGCAGCCAATCAATGATACTCTCTCATCATTGATGTTTCTCTCTCCCCCCCTCTTGCTTCCTGAAATCAATTTCAAAAAAAGCCAAATGCTTCTGTATGAGCTTTGCAAGTTCACATTGAGCTGAAGCTGCCCTAAGCTTTGCTTAGAACACCCTCTTCCCCAGGGACATGCAGGGACACTGGCACCTTTTCTGCATAAACAGGACTATTACTTTCCTTTTAACCCCAACACCTCTGTAAAAGGACTTTGCTCTGGATAATGGCTAGCTGGCTGGTCCCAGGCTTCCCACTCCTCTGCTATGGAGGCCCAGGAGAAAACCCACCTTCCTACAGATGTTTTTGAAGGTGGCAGGCATTGGCCCTGCTGGTCAGCCCTGGCTGGTAAGCTCCTCCTAGCACAACCAGAGGATAGGACTGTAAAGTGGCTGGACCCTTCCCCGTCTAGGCCCCATGCCTCATGGTTAGGTTCTCTCCTCATGGCTCCATCCCTTCAACACTCACCACCCCACATATACACCAACACACATGCACCTGATTGCACACACAAATCCCAGTGGTGGCAACTGTTACTAGCACTCTCTGGGCCATGCTCTATTCTTTAAAAGGGCAGACATCAGGGCTGGTGCTGATCTTTACGGGGCCATAACCCACCCTCAACTATTGCCAAAACCCTCAAAGCAAAGCTCAGTCACCGGAACAAGGTAAGGAAGATTCCTACGTCAGAGAACTGAGCCAAGACTCAACACAGAATGAGCACAGAAGAGCCGCTTCTCCCCACCCAGTGTGTTGTGCCTCAAAAGCTCAGACTAAAGGTCTCTGACAAATTAGCTAACAGGGATTTTCACGATAAACACACACACACACACACACACACTCTCTCTCTCTCTCTCTCTCTCTCTCTCCATTATGAAATTAAGGAAACCATCCCTTCAAGTGTAAGACAGGTTTCTTTTATTAATTTTCCCTAAACTTGTCTCATGTTTACCGAATGTCTTTCTTCATGTAAGAATGTGACCTGGAGCTTTAACAAACCTATATGGATAACACAACCTGAATGCTTGTCTGCACATAAATCATCAATTACCACTCTCTCTGGCCTGGCCGCCATGTAAATCCAATTGGTCTTAAAGCCTGTCTAAACAGAGAGCAAGCAGACCACATTGTCTTATAGTTTCAACTTTAAACTTCAGATTTACTTCTATCCCGACACCCACACCCTCCCCCATACACAATTTTTTTTTTTTTAATTAGAAATGGCCATTAAGGAATGAGTCAGTTGCAAAGAGTTGGCTTAATCCTGCAGCTAGCACTCAAAAGTAGCTTTTGGCCTCCCTCCCAGCAGGCCAGGAACTCTGGAAGCATGATAGAGATGGGTTGAGGATGTTTTAAGGGGCCAATTTCTGGCTCCTACACATGCTTACACACCAACACAAAACACTTCCACCTCCCCTTCTCTCTAAGCCAAGTTTCTCTATAGCACTTGAGAAGTTAACACCCTAAAATTTTTTAGTGCGCAGATGGACAGGATCTTATTCTCAATACACATGGTAGATTATATTTCTAACAACATTAGGCCAAAATTAACAGAGAGACACTCTGTTAATACAGAGTAACAATTATTACAATGATCCAAAATGTAACCAACAACGTTTACAGGTTTTTAGGGCAGGTACCAGCTCCGGCCTCTAATACAGGCTTTACTTGGAGTTCCCCAAGTGTCTCACTCCCATCAACAATGCCCCAAAGGGCAGTCACAGGAAATGCTTTGGTGCTCCTGACATTGGCTACACAGTAAGAATGAGGTGTTGCTAGAGTCAAGCACCACACTTCTTTTTAACACTAATTTCAGAGTCACAGTACAACCCAGTGTTATCTTAGATTTTTGTATGATCTGTCAGTTGTTTAAAACGTACAAATTGGCATATTCATGACAGATATTAACACTTAACATAGTGATTGTGAATGAGATTTTTAAAAAGTTGTTTAACTCTGGTCCTAGAACTTCAGACTATCCCTCAAATTTACAGAACATCTCTCAGCTGAATGAGGCGGCCAGGATACAAATCTTTGCACCATAATTAAGAAGAATCAATTCCTCAGGTGAATTTATCATGCTTATATCCAACAATACATCTACCCAATTCTAAACTCCCAAAGAGAAAATTATTTATAGACCTTTGATGCTTGGGATATTAGTGAAATACTTCAGAAACATAATTTCTAAGGGCTTTCAGAGGTCTAAAATCCTGTTAACTTGCTCTAGGAAAAGGGGTCTGTTTTCCCAAGAGCAGCACATGGCATTTATAATTGGAGCTCCTTTATTGGGGACAGGGACTATGAAAAAGGTGGGAGTTGAAGTGAAGCAGAATCGGGAAACTCAGAGCATACCTGTTATTCTATGTTAATCCATGCCATGCCATGCTCTAGCCCCAACCCCATCCCACACCAGGTAGGGAGACCTTGTGGCAATCTCCACCACAAGTTTTTGAAGCGCAATTAGGGTTCCTGCCATGTATGTCTTAATGAAAAGTCTGCTTTGATAGCTAGTTATAGTTTTTGCTATAGCTCAACTTCCCAAAACAAACGTATCTTTGTATAAGCATGATTTAAACATAAAGGGAGTGAGGCATAAGCTCAGTAAGCCTAACGAGGGTTTCTAAATAGTACCATTATGAAAAAGATAACAATGCACTTAATTTCTGTATGTAACTATTTAGAAGTCAAAATGCTCCATACACTACCAATATCCCTTCCCCTGAAATCCCCTAAAAACTGACTAAGAAATGTCCAGTATTGGATTGCTCTAGTTGATATTTAGAACAAAGCTGACAACTTAAAGCTTTATAATAGTCTGTTTTAATATAAACAATTGTTGGAATCAATCAATGTCCATTTCAGGAAGCTTCTTGTCTGAATCCAAAGGCACAGCTGTGTCTGTGCCCTGCTCAGCAGCCTGAGGGCCTGGGCTGTCTCCTTGTCCCTCTACTGGTCCGTTCTGCTCTGCATTTTTTTGCTCCTCTTTTGGAGGTTCCACTTTGGGTTTGGGCTTCGAAATTATAGGGTTACAGATACTCATCAGCTCCTAGAATGATAGAAAATTGTGGTTCCTTATAACAAATTTTATACATGCACATAAATCCAAGTCCACTCTCCTTCACTCAATTCCCAAATCAGAAGCTAAGATCCAATAATGAAGTTTTTTCCTAAATGTCCCTCTCTAAGGACTATCAATAAATAGTGAGGCCCTGGCTGGCGTAACTCAATGGTTATAGTGTCAGCCCATGTACCAAAGGGTCTCAGGTTCAATTCCCAGTCACAGGGATGGCCATGGTACAGGAAGCAACCAATGGATGTGTCTCTCTCACATCGATGTTTCTCTTGCTCTTCTGTCTCTCTCGCCCTCCCTCCTTTTCATTCTTCCTAAAAAAGCAATGGAAAAAAATATCCTCAGGTGAGGATTAACCAAAAATAAAAATAACGAGGCTGACAAGGAAAGACTATTTAAAATTTAAAGCCATAAAATACCTTAATTTTAGCTTCAATGTCTTTTGCCTTGACAATTGGATCCATAGTCAGACTCTGCTTGTTCTGCAGATTCAGTTTCTTATTCATCCACTCCATGGCTTCATTTGTGCTTTTTTCCACCTTCATCACATCAGCAGCATCCAAATGGTCATACTGGTCCTCCTGCACCAGCAGTCAACCAGATTGTGTCAAAGGATGACACTCCCCACCCACATACCCTTAGTATGTCAGTCTTTCAAGAAGTTGTGATCTTTCCCAAAATAAAGCACACTCACAATCTAATATTCAACTCCTTAAAAATTCAAAAAAGGAAGCCCTAGCCAGTTTGGCTCAGGAGCTGGGAGCGTCTGCCCCGCACTGAAGGGTCGCAGGTTTGACTATTCCTACCTCAGTTACAGGCTCAATCCCAGCCCCAGTCAGGGTGGGTGCAGGAGGCAACAATCAATTGTGTCTCTCTCACATCGAAGTTTCTCTCTACCCATCCCTTCCATACTCTCTAAAAAAATCAATACAAAAAAAGTACCCTTGGGTGAGGAGTAACAAAAAAATTTTCAAGAAAGGAAAAGTAAACTCAATTAATAAAGCATTCAAGAAATCGATTTGAAGGTCAAAAATATACATAAGGTTGCAATTAAAAGGTTTCAACAGTAAAAATAGCACATGCTCTACACAAAATCTTAAGATAATTTTACAATGCAAAAAAACTATATGTCATTAGATAAGACAGCAAAGACTTATGAATGCTTGTTAGGAACCAAAATAATAATACAGCATTTTAAATGAGTCTTTTCAGAAGCAAAATTTTAAAAAATTTTAAAAAGAAAAAGAAGCTCAATTTATCTCTCTTAAAGCTTCTTACATGAACAATACATTGAAAACCCGGAGTACAGTGCAGTGGTTAAGAACCCAACTTTGGAATCAGACTTCAGGCCAGGTCCCAGCTCCGAAAATAACCTTGGGTATTGCTTAAGGACAGTGAGGCTTAAAGAAGTTAGAAATTGCCCTAGCTCAGTGGTTCTCAACCTTTCTAATGCCATGACCCTTTAATACAGTTCCTCATGTTGTGGTGAGCCCCAACCATAAGATTATTTTCGTTGCTGCTTCTTAACTGTTATTTTGCTATTGTTAATGAATCGTAATGTAAATATCTGTGTTTTCCGATGGTCGTAGGCTCTACAGTAGCAGTTCTCAACCTCTGGGTCTCGGCCCACAGGTTGAGAACTGCTAGCAGGGTCACCTAAGACCATCAGAAAACAGATATTTACATTAAGATTCATAACAGTAGCAAAATTACAGTTATGAAGCAGCAATGAAAATAATCTTATGGTTGGGGCTCACCACAACATGAGGAACTGTATTAAAGGGTCATGGCATTAGAAAGGTTGAAAACCACTGCCCTAGCTGGTTTGGCTCAGTGGACAGAGTGTCAGTCAGCAGACTGAAGGGTCCTAGGTTCGATTCCAGTCAATGGCACATAGCCAGGTTTTGGGCCTAATCTCCAGTAGAGGGCATGTAGGAGGTAGCCAATCAATGATTCTCTCTCATGGATGTTGCTCTCTCTCTCCCTCTCCCATTCTCTCTTAAATCAATAAAAATAATGACTTTTAAAAACAAAGTTAGAAATTATCTATAATTGATACTACAACCTTCATAAGAGTACTGGTGTGGACTTAATGAACTAATATATTTATGAAGTATACATCATATAGTGCTAAAAAACTTATAAGCAGCAGTTTATTATTGAAATAGTCCTACATCTGCATAACAAGCCAAATTGTATGTCTAATGTGTTTTCAGAAAGATCAGGATAAACAGGTTAAGTCACTATGAAACATTTCACAGCAAGAAAAGGAAATTAAAACAATACTGTTCAAGTCCAGATTCCACTTATTGAAGTGACAAATCCCTTGGGTTCTTAGTAATATTCAATAAAATATTATACATTAACAACTAAAAAGAAAACATTACCATTAAGTAACAGTTAAAAAGAACAAGAGAAACACTATGTAAACACCCCAAAGTTTAATTCTACTAAAACAATAGTAGGGAAGAGAGAAAAAAAAAAATACCTTGTTTTTGAAAGAGCTGATTACTTTCATATACTGCTGGATTTGTTTCCCTAGTTCTTCAAACAATTTTGGTCTTTCTTCAGATTCCTGGAATCTTGTCTTAATAGGCTGACCTAGATTCTTAACAAAAAAAATTCTTCATAGAGCAGCTTACACTATCAGTAGCATTGTTTCTACAACTAATAAAATTTATTATGGATTAAAGTACATTTCATCTTCATGTGCCATATATAAATTAAATATTTTCCACCAGCCAACTGAAATAGGGTTGGGGAAAAATAGGTTTATAGTTTATTCTTGTATTATTTTTTATTAGTTATACTAAAGACCCGCTGCACACATTTGTGCACAGATGGGGTCCCTCAGCCTGGCCAGCTGCGGGGAGGGACCGCCCACTAGAGATTGGCTGTGGGAGCACACTGACCACCAGGGGGCAGCTCCTGCATTAAGCATCAGCCCCCTGGTGGTCAGTGTACATCATAGCAATCTGTCAACAGGTCATTAGGTCATAATGGTTGCTTAGGCTTTTATATATAGACTAGAGGCCTGATGCACAGAAGTCATGCATGGGGGGCAGGGTGTCCCTCAGCACACCCTGTGCACTCTCCAATCTGGGACCCCTTCAGGGATGTCCAACTGCCCATGTTTAGGTCTGATCCCAGTGGACTGGGCAGTCAGATATCCCTCTCACAATCCAGTACTTCTGGCTCCCAACCGCTTGCCCCTAACCACTTCTGCCTACCAGCCTAATTGATGTCTAACTGCTCTCCTGCAGGCCTGGTGATCCCTAACTGCTCTTCCCTGCAGGCCTAGGTATCCCTAACTGCCCTTCATTGCCAGCCTGTCACCCACAACTGCCCTCCCCTACAGGCCATCATGTGGTGGCTATTTTGTGTTCACATAGGGCAGCCATTTTTGATATGAGGGCGGCCATCTTGTATGTTGCATATTATCTCTTTAATATATAGGATAAACAACTGTAAACCTACTTTTTGCCCCACCCAGTCTGCTCAGGTTTGATATGAGAATATACCTCAATATTGTTCCATGTGGAGCCACTATCACCTGAGCCCTAAATTCTCAAAATATAGTGTGGAGATATTCAAATACTGGGTGCCTAGTGGTAGTGACACACAACAGTAAATATGAAGTACCGAATCTAAAAAGAAAAATATTTTTAGCCTAAATCTGATGTGGCCTCACCTATCCATCTATTTCCCAGATATTAAATACCACAGAGATGAAAATCAACAAAACCCAGACGGGGACATATCCAATAGGACAAATAATGCAGTTTTATCCAATTAAATAAGAGGAGGATGCCCTGACTAGTTTGGCTCAATGGATAGAGCATCGGCTTGCGGACTGAAGGGTCCTGGGTTCGATTCTGGTCAGGGCATGTACCTTAGTTGTGGGCACATCCCAGTAGAGTGTGCAGAAGGCAGCTGATAGATGTTTCTCTCTCATTTATGTTTCTAACTCTCTATCCCTCTCCCTTCCTCTCTGTAAAATATCAATAAAATGTATTTTTTAAAAAAATAAGGGGAGAAATGATAAAAGGAGAACTACAGACACAGAGTTGAGAGATATATCAACAAAATGTGTGGAACTTACTTGGATCCTGAATCAAACAAACTAAAAACTGACGTAAAATAAGTGGAATTTAAAAACTGACTAAATAAATGTTATAGCTTAAGGTTACATTTTCTTTTAAATATATATTGAAATATTTTTGGATTAAATATAACATGCAGGACTTGCTTTAAATAACAGGCAGAGGGAGCAGAAATAAAACAAAATTGGCCATAAATTGACATCGGTTGAAGTTATTCTTCTCTCGTCATTCATATATTTGACATACCCCGTAACAAAAAGTAAAACAAAAAAACTCAACAGGAAGGATCACACTGGAGGCTCTTTCTATTCTTGCCAGGATAACAGGAAACTGCAGGCACCATGTTTAAGCAACTCCATTCCAGGTTAGTCACAATAGCCTAGTTTGACAAGGAACTAAGTAATCCAGGGAAATATAAAAAGTCCTTGTGCATTTGATCCTCTCCTAAACAAAGACCTCAATTTCAGATAGCTCTTTGTACTTTAATCTTAAACTTTACCATCAGATTTTTCAAATGAAAACCAGATGTTTTGTTATACTGAGAACCAAAGTAATATACACAGCCCTGCCCTAACTGTACTGCCTACTTTTAGGACAAGGATACATCCTGCTACTCTTTGTATCTCTTGACACCAAAAATACACTCAGGTTCAATTCAATGAATATTTTAAGTCTAAACTCAGTTTTCAGAAAAAATAGTGTTACAAAAGTTCTAAAAGTGAGAAAGATAATGAATCTAGCCCTAGCTAGTTTGGTTCAGTGGATAAAGCATCAGTCTGTGGGCTGAATGGTCCCAGTTTTGATTCTGGTCAAGGGCACAAGCCCAAGCTGGGGGCCCCAACAGCGGTGTGCAGGGGGTCAGCCGATCAATGATTCTCTCTCATCACTGAAGTTTCTCTCTTCCGCTCCCTTCCTCTCTGAAATCAATAATAAAGTTAAAAAAAGATAATAGAACATAAGTGATAAAGCATATAGTTCTTTGATCACTTTCAGCCTATCTTCATTACTTGATCTAATTAATTCCTCCCAATTTTGATTGCTCTCACTGAAAACTACAGCACTGGTTCAGGACACTTCTACTTTCAAGAGTCACTTACTTTCAACTCAGCCAATTTATCGATGTAAACTTGCTTTGGCTGGTCTTCCCCATCCTCATACAACCAATTTTCAGTATCTTCTAGTTTCAAAGTAAAACTGTTTCGATCCTAAAGATGAAGAAAATGTTGTAATTAGCTCAATTTTGATTCACCAATTTTTATTTCATCCATTTTGAAATCACTTTATTCACTAGTGTAATCACAGGCACAGACTGCAATATATCTGAATTTTCTTTAAAAAAAAAAAATGAGGCAGCCCTTGCCTGGTGTGTGTCAGCCCACCCATGGAAGGATCTCAGGTTCAATTCTTAGTCAAGGCCATATACCTGGGTTGCAGGCTCAATCCCCAGCCCCAGTCAGGCATGTGTGGGAGGAAGGCAACCAATCAGTGTCTCTCTTACACACTGATGTTTCTCTGTCTTCTTCCCTCACTCCCTCTATACAGCAATGGTAAAAATATCCTTGGATGAGGATTAACAAGCAAATATATATATCTATTTATGTATGAAGGGGAGATAGGACATATAGAAAACAAGACTGGTACAATGTAGTTTTGCTTGACAGAGAGGTTTATTTGGTTATGTTTAAAACTTCAGAATTAGAAACTGCATTTATAAATAAGTTAAAATAAACACCAGGGAAAGGTTAGTTGATTTAAAGATACTGGGTAAATAATAGCACGTGAATGTATCAAAAATTACAAAGACTATAACCTTTAGGAAACACTCCACTAATAAAAACAAGTAAATCCAAAAAATACATTTTAATCATTTTACTGTATACCTACAGATGCACACTTCCCTTCTAACACATTTAAGGATGTTCCCAGAAGACAAATAGGTAGACACACTGTGACACATACTTACATCTTCACTCACAAACTTCTCATATTCACCACTGAGCTTGTCTCTCATTTCATACACATATTCTTCTACTGCATTCTTAGCATCATTCCTCTCCTTCTCCAGCTTATCCTGCATGATCATCTTACCCTAAGGACAGTATAAATCCATTAAGACATGCATCTGGACAACTCAGACAATCTACTCTTAAATATTAATAATATTTGTCAAAGAGAATCCCTTTTCCTCAAATGCTTTTAATTCTGCAAATCATTCAAGAAAGGAGAGCTAAAAGTATTAGTCCTCAGTAAATGATGAAGAACAACTGAGTTTTGTGGGTACGCTTAGAAAAAAAGCACAACAGAAATATCAAGTTGTAGAAATTCAAAAGCAAAACTTAGAAAAAGAACTTAAGAAAACTTTAGAAAACTTTTAGTTCTTGCTGAAACTGGTTTGGCTCAGTGGATAAAGCGTCAGCCTGCAGAGTGGAAGGGTCCCCGGTTCGATTCCAGTCAAGGGCATGTGACTTAGTGGTGGGCACATCGCCAGTGGGCGGTGTACAGGAGGCAGCTAATGGATGTCTCTCTCTCATCGATGTTTCTAACTCTCTATCCCTCTCCTTTCCTCTCTGTAAAAAAAAAAAAATCAATAAAATATATTTTTAAAAAATAAAAATAAGAAATAAAAAACTTTTAGTTCAGTCCAGCAGGTATAGCTCAGTGGTTGAGTATCAACCTATCACCCAGGACATCACAGTTCAATTCCCAGTCAGGACACATGCCCAGGTTGCGGGCTCAATCCTCAGTGAAGGGCATGCAGGAGGCAGCCAATCAATGATTCTCTCTCATCATTGATGTTTCTATCTCTCCCTTACTCTCTGAAATCAATAAAAAAATATTTATTTTTTAAAAAGAATTTCATTTAAAAATAATTATTATTAGCTCAATGTCCAAAATGGTATCTCTATTGTATTATTGTTCCTATGGAAAACCAAAAAAATTATTTATACAGTATAAATGTTAAAGGTCTGTAAAATAAAGCTACTGTAAGATCCAATAATAAATGCATAAGAAAACTCACTGGAGATAATTCAATAAGTATGTTTCAACATCCCAAACTTTAATAAGTTTCATATTAACTGGTAATAGGGGAAGATACTAAAACAAAATAGTACTACCGTTAATGCTATGTGATTTTGTGATTTCTCCTACCGTCAACTTCCAAGAACCAGCACCTCAAAATCCCAATCCCTAGTGAACAAACATAATCACATACATGCCTAACATGAACAATACCTGCCTTAAATCAAAGCCATACTGTCAGAGATCTCATAATAGAGCTTCTAGCAATACCGATGTAATTTCATCATAAAAAAATTTAGGATTACAAGGGCTCTATTAAACTTGCTCTTACAGAACCCAAAAATCTTAGAAGTATTTTTCTCCAAACAACCAAAAATGCCTAACAGGCACTAGACACAGAACTTGAACACTATGTCACATTAATTTGTTAGTTTATTATTCTAAGATGTGAAATAATCACCTCATTTTCAATGTACAAGTTAAGCATCTCTCTGTCTATCTGCCATAATAGCTGATTCTCAATTGGCAGATCCACGGTACTGGTCTTCACTTTTGCCTTCTTAGCTTGAGGTGGTTGATCCATCTTTTTGTCTTTTGATCCAGCTTGGGAGGTCTAAGAAGAAGCACATAAATAGACTAACTTAAAATTCTGAATGGGTCACATTTCAAAGCTATTTTTGCTATTTATTGTTTTCTTATGAATGAAATAACCCTGGACATTTTCTTATAATATCTGAAAAGTTAAAAACCCTGGATCCATCAGATCCGCCACAACTGGAAGGCTTGACCAACCAGAAGTCAGTCTTGCAGTCAGCACTGGGTTGCCGTGGCGACCCAGAGCTGACTGCTATAGCTGCAGGCACAGTGACCCAGTACTAACTGCTGAGGAGGCTGTGAATTAGGCCCAGAGAAAGGCCTAAAGAGAGAATCAGGGTCTGATCCGTAGCCTTTGTGGCAGCTGTTGATCAGCACTTGCCTCTCTCTTTAGCTCTGGGCCTGGTCAGCAGCTCTGCCTCCATTTCTCTCTAGGCCTCCACCAGGGCTGCTGATCAGCTCCCATTGATAGCCCCAAAGAAACTGATGGCATAGAAACCAACCAATCAGAACCAAATCTAGGTCAACTGTGAGGAGCCAATGGCTGCCTAGGAGGCAGAGCTTTTGATGCTGACTGGTATGGAAACCAACCAGTCAGAACCATATCTGGGTCAACTGTGAGGAACCAAAGGTTACCTAGGAGGTGGAGCTTTTGACGCTGACTGGCATAGAAATTAACCAATGAGAACCAAATTGGCCAGCAGAGGAGGGCAGTTGGGGGGGCGAAATCAGGGGAGTACAGTTAGGGGTGATCAGGCTGGCAGGGGAGAGCAGTTGGGGGGGATCAAGCTGGCAGGGGAGGGCAATTGGGGGTGAGATCAGGCTGACAGGGGAGGGCATTTGGGAGGGAACCAGGCTTGCAGGGGAGGGCAATTGGAGGTGAGATCAGGCTGGCAGGGGAAAGGTTAGGGGTGATTGGGTGGCAGGCAGAAGCCGTTAGGGGCAATCAGGCAGGCAGGCAAGTGGTTAGAAGCCAGAAGTCCCATATTGTGAGAGGAATGTCCCAGTTTGGAGAGGGTGCAGGCTGGCCTAAGGGATACCCCCCACCCCCAGTGCATGAAATTTCATGCACCAGACCTCCAGTAAATACTATAGAAGTAGTCAAATCCAGAGAAACAGAAAGTAATAGTGCTGTTAGGGGCTAGGAGGAAGAGGGATGGGGAAATCAGAAGTTGTTGTTAAATGGGTATAGAGTTTCAGTTGGCAAGATGAAAAACTTCTGGAGATTGGTTGGACCACAATGTGAATATATTTAACACTGCTAAACTGCATGTGCCCCCCACACACACACACACACACAAACAACCTCCCATAATTCCAATCAACATAAAATCACTATTATATCTTCTGTAATTTTCTTCCACTCTTACCTAAACATTTAGACATGCATATGAAATTAATAGGAAAGGGTATAAAATTTTTATGGACCAGAAACATTTATGATTTCCAATCACTTCTCGGCCTTTTGGCTAAGATCAAGTGTAGTATCTATTCTTATCAGTTTAAATATATATATATATATATATATATATATAAACTGTACCTTATGTACATTCTCACAAGGAATGGGAGAACCTATTCTACTGCACCCTGGTCAAAACAGGAATTCGTTTACCATTATGTAACTATTATTTTCTTTGGGTAAATAATATTTGCTTCAAATTGTGTAGCAATATTTCACCCACCATTCTTTTAAGATTTTAATGATTTTTCCCCCAAGTGATTGACTTCTGCTTTTTTCTAATTGTATATTATTTATCTATACAAGTTTTTTATTGTTGAATCTACCCATCTTTTCCTGTGATTACTTTCATTGCTTTAAAAGCCTTTCCTGACCCACAGATTAGAAAAATATTCGTTGTTTTGTTTTACTTTTAACACTCAAATTTATCTACAACTAAGAAATTTCCACATCTCCTAACCAAAAAACTTAAAAGTCAGTTGCTGAAATTTATGTATCATTTGTATTTCATTTCCTTTCTAATCAGTTCCCACGCCAACTCATGAAGAAGCTTCAATAACAACCTCCCTAAAACTTCCCACAGCTCCTAGGCATTTGGAGGCGGGTTTGGGGGTGGAGGCGGTGGTGGTGACTGGTGGCACTCCCTCCCCTACCTTCCATAAACACATAGGAGAATGAGTACTCTCTCCCACAGCCCCTAACCCAGCCAGCAACATGAAGGTTTTCCACCTTGGAAAATGCCTGTACTAGACTAAAGCATCTGTGAGCATAATTTCCTCTGTACATTATCTTCTTTTTTTTAAGTATTTACACAACTAAAACAAAGTAATTGTAATTTGTTAACTGATATGAATATGGATAATAGACTTAAGCTACCTTAAAACTCTGCCAAACGTTTTAAAATGCCATAATCAGAAATACTTAGGGTGAGATTATACATTGCAATATTATAAAAAGCTGGAGAAAAAGAAAAAAGGTATTTTCAATGCTGATAATAAATTTAACATGAAAACTCAGAAAGTTAGAATTAAAGAACAGGCATGTTACATATTCATTTAAATAACTGCTTGGGTTAATACTATAGTATTTATATTCTTTACAAAATATATTTAAGTACATTATTTAAAACAATTTTTTACAAAAAATGACAAGGTTCTGAGAGGTGACAAAATACGGAAGTACTATCTCACTTATCAATAAGGAATAGGTAGGATGACTATTTAGTCAAGGGCATTCAGAAAATAGCATTAAACAATCACTAGTATAATAAAAGTATGGCTTCTGAGAGTTTTCTTCTCATACATCAGCCAGAATAGAGTTCAAAGACCATCTTGCCAAACATACTACAAAATTCTGCTTAAAAAACTATTAAAAAATACACTAAGAATTCTTAATATAACTACCTCCCAAACCATAGTGAAAACACAGCCAAAACCAACTATCTATGTAAAAAAACTGTAATATTTCCTCTAAAATACAATTCATACCTCCATTTCTTCAGACTCAGCCTTATTTTCTGCTGGCATCTGCTGTTGTTGCTCTTCAACATGTGGTTCCTCTTGGTCCACTTGCATCTTCTGAAAAACAGGTCACACCAAATCCTGAAACTAGTTCATACTAGTGAAAGGGCTAAGCAGCCTTCATCACACACTGGCAAAATCACATGGCATTGAATTCCTGTTGAATTACCAACCATCAGAAGACCTGGATTCAAATTCCAGCTATAAAGCCTATATTACCTATAATACAGAAGTTTTCCTCTCTGGACCTCAGTAACAACATCCGTATACTAGAAGTAACACCTGCCCTACCTTTATATAAACAAGAATGGCTATGGAATTGCTCTATAAGTCATAAAGTACTCATAGCATACAGTGTGGCAATATTTAACATAATATAATCTGAAGAGAGCATAAGTTTCTCCAAGCTTCCCCTTGAGTAAATTTAACTGAAAAATCTTCACAAAATTTTCAAGCAGTTTTTAAATCAGCCTTTTCATCCTCAAAAATACAATTGTTGCATGCATTTGGGGAGTTGAACACGTTGAGAATTTTGTTAAAAGACCAAAGCCTGACAATAATAAAAAAGAAGGGAAAAGTTTGTAGAGATCCTGAAACAGTGACTTTCAATGCTTACAGCACCCCAGAAAGACCTCAGAGGCTTTTAAAACTACTGATAACTGGACCCTGGTAGGTCCAGATCAACTCACACAAATCTCTGGGGGTGAGACCCAAATACTTGTAGTTTCATAAAGCCTTGAGGTTTTGATGCACAATAAGGACAAGACAATGCATGATTCCAACAAATGAATGTCAAATCTATTGTACTTGTGAAAATAATCAACTAAGGGCTCAGAACGTTCTTCAATAATTAAAAAGAATCAAGAATTCTGACAAGTACATAGTCTGAAGGAGGGAGCTGGTTATGTTACATTTCCTTATAAATATTGTAGACTTTCTGCCAGTTCACCCATGCTGGGGATAAAGATACATGCCAACCCACACTCAGTTCCTACCTTGTCATCTCCCTTGTCTATTTTGCTATAATTTCTAGACAAGTCACCTCTTTATACTATAAATGGTATAAAATGTCCAAATTACCTCTTCCTCCTTTGCATTCTGATCTGTTTCCATCGGTTCCTCATTTTCCTCAAACTTGTGTACTTCTACTAGAGATGCACTTGACACACTAAAAATGCCATGGACATTTACTCGAACCTTGACTTTGACTTTTGAACTTGAGCCATCAGACTGAGGAGTGACTTTCTGAACAGAAAACTGAGCTAGGGACATTTGAGAGACAAGAGAGAACAAGTAATCTGAGAGAAGGAATTCAAACATGAATATATAGCCACATAGCGAGGTTATGTGCATTTCTCAGTAACAGGTTAGTAACATGATACCTCAAAGCAGCAATATGGGTACTCAGAGAATTTTACCAAATCATATTTCTCTGTTCTTTTTCACACAAACTCTTATCTTGCCCCAATTAAGGACGCAAACATCTCTTAACCCTCCAAACATTTCTTTACTCCAGTCTCTTATTCCAACTCCCTTTTAGGCTACTGCCAGATAAATTCCTAAAACAATTCTGTTACATTCTCCTGTTAACAAAACCCCAATGATTCCATAGTGTTTCTGTGATTTATCAAGAACTTGCTACTTCCAAATTCAGTTACTAAACTAACGTCTTATTCGTTTTTTAATTCACAAAGCTCTGCAAAGCATGAATTGTCATCTTAATTCGGTTAAAACTGAATTTAACTCTTTCAGTATCTAGCACCGTATTATGCACAGAATATACCCACAATGTGCATTAACCAAGATATATGCTCCCATCCTAGCTGCTTTGGCTCAGTGGATAGAGCTTTGGCACATGGAATTGAAAGGTCTTACATTCCATTCTGGTCAAAGGGCATGTACTTCAGTTGCAGGTTCAAGCCCTGGCCATGGTCAGGGTTCATGTGGAAGGCAACCAATTGATGTGTCTCTCTCATATCAATGTTTTTCTCTCTCTGTGTTTCTCCCCTGCCTTTCACTCTCATATATGCTTTTTGCTTTTTAATTCCCAACTCTTTACTTACCTATAGCAGGGTCTGGATAGGGCAAATCCTGAGGAGAGCTATAATAGGCCTCAAGAGTAAACGGTTCCTTTCTATAAAATGTTAGTACTTTAGAGAAAGGAGCAGCATGATTTTTTGGAAAAACTTCACAGTCACTGAATGGAGAAAAAAGACAAGAACACAAATTTAAAATATCCTTAACACTTTTGCCCATGAACTATAATTTTGAAATTATCGTGTAGCTTTAGCTACACTTCTCAACTGGCTTCATTTCCAGATTATATATTTCCGAGAACAAAATATACACATACATGTAATGTGTCCCTTTTTTAAAAAAGGAATGTATTTCAATCAGTACAAAGACACCATCATTTCAGTATGATCAAGTATAAGAAACTACATAAAGATACAAATTTAGCTCTAGCTGGTTTGGCTCATTGGGTAGAGCATTGGCCTCTGGACTGAAGGATCTCAAATTAGATTCCAGACAAGGCCACACCCGAGGTTGCAGGCTCAATCCCCAGTAAGGAGGCATGCAGGAGGTAGCTGATCAATGATTCTCATCGTTGATATTTCTATCTCTCCCTCCCTTTTCCTCTCTCTAAAATTAATAAAAACATATTTTAAAATCAAACGAAAAATGTTACAGATTTAGACTGTTTAGTATTGAACTAATTCTAAATACAAAAGTAATTTGGTAAATGCTCTTACCTGGACCCTTCTTCAGCAGGCGAGTTCCACCTCAGGGATATGGGATATGGTACAACATCAGTGATAGAAAACTCTCTCACTTTGAAAGCAGGCGATAAGATTGCACACTAGAATAATAATTTTTTAAAATTCCATTTAACAAACATTGTAAACTGATATAAGATCTATTTAAAAGTAATTCAGAAAACCATCACCAATAGTTTTAAAATATTTACATTAACTGTATCGTAGTTTTATAAACTTTTATTATTTGTCAAATTATCTATAACCTAGCTATTCCTTAACATTTTATTAACCCCAACCTTTCATTGATATACATTGCTACTTCATACTTACACAACAGATGAAATGCCAAATCCAAAAGTATTTCAGGTTTACCTGATTCCAGTGTTCATCTGGTTATAAACATCACCTCTGATATCCATTTTAAAACAAAAATTTCAGAATCTTACCAACTTGAGATTACTCCAAACTAACCTCAGGTTATTAACTGGATACATAAAACCACCATCGTCTTGTTGCAATGATTTGTAAGTGGCTACCTGTGGAAGAGAAAACTCACCTGCAGTGCACAGCCTCGAGTGACAGCTTCATCAGCATTTAGTGTAGTACTGAGCTCTTTACCAAAAAATTTGCTGATTTTCTCTTTTACTGCAGGGATTCGAGTCGCACCACCAACTATCTCCACTGCATAAATATCTTCTTTCCTTAACCCTATTTTAAAGTGATTAGACATGTAGATTTTTAAAATCTTTAAATTAGTATTTTACAATGAAATGCAAGAGCAATACAGCATCTTATCACAACAAAATAACTTGCAGATATAACAAAACCTGTCATTCCTTCCTTATACATACTCCGTCCACAACAGCATGCACACACAGGTGCATAGCATCTGGCAACAAATAGCTATGTTTTGATTATCAAAATAATGGGGGCAGGGTGGCACAATAATATTGGGATTTAGAGGTGAGAGTCAGGTATATTCAATGTCCTACAATCTCCGAAAGAACCTCATACAAAAAAATTGTAACAGTTAAGTAGCCATAAGGAAGATATGATGGGGTTGGTGGGGGGGAGGTAATGGGGGGATAAGGATACATATGTAACACCTTAACCAATAAAGAAATTTTTTTAAAAAAAGGAAGATATGGGGGCCTTGAACTATTTGGTCAGCCCTGACACAATATGAAAGAAAAGGAGGTGTTCAGACGCACATCTAGCCACTCTAGCACTCCATCCCAAATATAAACATAATCCACATTACAGCTCATGTACAGTGTAGAATATCCTCATGTCAGAAGGAAAGAAGGTGCACACCAAGGTTCTATTGTCACTCATAAAATAACTCTTAATACCACTCAAGTTTCCTGGTCATATTTTACGTAACAAACACTAACAATTTGTTGAGAAGGACTATTTAAAGAAACAGGATGTCCCAGTGTGGAAAGAATGTGCCTGTTTGCCATAATCACTGTGATTTAAGACAGAAC
Organism: Lasiurus cinereus; assembly: GCA_011751065.1. Classification (NCBI taxonomy): domain Eukaryota; kingdom Metazoa; phylum Chordata; class Mammalia; order Chiroptera; family Vespertilionidae; genus Lasiurus; species Lasiurus cinereus. The sequence continues at coordinate 6,513,364 of JAAGEH010000293.1, forward strand.
CTTTGTCAAGCTGACAGTACTTTTCAACACTCTGAAATAGCTAGCAACCAACACAACAGTGGGTTCTAGATAAACATTTGTCAAACATTTGGGGAAAATTAGTAATATATTCCTAAATCAAACTTCTACATTTTTAACCCAAGATAAAAAAGCACTCCATTAAAATCAGTATGTGGTTATCATATCCTCCCTTTGCTCTAATTGTCATTCAGCAAACAAAAGATCCACTGACAGAAAAGCCTACAAGACTACTATAGCAACATTGCAAAAGACAATTTTTACACTATAAAATAATTGAAAAGTTTATATTCATCTGTGAGTCTGAATTAGGTTTCCCGGGAAAACTTTTAGATTTCCCTGGACACATAACAGTGTGCCCATAGATTACTTGGGGGGAAGTATGAGTTCCAGAGGAAAAATATAAAAAAGCTTAATATAGCACTGACGTTGTTTGACCAATAAAAATTTGTATAACTGAAAAAATAATGAACAATATTCCAAAGAATGTGAGGTACACAAACAATTATATCACAAAATACTTACTGGATTGTTCCAAAACACTACGAAGTGGTGGCTCCACTCTAGCTAAGAGATCATCACACATCTCCAAAAATTTGCCTCTATTAAAAAAAAAAAAAAAAGGTTAAATCACATTCTACTTTTATGTGGAATGGATGGCTATAAACAAAAAGACATAATAACAAGCACTGGCAAGGATATAGAGTAAATTAATTTGGCTCCCTCACACATTCCTGATGAGAATATAAAATGGTGCAACCACTTTGGAAAATAGTTTGACAGTTCTTCAAAATGTTAAACAGAGTTACCATATGTCCCAGTAATTCTACTTGATATACAATAAAGAGAAATAAAGCATACCACCATACAAAACCATGAATGTCCACAATAACATTAATCATAAACAGCCAAAAAGTGAAAAAGCCCTAAAGTCCACCAAATGTACTGAGCACTAGAAAGGAATGAATACAATACACTCCAGTTAAGATGATGGCATAGATAAATGTGGTACTTGAATCCTCCCACAACACATCAAAATTACAACTAAACTGTGAACAACCATCATTCAGAACCATTTGAAATCTATCTGAATGAAGTCCTACCACTAAGAAATTAAAGAAGAAGCCCACAGAGACTGATAGAAGGGGCAAAGACATGGAAATGCTGATTCTACACCAATTTGTGGCTGCAAAGGTATCCCCTGAGGAGCAGGGGATCCCAGCCCCACTTTAGGCCTCCATACCCTGAGTTCCAGTGCCAGAAAGAGGAATCAGCATATCTTTTGGCTGTAAACACAAACAGGGCCAGGTCAGTGTGGCTCAATGGTTGGGCGTCGACCTTTGAACCAGTTAAGATACCAGGTCAGGGCACATCCCCAGGTTTCGGGCTTGATCCCCAATAGGAGGCATGTAGGAGGCAGCTGATCAATGATTCTCTCTCATCATTGATCTATCTATCCCTCTCCCTTCCTCTCTAAAATGAAAATGTATTGTAAAATAAAAAATAGGCCTAGCCCAGTGGTCCGCAAACTCATTAGTCAAAGAGCCAAATATCAACAGTACAACGACTGAAATTTCTTTTGAGAACAAAATTTTTTAAACTTAAACTTCTTCTAACACCACTTTCAAAACAGACTCGCCCAGGCCATGGTATTTTGTGGAAGAGCCATACTCAGAGGGCCAAAGAGCCACATTTGGCTCACGAGCCGCAGTTAGCCGACCACGGGCCTTGCCGGTTACAGTGTTGGCCCATGGAATTCAGGTCGCAGGTTCGATTCTGGTCAAGCACTTACCTGTTATAGGTTCAATCCCCAGCCCCAGTCAGGGTGGCATGTGGAAGGCAACCAATTGAAGTATCTCTCTCACATCAATGTTTCTCTCTCTCTCTCTCCACTCCTTTCACTCTCTCTAAAAATCAATGGGGGAAAAAATATCCTTGGAAGAGGATTAACAAAAAAGATAAAAAATTTAAAAAGGAATGAATAATATATGAACAATAATATGTTAAGATGCAGATGAACTTTGGAAACATTAGACTAGATTAAAAAAAACACATTATGTAAGTCCACTTATATGAAAAGTTCAGGATAGGTAAATTCAGAGAGAGAGAGTAGATTTTTAGCTATCTAGGGCTGGAAGAAGAGATGAGGAAAGACACCTAATGAGTACAGTTTCTTCTTTTCTTTGCTACATAGTTAAATACACTTTATCTTTTAGATCCGATTAAGGTTTACAGAGAAATAAGAAAGTAAAAGAATTCCCATATATCCCTCAACACCCCTCCCCCAGTTCTCTACTGATGTCCATCAACTGATCACTGGATAAATGGGATATTACTTGCATGAAAAGCAATGAAGTACTAATACATATTACAGTGTGGATGAATCTAGAAAATATTATGTAAATGAAAGAAGCTGAAAACCAAGACAAAAAAAGCTTATCCATACAGGGGTGGACAAAAGTAGGTTCACAGTTGTAAGTATATATATGTTTGTTCTTACATTATTTATTAAATATTATATAATTTTCAATTTTAACAACTATAAACCTACTTTTGCCCACTTTTGTGTTATATGATTCCATTTATATAAAAGATCTAAAATAGGTAAATCTAGAGATAAAAGTAAATTGGTGGTTGCCATGGCACAGATGTAAGAAAAATGGGAAGAAACTACGTAATGGGTATAAGGTTTTCTTTTGGGGTGATGAAAATGCTTTTTCAGTAGGTAGAGTAGTCATGGCATGGCATTGTGAATGTACTAAATGACACTGAGTTTACATTAAAATAGTATAAGAACCCACCCAGTGTTCTCAGTAGTTGAGCTTCAACATATGAACCAAGAGGATTACCAGTCAGGGTTCGATCCCCAATGGAGGTTGTGTAGGAGGCAGCCAGCCAATCAATGATTCTCTCTCGTCACTGATGTTTCTATCTCTTTCTCCCTCTCCTTTCCTCTCTGAAATCAATAAAAATATATTTCAAAAAATAAAATGAATTTTACCTCAAATTTTTAAAAATTTAGAAGAAATGCTATAATGTCAGAAATAAATTATCTAGTTTCATTAGTTTGGAAAAAAGACTGCTAGTGAGCATTAAAACTAATAAAAGGCTACAAAATAGAATAAAGAATATAACAGTTACATGCCCTGACATTGCAAATACAGTAAACTGTATGTTTTTTCAAAGCAGCACACAAGCTAATCAACCGTTTTCAGCTTTTAGAAGTATAGTAAATATCCACTTGGCTCTCAAGATCACCTAACACTCCACTAACAACTTCTGAAACATAAACGGGTACACCCCTACAGCCTAGCCCCCACCACCATGTAACACATACAAAACTGCTACTTAATAAAAAAGAAAACCATCACTTTCAAGCATGGTGGAAAAGGTAACTGAAAATTTGTTTACTAGGCACAACAATCTAACTCTAGCAGAATAGGAGCAATTTAAATTCCACCTCAATTTTTTTAATGCCACACTTCACTAAACAAGCCATCAGTCTTGCATGAACTCTACCAATATAGTTCATATCATAAAAAACATCTCATTCTGCCCTAGGCAGTTTGGTTCAATAAATAGAGCATTGGCCCAAGGACTAAAGGGTCTCAGGTTCAAATTCCAGTCAAGGACACATACCCGGGTTGCAGGCTAGATCCCAGCCCTGGTCAGGGCTCACATGGGAGGCAACCACCTGCTGCCTCTCACATCGATGTTCCTGTTTCTCCCCCTCCCTTCCACTCTGTCTAAAAAATCAATTAAAAAAATATCCTCTAGTAAGGATTAATTAAAAAAAAAAAAAAAACAATATCTCATTCTCACTACCCAAGCAACCTAACCAGACAACAGGAACATCCAAAGAATAACAGTAACATTTCTGAGGCAAGTCCTGAAACATCAATTACCCAGAATTCTTGTAGCACTGTACAGAAAGAGCTGTTGTCAAGAGATCCTGAATAGCCCAAAGCACCAATTTCTGAATCAATGACTAAATCAAAATCAACATAATCCTACATTAAAGCACTTTTTCTTGATTTTTTTTTTAAATATGTTTTATTGATTTTTTTACAGAGAGGAAGGGAGAGGGATAGAGAGCTAGAAACATCGATGAGAGAGACATCGACCAGCCGCTACACCCCTTACAGGGGATATGCCTGCAACCAGGATACATGACCCCGACCGGAATCGAACCTGGGACCCCTCAGTCCGCAGGCCAACGCTCTCTCCACTGAGCCAAACCGGTTTCGGCACTTTTCCTTCATTTTTATGAAAACTGGTAATCATGTATAATTCATATACATTAAGAACTACCAAGTTCCTGTAATATTCAATTAATCAGAACAAAAACATCGGTCTACATTAGAATAGTCAAACCCAACCTTTTCATAAAAAGCAGAATTCTGAATGGCCTCTAATTTTTACCTATAGAACTGAAGTTATCATATAACAAAACAACCATGATGATTTTAACAATTAGCTAATTAAAGCTATTAAAAGTGAAGAAAAATCACATGATTACCTATTCATAGTTCCAGATACATCAACATCATTCATAAAACATTCAATGCTCAAAGGGAGGTCTGAAGCATTTGCACTCATCAATTTCTTGAGTTTCTCACACTCTTGAGAAAGTCGTAATAATGCACGGATTTTAGACTTTATGTCTAGCTTGTATTTCTTCCCAAATTCTTCACAGAAGTGATTTACTAACACCTCATCAAATTTTCTGCCTCCCAGTGTTGTGTCAAATGCAGTGGCCAGAACCTTGGGGGGGAAAAAAATAAGTAGTTCAAAAATGAAGCAATTTAAAATTTTATCATGATATATAGTTAATGGCTAAATTGTACTAAGGGATGGGGGAGACATTAAGATAGAAACAAGGCAATGTTCATGTATCACTCATTGTGAAAAGACATTGTAATCCCCAATTTACAGATGATGCCACAAACCTAGTCAGATCAGATAATCTGCAGGTCATAAAGCTAAAATTTAAAATCCAATCTCATCAATTTCAAAACCCATGTCCTCTCCTACACTAGTTTGCTTCCAAACAGCAATTATACATATATCCAATGCCAAATATACTAACATGTCATTTACACAGTTCTGGTCTTATTGCAATCACAAAACTATAAATAATACAAAAGGCCTTGCTCTATACATCTTACCACCAGGAAAGATGCTAAAGCCTTAATTCATAGCAATTTATTTCTCCAGAGGTCTAAGCTTCCCAGACATCTAGAATATCATTCCTAGTCTAGTTTCTTTGAGCCATCAAGTTCTAGTCTCTCCACCCTTTTAACAGAAGGCTCAAAACCTTAAAAACAATTCCAGCTGGCGTGGCTCAGTGATTGAGCATTGACCTATGAACCAGAAAATCATGGTTCAATTCCCACTCAGGACACATGCCCAGTTGCGGATTTGATCCCCAGTAGAGGGTGTGCAAAAGGCAGCTGATCAATGATTCTCTCCCATCACTGATGTTTCTATCTTTCTCTCCCTAAAATCACTCCTTTCCTCTCTGAAATCAAAAACATACATATAAAAAAAAAAACAACCTTAAGAACATAATCTCAATCCTCAGTGTAAAAACATCAAGAGACTACATGTTAATGAATCCTAACAAGCCTATAGATAAGCATTATTTCCCCACATTAAAAGTATGGCTCAGCAATCTTAAAGAGATTTTTCCTCATACCTGTCAACTCTTTTTTTTTTATTTTAGGGGGAAAACATCAATTTGTTGTTCCACTTATTCATGCATTCATTTGTTGATTTTTGTATGTGCCCTGAGAGGTTGAACTTGCAACCTTGGTGTTATCGGGATGATACTCTAAACAACTGAGCTACCAGGCCAAGACCCATGCCAAATCTTAATAAATTATTTTGAGCTGACAACTTCCACCCACCCCTATATATTTAGTTTCTAGTTCAGATGACTCATAACAAGTTTCCATTAGTGAAACAAAATCCTTTAAACATTTATTTAAATAGTCTCTCACAAGTTCCTAATTACCATAATTACCATACATTTGTAATACAGTCTCCCCAAAAAAATAAATATATACTTACTTTAAGTTTCCCTCTATTAAATGCACATACAGAAACTTGGTAAGAAGAATGTCCCATATCTATGAAAACTACATTTCTTGGTTTCTCTTCTAAGGCAGGAAGATCTTGCTTATAGATTCCATATGCAAGAGCAACTACATAAGAAAAAAGTTAAATTCAACATATTATCATCTCAGAGTAAACTTAAAATTTAAGTAGGAAACAAAACAGACTTTGTGTATAATGAATGGAGCTGCTATCATATGCTTAGTTCTAGAAAAAATTAAATTCTTAAAAGCTTTGCATAATTTATTCATGAAGAATATTAACTTCAACGAGTTAAATGCTAAGAGTTCCTTAATGTTTCCAAATCCAATTTCCAATTCCAATGACTTTGGCAATTGTTCCCAAACCACTTCGCTAACTTACCCAAACATACTTTCCAGGATTTCTTCTACTATTGTGCCATCTCAGCTTTCCCACATATCCTGTCCCTGAGATGTTGCCTTACACCCATTCCTCTGACTCCACCAGCCCACAAGTCATAGAAAAGGCCAATCTTTAAATCAAAGTATTGCTCCAATCACACAATAAATGTATTTCTTTACAAACAACCATGATTAAATATGAAGACACAAAAAAGTACTGGACAGATGAATTCTTCATATACGACAGAGTAATCAAAAAATAAAGAAGAAACCCTAGGATCCTAACAACCCTCAAGATTAAGTAAGTAAAAAATTTTAGTTAATAGTCTCTCTTACCTGCAGTAGTTTCATTTATTAATCGCAGGCAATTGAGACCAGCAATCTGCGTTGCATCCATCACTGACCTTCTTTCTGCATCAGTATAGAAACAAGGAACCTACAAAAAATTTTGAAAGTTTACTGTATTATGGAGATTCATTTAGGATGCACCTGTCAAAAAGCAGTAAAACCCAGAACCACCATCAGTCAACTACAGCCATTTACTCTGCTTATGATCAGAGGATTTCAAACCAATAGGGAAAAATTTAGGAAGTTCAACAAATAATAGTGAGACAATGGCTAGTCAGCCATATTAAAAATAATAAATTGGCATCCCTAATGTACAACTTATACCAAAATTTAGGTAAAATCAAAGACTTAAATGGAAAAAAAAAATCAAGATTACTAGAATGAAAGGAATTTTACCATCAGAGTAAAAAAAAAGATTTTCTAAATATAACACAACACCCAGAAGAAAAAAAATTTGACTCATAAAATATTCTAATGACCAAATGGGGAAAATATTTGCAACTCACATCATAAAAATGCAAAGAGCTAATCTAATAATATATACTGAACTACAAATCAAAATGGAAATCACAAACTCAGAATGAGCAGAGGAACATTTAAAACAAAGAAAAATACAATATGGCTCTTCAATTTTAAAATGTTCATCTTCACCTAAATAGTAAGATTACATACACTTTGATACCATTATTCTACCTATTAGAATTAGTTAAAACACCAATAAGCTTTGCTGGTGAGGCTGCAGTGAAATAAACCCTTTCATACATTTCAGGTGAAGTGTGAATTACTGCAAATTTTTTGAAGGGTAACTGAAAAAATTACAAATACAGCCCATGGTGTGTCTCAATGGTTGAGCATCAACCTATGAACCAACAGGTCAGGGCACATGCCCAGGTTTCTGGCTTGATCCCCAGTAGGGAGCATGCAGGAAGCAGCTGATCAATGATTCTCTCTCATCACTGATGTTTCTCTCTCTCTCTCCCTCTCTCTGAAATTAATTTTTAAAAGTTTTTTAATTACAATACAGCCGGGCCAGTGTGGATCAGTGGTTTAGTATTGACCCAAGAATCAGGAAGTCAAAGAGACTCCGAGTAGGGGGCATGCAGGAGGCAGCCAATCAATGATTCTCTCTAATCACTGATATTTCTATCTCTTTCTCCCTCACCCTTCTTCTCCCTGAAATCAATAAAAATAAAAAATAAGAAATTACAAATACTGTAGTCCATTTGGGGGTATACAAGACCCCCAAAGGATGCCTAAAACTGAGGATAGCATCAAACCCTATATATACTATGTTTTTTTCCTATACATACACACCTGTGGTAAAGTTTAGTCATAGTAAGAGATTAAAACCACCTAATGATAAAATATAACAATTACACAATATTCTATAATAAAATTTAAGTGAAAATGGTTTCTCCCTCAAAATACCTTGTAGTGCTATACATACAATGTGGATACAATGAACAAAAGGATGATTCATAATGCCAGCAAGACAGAGCAGGCAGAGCAGGACCCAGAATGATATGCAACTTACAATTTATGAATAGTTTGTTTCTGGAATTTTCCACTTAATATATTTGGACTGAGGTTCACTGCATGTTACTGAAACCACGGAAAGCGAAACCATGAATAAGGGGGAACTATTGTACACATATCTTTTGTCCCAGCAATTGCACTTCTAAGAAGTTAGCCTATAAATTTTACACACTTATCATATTAGAGCAAAATGATATTTAAATGTACTCATTGAAGCATTCTTCACTATTAAAAAAAAAACTGCCCTAACTGGTTTGTCCCAGTGGATAGAGCTTCAGCCTGCAGACTGAAGGGTCCCAGGTCAATTCCAGTCAACCGCATATACCCAGGTTGCAGGCTCTATCCCCAGTAGGGGGCATGCAGGAGGCAGCAAAAACAAAATAAAAGTGGATGTGCAACAAAAAGAGACTGGCTAAATAAGTACCTCATAAAGTGGATTCTCTCAGACATTAAAAGAAATGATGCAGTTCTTTACTGCTATGGAACAAATACAAGATAAATTGTCCAAAATTTGTTAAAAGAAAAATGAGAGTTAAAAAGGATCTATCTATATTTACTTCAGTACATAAAAACGTCTGGGAAGATTTGAATGTGACAAAGTGATAAAATTGGTAACTTTGGGAAGAAAATACTACTTACTAGGTAACAAGTGTGTGGAAGCTTCCATATACCCTCCTATCTATATATTTGATTTTTGAACACTGGGCTATTGTTAACTTCCTAAAAAAAATAAAGTTTATTTTTTAATAATAATCAATTTATATATTAAGCACAACACACCCAGGTTCTATTTACATAGCAATCAGACATAGCATTAGAACAAAGAGCTAGAGTAGTGATTGTGCAGAAGAGAGTTCACATAGAGGCCAGAGACAGCTATCCTTAGAAAGGTCTAATGACAAGGTGGGCCCTTTCCTAGAATCCAGGAACTTGAATGATAAAATAGTTCCCTACGTTGATACAAAAATTTCCCTAAATGTTGAGTGAGGCATTGTTCCTAAACTGTTTCTACAACATAATTTATGCAGAATACCTACTTTACTTCTGAAAGTCTGTAATTTTGGTACATACTAGGCATAAGGTTCCTACATGACTGACTCTTTGCCCCTCCATTAGAAACCCTGGACTCCTTAGGCCCATGGTTGGCAAACTGCAGCTTACGAACTACATGCGGCTCTTTGGCCCCTTAAGTGTGGCTCTTCCACAAAATACCACAGCCTGGGCAGGTCTATTTTGAAGTGGCGTTAGAAAAAGTTTAAGTTTAAAAAATTTTGCTCTCAAAAGAAATTTCAATCGTTGTACTATTGATATTTGGCTCTATTGATTAATGAGTTTGCTGACCACTGCCTTAGGAACTTCCCTGGTGTATGACATTTTCACACATGTTGTCACAATTTGTTGCTGGAATAATTAAGCCGTGCTTAATTAAAAGGAACTCTTGGCCCTCGCTGGTTTGGCTCAGTGGATAGAGCATCGTCAGACCTGCAAACTGAAGAGTCCCAGATTCAATTTCGATCAAGGGCACACGCCTGGGTTGGAGGCTTGATCCCAGTGGGGGATGTGCAGGAGGCACTAATCAATGATTCTCTCTCATCATTGATATTTCTCTCTCCCCCTCCCCTCCCTCCCTCTCTACCCCATCTCCCTCTCCTTCTCCCTCCCTCTCTGAAATAGATAGATAGATAGATAGATAGATAGATAGATCGACAGATAGATTGATAGATAGATGGATGATAGGACTTTTGGAAGATAGATAGATGGATGTTAGGACTTTTGGAAGATAGATAGATAGATGGATGTTAGGACTTTTGGAAGCATGTGCCTGGTTTCCTCCAGATATTCATTGCCTATGTACCTTTTCGCCTTGTTGATTTTGCTTTATGCCCTTTTGCTGTAATAAATCTTAGCCTTAAGTACAGCTATACTCTCAGGAGTCCTATTAATTCTTTTAGCAAGTCATCAAAACTCAGTGTAGTCCTTAGATGCCCCAACACATGACTTAAATCATCACCTTTAAACTTGTTCAAAAAGTTAAAAACACGACTCAAGGCATTCTATCATTTTACATAAATTTTATTTCAACATTGAGCATAATACAGGATCAATATTAAAGGTACTAGTTAGCCCTGACTGGTTTGGCTCAGTGGATAGAGCGTTGGCTGCAGACTCAAGGGTCCCAGGTTTGATTCCAGTCAAGGGCATGCACCTTAATTGCGGGCACATCCCCAGAAGGGGATGTGCAGGAGGCAGGTGATTGATGTTTCTCTCTATTCCTCTCTGTAAAATATCAATAAAATATTTTTTTTTTAAAAAAAGGGTACTAACTAGATGGGTAAATGAAGATAAATCTGATGGACCAATAAAGAGTTCAGAAAAGGCAGAAAGCATGTAACAAAATAGTGTCTGTTTCTTTAAGAGAAGTAGCATTTTTATTCTTTGCATCACCAGAACCTGACAGAACAGTCATAATCCAATTTTTCCTACTAGATAGCCAAGAACTAAGGAATCTTCCAGACAACAGACTGCGGTGAAAAAGCTACCTAACAGTCCCTGCTTTGTCAACCAAAGCACCAACAAAGGAGGCCACAGAGATAACATATCAGATAACAGCCACAGAAAGAGGAGATTCAGTGACAAAGCCAACACAACTGCCGAAATTTCAATGGTTGTTAAGGACTCCATCATATTACAAGCACATTGCTACAAACAGCCAGGCTTCCATTTAAATAGGATTATGGAAAAGATAAGATAAAGTCTATTGCTGCTTGCCTTTAGAGCTAGATACAGTGACAGGAAAGATAGAGATACAAAGGGAGAAAAATAAAGCGTTTCTCACTGAGAGTATGCAACTAATTTAACAAATAAGTAGCCACTAGACACTATGCTCAGTGCTACAAGAAATCCAAGATGAAGTGGGCTTTAAGATAAGCCTTTAAATAGGCAGAATAACAGAAGGCCGAAGAAATAACTAGGGACCAGAAAAGAGAATTCAAGAAAATGACAACTACTTTGATAAATTTCTTAAAATAATCAATCATTCCACCTATGGCAAAAACCAATATTTTTTGCAGTTAAAATGAAAATGCTTCTTCACGCAAGACTTAATAATGAGTAGGGCTCAAACTCACTGAAACAACACAGTCCACAACAGGCTTTTTAAGAACACTTTCTGCTGTCTCCTTCAGTTTGGACAAAAGCATGGCAGTCACTTGCTCCGTGGTAAAATTTCGTTCTTCCTCCATATATTTCACCTGCAATAAAATGACAAAAGGAAATGAACAATATCTCACCATCATTAATGAAGCATTATCTCAAGATGAAATTGAAGAAAGCTAGGTTTAGAAATAAAAATAATTTAAAGGTCACTTTTAGCTTTATTACATGTACATAATACTTAAAAGATGAGGACCACTACATAAACAAAGTTGTGGCAACTTTATCAATAAAACCTGAGACAATTTACCTATGCAGAAGCAAGTTGATGAAGCTCACCATGAGCTACATTGCCCCTCTGTAAAGGATCTGATGGTGAACTACTTTACCATTTGATATACTGTGTGTTATCTATCACCTCCCCAAGATTCAATCTAACCTGAGGACATGGTTTTAGTCAAATTCATTCACTGCTGTAGCCCCAGTACTGACAGATCTAACAAAATAAATACTTGGTGAATTAAAGAATGTAATAAAACTTCCAGATAGCCTACCCAGGATGAAGTCTGCAACTTTGACAAGAGTTGCAAACTTTGTATGTTGAAAAGCTTCGAGGATAAGCCCCACCCCACATATACCCATAATCCCCAACTACAATGCAGACCAGAAAATCACTCTCTTCTTTTAAATCTGCTGCACTACCTCAGCTTAAAAGCTACCTGCTCCTCACTCTCCAGTCCAACCATAATGTACTCTGGTTTAGAGTCTAACAGATTCTCATTTTATTGCATGACAAAGATGGAAAATAACCCTCCCGGTGAGCTTCCTTCTAAGTTGCCTCCTCTACTCTTGTTCTTGGATCCACTTAACCTCCAGGTCTTCTCCCTAGTCTCTTTCTCTTTTGGCCCTTGCAATGTTTATAACTAAATCTGCCAATATTCATCCCATTTCTTTCTCAATAGTTATGTATCCATTCCCCCACCCCATTTCTTCACCTCCTCTGTTCTCCAGCTTTACCCCCTCCTAAGTCATCCAAACTGTTCTGAGATTATTGCCACAGATATCCTAAGTAAATCCAGAGATTATAATTATACTTCAGTTATCAGAATTCATCACTTCTAAATTCAACTGAATTCTCATCTACAATGTCACAATCAACTACTTTTTTCTCTCAATTCTTATCATCTCTTGAAATCTGAGCCTGTTTCCATGATTCTGATTTCTCCAATTGGAATGTCTCAAACACCAAATCTCCTCTCTCCAAACTCACTTGTCTGGAAAGTTCAACCACCCTCCGGGGTTCTTCTTACCATCTCTAAGTGCTAGAGAGACAGTAGAGTGCATCCTACCCATCCCAGCCTCTCATCTCTTTTGAATGATCAGTTTACTGCATGCTTCACAAAGAGCATCTTCTAGATATCCCAGAGATATCAAAAACTAAACTCACTTTTCCTCAAAAGTACATCTCTTCCAACCTAATCCATATTGTCAAAAGTATGACCATATATCTGGCTAATGACTTAAAAGTGTTGATTTCTTTGACTGTTCTTCCTCAAGTCACACCCTAAAATTGAATCAGTAAACAAGACAGCCCTAGCTGGTTTGATTCAGTGGCTAGAACGTCAGCCTGCAGACTGAAGGGTGCCAGGTTCAATTCTAGTTAAGAGCACATGCCTGGGTTATGGGCACGATCCCCAAAAGGGGGTGTGTAGGAGGCAGCCAATCAATGATTCTCTCTCATCACTGATGCTTCTATCTCTTTCTCCCTCTCCTTTCCACTCTGAAATAAATATATATTAAATTAAAAAAAAAAAGGCAAGCAGCAATGGCCACATTAATTTTATCACTACCTATCTGTCAAAGCCATATAACAGTGCCACTGATGGTTCTCAATTAAAATCAAAATCATTGGAAAAAATGCCAAATGGTCTTTACTAGCAAGTTTTTCCTAAGCATTTTCATTATACTATGAAATCAGAATGGTATTGGTATACAATGACCTAATAAAATAAAATGCTATATTTTAATCATCAGAAATTATCTTGAGAACCTTACCTTTATACCTGTTAATCCAGTAGGCAGTTGTACAATATCATATGCAAGGTTAGATTTTTCTGCCTCCACAAATGGATCAGAGAATGCTCGGCCATGGAATCTTTTAAATCCCTGGACTGTGTTCTTTGCATTGGAAATGACCTAAGAGAAAGGAAAGTTAAATCAAAAAGTAGAAAGACTGAAAGCAATTCAGAAAAAAGAAATTCAATAGCATCAGATTAAATTAGCAACATTATAATGCCATGAAGTTTTCTTCTGAGTTTCAGTTTTCTTCAGCACTAAACTTTACTGAATGATGCCTACCCTACTAGCATGTGAAGTGAAGCTTGAAAGGTAACACAGATCTTGTTCCTTGAACAAGTAACACAGATCAAGGACAGCCCCGCTTGTCCTGCTTCTCCATATAAATAGGTCATTATACTTACAAAAGTGTTTTCCACCTTAAAATTCCAAAACATCCACATATAATGATTTTTATTTGCTTTTAAAAATTACTCATAGTTAGTGATTCAATCTTTCCAGGAGTCAGTTTGGAAATATGTATCAATTCAGAAACTCTAGTGAAAGAAACTCATACTGAAAAAGTATTCTATCTAAAAAAAGAGTAATATGCAAATTGACTGTGCCTCCACTACATCCACAAACCACACTCACCAGCCAATTAGAGTGAGTATGCAAATTAACCCAACCAAGATGGCTACAGCCACAGAGAGAGCAAAAGAAAGGCTTGGGTTGCCCCTAAGGATGAAAGAAGCCAAACTTTCCACAAAGCTTGGCCTACAGAGACCTCTCCGCTTAAGGCAACGAAGTTTCAATGGCTGTGCTAGCGGGCTTGTCTCCTGCTCCAGGCTACAAAGTTTCAATTATAGAAGACAAATAAATCCCAGATACCAGGGCCTCGGCTGGGTCGGGGGGGGGGGGGGGGGGCATGGCCAGCCTGCAAATCACCACAGGCCCCTTGCCCAGGCTACCCCACACCCCAAGGGAATTCACCCTGATCCAGGACACCCTTCAGGGCAAACCAGCAGGCATCTATCCTATCTAATAAAAGATTAATATACAGATTGACCATCATTCCAACACACAAGATGACTGCCCCCATGTAGTCAAAAGATTCTGCCTCCATATGGACACAAGATGGCCACCACAAGATGGCCAGCAGGGGAGGGAAGTTGGGGGTGTACAAGCCTGCAGGGGAGGGCAATTAGGGGTAACCAGGCCCACAGGGGAGGGCAGTTAGGGGCAAACAGGCTGGCAGGGGAGCAGGTAGGCATTAATCGGGCTGACAGGGGAGTGGTTAGGAGGTGATCAGGCTGGCAGGCAGAAGCAGTTAGGGGCAATCAGGAAGGTAGGCAGGTGACCAGTTGGGAGCCAACAGTCCTGGATTGTGAGAGAGATCACCCTAAACAGGCAGTCGGACATCCCTCAAGGGGTCCCAGATCGGAGAGAGAGCAGGCTGGGCTGAAGGACACCCCCCCACCATGCACGAATTTCATGCACCGGGCCTCTAGTCTATACTAATAAAGTAATATGCTAATTAGATTAGGAGACCTTCTGGACAAGGGGGAGGCAGAGACAGGGGCGATCAGGCCAGGTGAAAAGGGAAGTTGGGGATGATCATGCTGGCGGGGAAGAAGGGGTAGTTGGGGGCGATCAGGCCAGCAAAGGGGGGGGATAGTTGGGGGCAAGCAGGCTGGCAGACAGAGTGGGTAGAGGCAATCAAACAGGCAGGCAGGTGAGCGGTTAAGAGCAAGTGGTCCCAGATTGCGAGAGGAATGTTCAACTGCTGATTTAGGTCTGATCCCACAGGTATCAGGCCTAAACCAGCAGTCAGACATCCCCCAAAGGGTCCCAGATTAGAGAGGGTGCAGGCCGGGCTGAGGGACAATCCCCACCCACCCATGCATGAATTTTGTGCACAGGACCACTAGTCTATATATATATATATATATATATATATATATAAAGCTAATATGCAAAATGCCCCCTTTGGAGTTCGACCAGGGGTTTGATTGCTCGCTATGACATGTGCTGACCACCAGGGGGTGGTGCAGAACAAAGGAAGGCCCTGGCCGGCAGCCAGAAGGCCCCAATAAGCCCTGATCACTGATCAGGCCTAAGGACCCTATTCGTGCACAAATTTCATGCACCAGGTCTCTAGTTATAAAGGCTAATACATAAATCAACCACATGGTGGAATGATCGGTCACTATGATATGCACTGAGCACCAGGGGGTAGACACTCAATGCAGAAGCTACCCCCTGGTGGTCAATGCGCTCCCCCAGGGGGAGTGCTGCGCAGTCAGAAGCCAGGCTCATGGCTGGCAAGCACAGCAGTGGTGGCAGCAGCACTAAGGACCCCTCAGGGGATGTCCACCTGCAGGAAGCAGGCCTAACCCAGCAAGCAAACATCCCCCAAAGAGTCCCAGAATATGAGAGAGCACAGGCCAGCCTGAAGGACCCTCTTTCCCCCCTGTTCACGAATGTCATGCACCAGGCCTCTAATTATTTAAAATACAAGACTAGAAATAGCCTAAATATGTATGGTTAAATAAATTATGGTATAGCTATATAGTGGGCAAGATTATTTTAGTAGGTTGAAAGACAAGTACTGTATCTATATAGTATGACTTCACTTTTGTAGGGGAAAAGCTATTTATATGCTTAGAAAGAGTACAAAAGGTTATGCATTCAAATACTAAGTGATTTTTGGATAGTGGTAGTACAGTAACTTTCAAATTCCCTATAATATTCTATCTATATTTTGTATTTCTTTACAATAAACTATTATAATTTACAGGAGGAAAAAATACTGGCAAAGACATTCAAAAAATTCAACATCAACTTGTGCTTAAGATCTACAGACTCCTGCCAAAACCGGTTTGGCTCAGTGGATAGAGTGTTGGCCTGTGGACTCGTGGACCTGGGTTCGATTCTGGTCTAGGGCATGTAACTTGGTTGTGGGCGCATCCCCAGTGGGGGGCATGCAGGAGGCGGCTGATTGATGTCTCTCTCATCAATGTTTCTAATTTTCTATCCCTCTCCCTTCCTCTCTGTAAAGAATCAATAAAATATATTTTTAATAAATAAATAAATAAATGATTTACACACTCCTCTTCTCAGTGCTGGAGCTAAGTGTACCAAGCCCCAAGGATAAGCTACAGGGCCCCTCTGCATCAGGTATGTCCAAGGGACCACACAGAAGGCCTTTTGTAAAACAATGCCTCCCAAATCAGACCCTGCGTCAGCAAGCTGCCAAGTAGAAATTCAATACCACAATTAACTATGTCAACCTAGATCTAGGCAGCCAATTTAATATAATAACTATTCTCAATTAAAGAAAATTTTAAAAACAAAGATTTCACTGAAATTTTAGAAAAGACATTCAATTCAGCTGTGTACTTGCTATGTATTGCCTCCTAAAACATCTTGAGCTTTTAAAAATTATAGCCCTAGCCGGTTTGGCTCAGTGGATAGAACATCAGCTTTAAGAGTGAAGGGTCATAGGTTCGATTCCAGCCAAGGGCACATGCCCGGGTTGTGGGCTCGATCCCCAGTAGGGGGCGTGCAGGAGGCAGCCGGTCAATGATTCTCTCTCATCATTGATGTTTCTATCTCTCTATCCCTCTTCCTTCCTCTCTGAAATCAATAAATATAAAAAAATAAGATTATAAAACACCCGGTTTAATTAATAATTAACAAGCCAACTACTATTTTCTTAGGCTTATGAATTTTAGGCTCTTCCAGGTTCAGAAAAAGAGACAAGTATTCATTCTATATTTTGCTCCAGAATGAACCATAAAAAGATCAAATATGCAACTCCTTAATGTCACAGCAGGACACCGAGGATAACAGAACTCCTGGGATTCTGCTGCTCTGAAACCAGCAAATATGTCAGATTCCTAGTTTACAAAATAAACTAATGGTACGTTAGTGTGCTTCTACAAGTATGCTTTCCTTTCTTGAGAATCTTGATTAACAAGATCTATTCTAGAAACAACAATGACCTTCAATATTAGCAAGAAAGGACTAACGAGACAACTTTAAAGAGCATTTTAAACATTAAGGAACAAGCAAGCCTTGCTTAAAACAAGTTCTGGGCAAAATACATTCTAGCAGTTTGCATTGAATAGATTAGTATGCTGTTCACTCAAGTACTATATGCAAATAGGGAATAAGTCTGTCTCACAGATGCACTGCCTACCAGTGCTAAACACATAATGAGGAGGGAAGGATAAACCAGAAAAATAAATCGTTTTAAGAGAAAACAAAACTCTACCTACCTGGCTTTTAGCTGCTGCTCCAATTGAACGATTCTTAGGACCAAAAGAAATGCAAGCCCTAAAAGATAAAACAAACATTTTAGTATATTACATCCAAAATTAATGCAACATTATAGTACATCCACAACCACACAAGGCAAGATTTGTGTCTTCACAAATCGTTAAAAAACCATTTATTTTAACAGCCACAGTAAGTCTATGACTTTAACCTTTATAGTGTTCAGTAAAATTGTCCACAGAATGGGCTGCCTCTTAAAATAACTGGAGTCCTCTCATTTACATGTTGCAGTTTTATGTGATGACAATCTGTCTAAAATACTACAGAGAGATGGACTAGCCAGTCTCCACTATACTCTAATTCTTCAAGTCTGATGCTCAAATCGCAACATAAAATAATGTACCCTCATATCAATTCACCAATTAAATGTTCTTTGTTTTTTAAAACAACTTATAACTACAAAAAGAAAACAGTTTATAAACTCTGAAAACAACTCTTGTCCTTTAGTATACAAGTAATTTTTCTAGAACTAGCTTCTGAGGACAATTCACACACTGCCTGCTGGTTTGTTCAATGTGCTGCTTAATTTAGAAAACAAAACTGAAGCCTGCTTAAAGGTAAACTACTTTAAAATACTATGCTTAAGCTTAAAGTCAGCTATATTGGTGTTGAAGCTTTTGCTGTCATGACCCCTATACATCACTGTTTATTCTAATTAATCCCTGTTACCCTGCATTCTCTTAATTCTCATATATCTGGCACCTCCCTTTATAGTAGCTGCTTTCTCTTAAGCTATAAGATCAAATTTACTGACATCACCTAAAAAAAATCCAAAACTCTTCCCAGAGTCCATCCACACCCCCTTAAGGTGGAAAAGCCCACTTCCTTCTGCTTTAATTATGATTGCATAAATTGCTCATATGTAGTATCTCACTTAATCCCCATAAGCACCCCTTATTCCCATTTTATATGAAACTGAGATAAAAAAGTTATTAAGTAAATTTATTCAGGGCCATGTAATCAAAAATCAATGGAGTCAGATCATTTCTCCATAGTTTTGACCTTCTCTATCCTCCCTGGAAGCCTAGTTCTTTCAATTTAACAAAGAAACAGGGCTCTGGAGTCATGCTGTGTTGGTCCAAATCTAAATATTTAAATGATCTATTAATTAAGTAGACTTGTACTTAAATTTACTAGCCTTATGAATATGGGTAGAATGCTGGACCCTTCTAAGCCTCTGTGGCCCTTTTCAACCAATGGGGTAAGAACCCCTATGAGCTAAAACTGGTTTGGCTCAATGGATAGAGCATCGGCCTGTGGACTGAGGGGTCCCGGATTCGATTCCGGTCAAAGGCATGTACATTGGTTGCGGGCACATCCCTAGTAGGGGGCGTGCAGGAGGCGCGGCTAATCGAAGTTTCTCTCTCATCGATGTTTCTAACTATCTCTCTCTCCCTTCCTCTCTGTAAATATAAAATATATTAAATATATTTTTTAATAAAATATACTTTAAAAAAAAAAGAAGCCAATCTCCCAGAGCAGTTATGGTTTAGGTTGATATCTCATCAGATTTACTCTGAACCCTACACTCTGTGGGGCTAGAATATGCTGGGCATAGCCCCTCAATAAGCTCAGCCTTCCTGCAAATGTACCAATCTCTAAAAAAATTTTTAAATGTGTTTTTATTGGCTGGCGCCATTTTGGGGCTCAGTCTATCTGGTTTTCCAGATGATCTAATAAATTCATAATTCTTTACCAAAAAAAAAAAATTATACACACACACACACACACATTTTTTTTTTATTATTATTGGTTTCAGAGAGGAAGGGAAAGTGAGAGAGATATAGGGGGTTGGGACCGAAACCCAGGCATGTGTCCTGACGGGGAATCGAACACAATCTCTTGGTTCATAGGTCAGTGCTCAACCACTGAGCCACCTTGGCAGGACTACCAATCACTATTAAGTTTTAAAGTTTTCTGAGTACCACTTAAATACCTCTCCTATCACAGCCTATACTTGCCCTTTAGGAAATTGCCCAAAGCAATCTTACCACTCCATTCACTCTCCTCTCCTAAGCCCATTGATTAGTAAACCTACATCTTTCTAAAAACTACATTTTCTAAAAACTACCTAAGGGAGGGCAGTTGGAGATGACCAGGCCAGCAGGGGAGGACAGTTAGGAGTCACCAGGCCAGCAGAGGAGTTAGGGGTGACCAGGCTTGCAGGGGAGGGCAATTGGGGGAAATCAGGCCAGCAGGCGAACAGTTAGGCATCAATTAGGCTGGCAGGGGAGTGATTGAGGGGTGATCAGGCTGGCAGGCAGAAGCAGTCAGGGGCAATCAGGCAGGCAGGAAGGGAGCCAGCAGTCCTGGATTATGAGAGGGATGTCCCAGATTGGAGAGGGTGCAGGCTGGGCTGAGGGAGACACACACACAAATTGTGCACCCGGCCTCTAGTAAATAATAAAATATTAGCTATTATTATAACTCCAGTGAAGCCCTGATGTGAGTTTTATACAAAAATATATCTACCAGTATGCTATAAAATTCTGCTTCACCTTCTCAAACTGTCCAATAAAATCCAGTCATCTTTCAAATCTATCCATGAGAAATAAAAAATAATTCAATGAAAAAAGAACAATTTAATGACCAATATGTCCAACAGCACAAATTGAAGGGTTTTTCAAACTAAAAGCTTAAAGAAACCTAATATATAAATGTGAAGAAAGATTAAGTTGAATATTGCCGAAACCGGTTTGGCTCAGTGGATAGACCGTTGGCCTGGGGACTGAGGGGTCCCAGGTTCGATTCCGGTCAAGGGCATGTACATTGGTTGCGGGCACATCCCCAGTAGGGGGTGTGCAGGAGGCAGCTGATCTATGTCTCTCTCTCTCTCTCTCATCGATGTTTCTGGCTTTCTATCCCTTTTCCTTCCTCTCTGTGAAAAATCAATAAAATATATTTTTAAAAAAAGATTAAATTGAATATTAATTACTGCCAGCATTAGAACCTAGTTCAGTTCTTTCAGGTGTAAGCTCACAGTAGAAAAATTAAAACAAAGTGCAAAGAAAAGAAGTTTCCTGTGATTCCACACACACACAAAAATCTCCCTCCGATCCTAGAGGGCTACCATTAGCATTTAGGTGAATACTTCTAATACAGGCATAACTCATTTGCATAACACTTAGTTTTATCACCCTTTACAGGTATGTTTTATACAAACTGAAGGCAAGACTTTCCACCAGCAAAAAGACTATGGCTGGCTTCATGGCAATACTCACTCTAATGCCATGGTATGGAATCAAACTCCTAATAAATTGAGGCATGCCTGTAAATATAAGTCCTAAAAGAAACTAGATTTTAAAAACTCATGCAATTTGTTTCTCTTCAACATATCTTCTGAAAAGTCTTCAGTGGTTGAATTATTCCATCATGGAACAAACTAAACTCCCTTGTTCCACAGCTTTCATTATTGAGCCTCCATATACCAGGCAGAGTGCTAAGCATTCTACACTTGGTTCTACTAAATACTCTGAGGGGGAAAAAAACAAAAACCTATTACTGTCCCCATTTTATAATGAAAAACCTATTCAAGGATTCCAAAATCATCAGGACTACTGGACTTCAAATCTCATACATGAAAACTTAAGTATTTCGAACCAAACCATTAAATTTATTCCTATTTCTACACTTTTGCTGAGACTTCCCAATCCTTTCCTCCATGTATTCTAATCCTATTTGCTCAAATCCGCCTGCCTTTCCTCATCCCTTCATCCCCTACTGATGTAAAGTCTCCTCTAAATTCAGTGTTTTAAGTGTGTACATACATAAATAAGCTTTCACTGTGCTTTTATGTCATTCATATTTCCAACTAGAACGGTAATAGCTATAAACAACAGAACTGCTATCTTACACTTCTATATTACACACCAAAGCCAAGTTAATGCTGCTAAAAATGTAAAGTACTCGGACACTTGCTGTTTGTCACTACTTTTCCTCCACTCCAAATTACAGGTTGGCATTGTTGGAAATTAATTCAAATCAAGTTCAACACTCTGTTCTTACCTTTATTTCTATGAATTCTAGTCCTAAAAATAATCTTTTTTAAGACAGAGAATGGCAATGATTTCCCTTTCCGGGGTAAGAAATACTACTGACCAAATATTTATGCACATTCTGATCAGGATATTAAGAACAGCTGCTATCCTTAAAAGATAGTTTCAATGTTTGTGTAAGTACTCTCAAAGTATTAGGATGGCTGTTGCTCTACTTAAAACTAAAAAAATGAGCTTTTCAGAGAACCAATAGTATTTAGATTATCAAATAAGAGATGGTAGCAAAATGATTTGGAAATGGTTATTATAGTAGTCAGAGTATCTTCTGGTTACTTAGTCCCAAACTATCAAATACTCCAAAAAGTTTCTATCAAACAGAAAAGTAACTCATTTCCTGAAAGAAATAGTTCTTAAAGCACAGCAAATTCCTGAGTCAGTAACATTTGCACATTAAAAGCCACATTTTTTTTGGGGGGGAGGGGAATTTGGAGTAGGGGGATTGAGCAAAAAAGAAAGAGAACAACAGTTTGGTGATTGTGGATGAAGATAGAGGGAATAAATGGTGATGGAAAAATAAAATGAAAAAATTTTTAAGCCATATATTTGATGAATACTAAAAGGCAAACGTCTATAGATTTCATTTTACTGTACCAACATATCACTTAATAAAGAGGATTAACGAAAATGTAAAAAAGTACTAATGGCAATATTAGCAAATACTTAGGTAGTATTAACTATATGTCAGACATTATTTTAAATAAACTCTTTAACTCCTTAATCTTCACAACCCCATTAAGACAGAGAAATCATTTATGTTCCTGGTATAAATTAATCTAAGTTTTTGTAAAGTATTATGGCAATATGTACTAAAACTCTAAGCATATATATCCTTTATCCTAGCAATTTGACATCTGGAAATCTATCCAACAAAAATAAAAGTATTAGCATGTAAATATAAAAATCTACTTGTTGAGCCCTGGCCAGTGGCTCAGTTAGTTGGAGCATTTTTCCGTACATCAAATGGTTGCGGATTCAATTTCCAGTCAGGTCACATGTCCAGGTTGCAGGTTCCATCCCAGATTAAACTGAATATGGGAGGCAGCCATCGTTTCTCTCCCTCTCTCTCTAAAATCAATAAAAACATATCCTCGGGTAAGGATTTAAAGAAAAATAACACCCTCAGATGAAGAATGGAAGAAAGATAACTGGATGCCCAGCCGGTGTGGCTCAATGGTTGACCCATGAACCAGGTTCTGGTTAGATTCCTGATCAGGGCTTATACCCAGATTTCATGCTCGATACCTAGTAGGTGGCATACAGGAGGCATCATCAATGAAGATTCTCTCACATAGTTGATGTTTCTATCTCCCTCTCCCTTCCTCTCTCTAAAATCAATTAAAAAAAAAAAAAAACTTGTTGAAAAACTATTTCTGCCAAAACCGGTTTGGCTCAGTGGATAGAGCATCGGCCTGTGGACTGAAAGGTCCCAGGTTCGATTCCGGTCAAGGGCATGTACCTTGGTTGTGGGCACATATCCAATAGGGAGCTTTTAGGAGACAGCTGATCGATGTCTCTCATCCATGTTTCTAACTCTATTCCTCTCCCTTCTCTCTGTAAAAAATCAGTAAAATAAATTTTAAAAAACTATTTGTAATAGCAAAATATTATAAATAATCTGTTTGAGGAAAACAGGTCATAGCCATAATACAGAATTACATTATTTAAATAAATTTATATTTGACTCTGAAAAATGTCTAAAATACAGGGTGAAGAAACACAGGTTTACAGTTGTATATATGTTAAAGTTTATTCTTGTATTACTATTTACTAATTACTGTATGTATTTTCTTTCTTTTTTTTAATACATTTTATTGATTTTTTTACAGAGAGGAAGGGAGAGGGATAGAGAGCTGGAAACATCGATGAGAAAGAAACATCGATCAGCTGCCTCTTGCACACCTCCTACTGGGGATGTGCCCACAACCAAGGTACATGCCTTTGACTGGAATCAAACCTAGGACCTTTCAGTCCCCAGGCCAATGCTCTATCCAATAAGCCAAACCATTCAGGACTAATTACTGTATTATTTTCTATACCAAGTATAAAACTAGATTTGCCCCACTGTGTATAAGTGAAAGAAATCAGTTACAAAATACAATGATCCTTTTTGTTTATACATACACACACACACACACACACACACACGTTATATATATTAGTAGAAATCTAGAAAAAGGTATGCAAGGATAGAGAGCAAATAATTGAAGGGAACTTAATTCTAACACTTTATGGTGTGATTTTATTGTTACAGCAAACAAGTGTTTTGTTAAGTCAAGGAAAAAAATGTTTGTTTAGGAAACTAATGGCAAAGTTCCTGTACATTACTTCTACCAAATTTGTATGCAAAGTTGTATTTTAGTTTTAAAGTGATTTTTAAAAACTACTTTCTTTTAATATTTTTATTGATTTCAGAGAGAGGAAGGGAAAGGTAGAAACAGAAACATCAATGGGCTACCTCCTTTACATCCCCTTTTGGGGACTGAGCTGAAAAACTCAGGGGTGTGCCCTGACAACTGGCAACTTCCTGATACATTATGCTCAACTATTGGACCACACTACCTGCGGTGAACTCATTTTTAAATACACCTGTTTCTCCAATTCACAAATGTTTTACAAAATGTAGCTAAGTGCGATATAATGTGTAGCTTAGCTGCTGGGTATTGAGCTTTAACAAGACTGTCCTAACTGCAGTTCATTATTAATAGATTAGGGTTACCTTTCTTAAATGTTTAAATGGGAATATTTTGGTGCCTGGAATGTGTGATGACGGTGCTTCCAAGACTGCTCTTGTAAGAAGGTTCAAACCTGTATTTTATAAAAATGTATTTGAGTCTTGGCGGGTGTGGTTGAGTGTCCTCCCCTGCACTAAAAGCTTGCCGGTTGGATTCCCAATCATGGTACATGCCCCAGATGCTAGTCCCATCCCCAGTGAGAGAACTGGAGGAGGCAGCCCATGGATATTTTTCTCTCCCTCTCCTTCCTCTCTTAAAACCAACAAAAAAATTATATATATTTTTAAATTTTATTTGAGCCAGAGGACAGACAACTGGAAGCAAGATCTCAACAGATAACGGAAAAAATGCTTTATAAGAGACTTTTCATAACCACAGCAATTAGACATGAGGGGAAGTGGTGTAAGAAGTCTGAAGCTTTAATTAACAAATCAGCCTTTCTTTTTCTTTATTCTTTTAAGTGTTTTTATAGGAGAGAGAGAGAGAGAGAGAGAGAGAGACATCAATCCACAGCCTTCCGCACGATCAAGCCCGCGCCCTGACCGGGAATGATCTAGTGCAGTGGTTCTCAACCTTTCTAATGCCGCGACCCTTTAATACAGTTTCTCATGTTGTGGTGACCTCCAACCATACTTCATAACTGTAATTTTGCTATTGTGATGAATTATAATGTAAAATACCTGTGTTTTCCGATGGTCTTAGGCGACCCCTGTGAAAGTGTCGTTGGACCCCCAAAAGGGTCGCGACCCACAGGTTGAGAACCGCTGATCTAGTGACTTTCCAGTGCACGGGATGATACACAACCAACTGAACCACATTAGGAATTTGAAGAAAATATTAATAACCACCCTTTCAGAGAGCAAGAGCTGAACGTATGCATAGTTTCTGGGTGTCAGCAGAGTAGTATCTCATACCTTACGTTTGCATGAAACTCATTCCTCTCTGAAGTGAAAGTCTTTACATGTCCTACAGATCTAAGAAGAGAGCAACAGGACGACTTCGATTTAAAGAAAAGGAAGGCTGCCCTGACCGGCGTGGCTCAGAATGAAGCTTAGAAGATTTTGCCCAAGAGGAAGACCAGGGATTCAGAGTTCTATGTACGCAAAAAGTAAAAGTCTTACTCTAACCAAGGCAAGTCCTGGGTGAGTCCTGCTTTTTTTGACCTGAGGCTATACTGGGTCCCATAACTTGTTATCATTCTAAAAGTCAAAATGAACCCCTGGGTCATTCATTAACCACGTGGACAACACCCTGATTGGAATGTATTACTGTGAAAGTGGACGCATACAGAAGAGCAGAAAATGACCCCATACAGTTTAATGTTCTGAAGCTGTATGGAAAAGTGAATGCAAAGGTATCTAGGAAACATCGGTTTTATTAAATCCCTCTCCTGATTTATGTCCGTGCCCCGCCCCACCCCCCCAAGTGTGAGATCTCTGGTCCCCGCGGCTCGAGCCTCAGGCTCCCCGGCTCCCTCGCTTCCGGGCGCCGCCCCGCCCCCACTCACGTGGGACTCTCCGGCTGCTCCAACGTCCTGCCGCCGCGGGCAGGCGACAGAACCCCGCTCAACTTTTATTAAGTGCCGGCTGTGTGCAATGCTATGCATCCTGCGTTGGGCTTTAATGGGAGTCAGTAGCCCTAGGGCTGGCCTCTCTGCTCGCTGAAAGGGAATCTGGGGCCCTCCTCCATCCCCGGCCGGCCTGCCTTCCTCCCAGCTCCTAACCGGTGCCCTCCGCTGGTGCGAGTACCCGCTCTCCGCTCCGCTCAGCTGGCGAGCCGCAGGGAGAAGGCCTCGCCCCTGGCGCAGAACCCCGGAGCTGGTCGCGGCCACTCGTGACCTGGCACCCGGCGGGGGTCCAGTGTCCACCGGTCTTTCGGCCCGGAATGGAGATGACCACCCCCCGGTCCGCGTTGCTCCGCCGCGAGGGTCGCAGACCAGAGCAATCGCCACCTCCCCATCCCCCCGTGCACGCGGCCGTGGCCGGGCCCACACTTACGGCGTGCAGCGGTCGCTGTACTCATTAGCTATGGTCTCGATGCCACCGGCGCGTGCCACAGCAACGTAGCAGCTCTGGAAGCCCAGGTCTATGCCCACCACCGACATGGCGCCGGCTACAGCTCGGGCTCGAGCCCGGGTCTGGCCGGCGAAAACAGGACACGGAGCCCGGCGGGGATGGCGCGCGGAGCGTGGGCCGCCTAGGCCAGGGGGACCGGTGCTAAGTGAGGGACGGAGAGCTGCCCACACCCGCCGCCTGGGTTCTCGGAAACCGAGCCGCTGCGAAGCGTGCTGCTCAGGCCGGCTCCGGCTCAGCGGCCGCAGAGAGGGCGCCGGGTAGCGGGGGCGGAGAAGATCTCGAAAGATCTCGTTGCGACGAGAATGAAGGTGCAGAGCGAGAACTGCGGAGGGGAAAAAAAAACTGTTCTCGCGAGATCTCCACTCCGGCTCTTCCTTTAGTGATCCCGCCCCCAGTTACGCACCAGCGTACGTCAGGTCCAGGCACGGAGAACCTAGGAAGGTAAAAAAAAAAAAAAAAAAAAAAAGGTTGGGGGGCGGAGCTCGCTGATGGAGGCTGCGCACAGAGTCCGCCGCAGAAGCCTGCTTTCCACCTAGGCCAGGAGCTGGGGAGCACCTCCCCTTCCAAAAGAAGGGAGAGCGGGGTGGGGGCCTCGTACTGAGGAAGTGTCTCTGGCCTACTTCCGCCGTCCTCTTCATACTCAAAAAGGATCTTCCCGGTGGTGGGACCTCTGCGCTCCGGTTCCGGAGGCTCTCTCGCCTCCCCAGGGGTAGGCTGGCAGCGGTTGGAACGTGGCATAAAATAAGTCGAACCGTGTCAAAGTCAAAGACAGCGTCCTCTCCGGCATAAGGAAGGAATCCGCTCTCCACCCCACCGCCTTGTTTGTTTGTTTGTTTTGTTTGTACTGTTAACGCATTGTCGCCCCGTTCTCTGCAGCAGTCCTGCCCTTAAATCAGGCCGAGGGACCTACAGGATTTTTACTGCCAACATAGTCCAAGAACCAGTCCTGAGCTGGATGCGAGGGACGTAGATGATAAAATACCTGGGTCCGGTCAGACCAACCAGGAGAGTGGTAGGATTTCGTAAGGTAATGAATCTTTTTTTTTTTTTTTTTTACTATATGTTTATTGATTTCAGAGAGGAAGGGAGAGTGGGATAGAATCACCGATGATGAGAACCATTAATTGGCTCCTCCTGCACGCCCTCTACTGGGCATCCAGCCCTTGACCAAAATCAAACCCGGGACCCTTCTTCAGTCTGACTGCAGGTCGACTCTACCCACTGAGCCAAACCGGGGGCATGGGTTTTTTGTTTTGTTGTTTTTTTTATTGTTTTTTTTACTTTTTGACACTGTTGCAGAATGTCTTCCAATCACCAGCTACTTAAGCAAGCGGGGAATGTAATGGGTACCTCTACCAGGCTTGCTTTCCCTCCTGTCTCCGAAGCTGGCAGAATATTAGCCCACTCTCCAGGCATGATCCTGGGAGGTTGAAACTAATAAATCTTAATTTAAGGGCCTCACTTGCAGGAGCACCTGAGAGAGCAATGACTTGCTGTTAAGGAGTGTTCCAGGTGTGGAGGGCACGCCAGCATGCGATCAGCAATAAGCATGTCTGATAAATTGCTTAATGAGATTCAGAAGAAGGAAAAGCTTAATCTCCAAGTCTCCAGTAATTTGTGGAAACTTGTTCTAAATATTTACTTTTGTAATTCTATTTTTTAGGGCCCCAAACACAGAATTGTGTGTGTGTGTGTGTGTGTTTTTAACTTAGGCTGACCTTGACCTTCCTATTTTCTCCTACTTAGGGGCATATCAGTCACCCCAAAGACAGTATCGGCCTTAATTATGACAGTCTGTCTCCACTAATCTATTCTGGGTTATTAAGCACTGAGCAAACAGAGGCCAGGCCCTAGGCTGAAGTGTCTAATCCACCTAAAAGATTACTACCTCTGGCTTACACTGTGTTTCTGCCTTCCTGCTTATGGGAGGTCTCCCCAGACTTTAGCTAAACTGGCAAAAAGGCACACCCATCTCTATGTTCCAAGTTCATATCTATTTGCTTTGGCACTGGTTTCAGTTTAAAATACCATCAACCCTATCAATCTTTTTAAGGATTTGTTCTCAAAATAAAACATTAACATCAGTCACAGGGAGTACTCATCCTGCTATAAATAGTTTCTTGGATCATCAAACTTATAGCTCAAGAGACTATTCTGGGATATTTAAATAAATGAAATCAGGAAAAGTTATTTAAGAATTCTGAAGAATCTTAATGACAAGTTTCCAAGAATCACAATTGTGAAGCAATGAAATTGCCAAAATAATTTTGGACACACTGTGAGTAAAGCCCAAGTTCTTTTCATTCAGCAGACTACCCTGAGTATTTTATGTTTTTAAATAAATCTTTATTGATTTCAGAGAGGAAGGGAGAGGGAGAGAAGATAGAAACAATAATGAGAGAGAATAATTAATCAGCTGCTTCCTGCATGCCCCTACTGGGGATCGAGCCCATAATCTGGGCATGTGCCCTTCACAGGAATCAAACCTGGGACCCTTCAACCTGCAGGTTGGCACTTTATCTACTAAGCTATACTGGCCACAGCTATCTTGAGTATTTTATTTATGTTTAATATATTTTATTGAGTTTTTACAGAGAGGAGGGGAGAGGGATAGAGTTAGAAACATCGATCAGCTGCCTCCTGCACACCCCCTACCGGAGATGTGCCCGCAACCAAGGTACATGCCTTTGACTGGAATCAAAACTAGGACCTTTCAGTCCCCAGGCCAACACTCTATCCACTGAGCCAAACCGGTTTCGGCTATCTTGAGTATTTTAAAAGAAGGAAGTTATTAAATGCTTTTCTCTCATACAGTGGTTAAATTTAGTACCAAACAATCAGGAAGGTGTTTCTTTGTTTCAAAAATACAGTATGCATAGGCTGTTCATCAACGAGACAAAAGGTTCGAAATTGGGAATTTATGCCCTAATCGGTTTGGCTCAGTGGATAGAGCATCAGCCTGCGGACTGAAGGGCCCCAGGTTCGATTCTAGTCAAGGGCATGTACCTTGGTTGTGGGCACATCCCCAGTAGGGGGTGTGCAGGAGGCAGCTGGTCAATGTTTCTCTCTCATTGATGTTTCTAACTATCCCTCTCTCTACCATTCTGTAAAAAACATAATAAAATTTTTAAAAATTGAGAATTTATAATCATCCCTGACAAAAGTCCTGTGGAATATACTCTCTGGAGCAGCTTCTGCAATTCTTTGCTTCAGGAGGAAGCTGAAAGCTCAGATAATGGTGTATTCTGGTCTCCCTAATCTCATAGTTAGTGGACCAGTGCCCTTAGTTAAACCAGAATCCCTCAGTGATAATTACCATACTCTACCTCACCTTTAGCTCCTACAGTATGTGCTAGACATAGTGCTGAGTGATTTGGATATCATAATTCATTTAATCTTCATAGTAAGTCCTTGAGGTAGGTATTTTCCAATTTTATAGAGAAAAGTAAGACCTGATGAAATTGAGTAATCTGTTCAAAATCACACAGCTTTGAAAACTCTGACTTCAACATGGGTTTCCTATAGCTACACCACTGCTTTATTTAAATTCACATTACTTCCAGAGGCTCATTAAAGTAAATATTGGGGGGGAGAGTAAAATAAATAATTCAACTAGAATCATTCACTATTGACATTTTGAAATACATTCCTTCCTTTCAGTGCTTTTGTTGTATATGATGGTTGAATTTGGTTGTGCTATTTTTAACATTAGGTTAAACCAGCCTTTCCCAAACTATATTCCCCAGGACAGTGTGCCATGAAATATTAATAGGTTAATATTACCATTTTAAAGCCTCTGAGAAGTCCTGTAGAAAATCTGTTTCACTGTTTTAATCATAAATACAAATATAAATGTAAGAAGTCTAATTATATAGTTAAGGAGCAGTAGAACACAATTTAGACTCCTGACTTTTCCCCTCAAGCATTTTTCTAATCATATGCTCTTTTGATATAAAAACTACCATTACAATTCACTTCTAACTCCAAATTGGCTGAAATCTTAGGGTCCTTCCTCACTCTGCCAAATTGACTGCTTACAGAGCACCACTGTTATCTCATTCTCCAAAGCCCCAAGTTTTGCTCTTATTCAGGCTGATTGTGTGTATGGAGGGAGGAGACCCCTCAGCCTACCTTGGACCCTCTCCAATCCAGGACCCCTCGGTTTGGGCCCAATCCCTAGAAAACTGGCAGTTGTACATCCCTCTCACAATCCAGGACTGCTGGCTCCTAACTGCTCACCTGCCTGCCTACCTGATTGCCCCTAACTGGCCCCCCTGCTAGCCTGGTCACCCCAACTGCCCCCTTCTGCTGGCCTGGTCACCCCTAACACCTTCCCAATGCCTGGTCATCCCTTAGTGCCCCCCTGCTGACCTGGTTGCCTCCAACTACTCCCCCTGCCAGCCTGGTCACCCACAACTGCCCCTCCGACTGGCCTGGTCACTCACAACTGCCTTCCCACCAACCTGGTCGCCCACAACTGCCCGCCCTGCCAGCCTGGTTGCCCCTTACTGTCCCCCTCTGCTGGCCTGGTCACCCCTCACTGCACCCCCTGCCAGCCTGATTGCCCCTCACTTCCCCATCTATTAGCCTGGTCGCCCCATGCAGTCTGCTGGTCAGTTGTTTGGTCGTCCCTCACTAACCATCCCCCTCTTAGCCTGATTGCCCCATGCAGTCTGCTGCTCAGTTGTTACTGTGAGGGCGTCATGACCAATTTGCATATTACTCTTTTATTAGTGTTACATGTCATCATTATCAGTCCTACCCTTTTTCTCTTTATAATCTTAAAATGCTGGATGAACTTCGCCCAGATTTCTCCAAGCCACAGAAACTGATATGATCATGAAAATTTAACCCCTTAATCAACAAAAATTTTCCTGGCCTGACTCACAACCTCCGTATCCATCAGCTCCACCTTTTCCTCAACCAGCCCTAGATACAGCCTTCTTCTACCTCTAGCAGCTGGCATTCCAGCTCCACCCCAAAGTCCTGCTGAGAGCAGGAAAATGACTCTGATCTGTTCAGCCCAGTATTACTCTGGCTTGTACTGTTCTAAAGTGTGGAAGGACTGGTCTGTTGAGAGCAGAAATATGACTCTGATCTGTTCAGCCCAGTATTACTCTGGCTTGTACTGTTCTAAAGTGTGGAAGGACTCCCAACCTTCCCCCCACTCCCCAGCACCTCACCACCCAGCCCAGGGAGCTATCCTACTATAGTAGCAGTTGCCATCTTGTTTGTACGGATTACAAAGCTTTCTTTACCATCTTTTGTTTTAATTATCAAATTCATCAGGACTCAGTGTACCTTATGCTGGTTTCTTTTCACTGAAAACAGGTCATCTGTCTCAGGACAATGCTCTTTTCTACACGCTCTAAGACTCAAAGACAAGGACTTTAAAAGACCCTGTGGCCTCTGATAATCACCTTTCCTGATTAAAGAGGAATCTGGGTGTGCATATTTGTAATTTGATAAAGAAACTGTTATTATGAACAAGTTGATGTGGCATTCTGCCCATACATTACTTCCCAATCAAAGGAGGACCATTTATTTTCTTGTTGACATGTAGTGAGTGTTCAAATGCAATGTGAGTTAAAAATCTAAATATATCACAGATGATTACAGTTTGACACTTGAATGCTAGCAGTATAAGCCCTAACTCAGAGGAGATGACTAACATGTTTTCCTGGCAATGGCACAGGAATCCAACCCTAATGCAAAAGGCAGCAGCAGCAAGCTGAAACAAGAGAAGAGGTGATCTGAGCTCACTGGAAGTGTCAGTTTCTTTTCCAAACAAGACAAAGACAACCCTAGAAAAGGTGACCAAAAGACATTTCCACTATGAAGATAGTATTTTGATACAGTTATTCCTTGATATCCAAGGGATTAGTTACAAGACCCCCACGGATACCTAAAGCCCTTACTTATATAAAATGGTGGTAGTATTTGCATATAACCTATGTACATCCTCCTGGATACTTTAAATCATTTCCAGATTACTTATAATACCTAGTATAATGGAAATGCTGTGTAAATAGCTGTTATACTGTATTCTTCAGGGAAATAGGGGATAATGATAAAAAAAGGGGGGGGCTGTACATATTCAGTATCAACTCAACCATAATAGTTTTAACTATATAGTACATGTCAATAACAACATAACTTTTTACAATGTATTTTCCTGATATTTTACAGAGAAGAAGGAAGAGAGATAGTTAGAAACATCAATGAGAGAGAAACATCTATCAACTGCCTCTTGCACACCCAAGGTATGTGCCCTTGACCAGAATCGAACCTGGGACCCTTCAGTCTGCAGGCCAACACTCTATCCACTGAGCCAAACCGGTTTTGGCAACAACATACCTTTTTAAAAAATATTTTTGATCTGGGTTAATTGAAGCCATGGATGCAGAACCTATGGATACAGAGCAGCTGAATGTATTTGGCAGAGAGTAGAAATGTTTTTAATAAGTCATTTTTCAAAACTGGGGCACTCACCCTTTAAGAATACTATTACAGCCCTAGTGTCTTTCTCTAAGATTGTCAATGGGGTTTCCTAAACGCAGCACAGTTTCACTGCAACATTTGATAATTGCTGGTA
This sequence comes from Lasiurus cinereus, assembly GCA_011751065.1. Classification (NCBI taxonomy): domain Eukaryota; kingdom Metazoa; phylum Chordata; class Mammalia; order Chiroptera; family Vespertilionidae; genus Lasiurus; species Lasiurus cinereus. The sequence continues at coordinate 6,546,751 of JAAGEH010000293.1, forward strand.
CTTGTGAAGCAAGGCTGGCCACTTACCCTTGCGCTGTGAGAAGTGACTTGACCAAAGGTGTGGTTGCTAGCAAAGCCATCCTATCAGAACTGCAAGAAGGAGCACAGTATAATTAAGTAGTAATAATTACAACTATGATACTGGTGCTAGAAAGCACAAAGACAAACAGAAATAAACGTCCAGAAACGAACTCAAGTATGAGAATTTAGCATATGATACATGACATTTTTAAAACTAGTGATGGAGGGGGTGATGTTGGGACATTATCTAACCATTTTGGGGGAAAAATTAGATCCCTACCTCAAACTGTATACAAGAATATATTCCTAATCAAACATTTAAAAGTTTACAAATTAAATTTCAAAAATAAAGCCATGTTCTTCCCCAAAGCAGCCATTGGTGACGTCTTAAAGTGGTTTGCTATTCACAAGACCCAGAAAACCCTACGAAATCATTCAAACCCAGAGGCTCAAATCTCCATGTACTTTAAGAACACTCATGGCCGAGACCGGTTTGGCTCAGTGGATAGAGCGTCGGCTTGCGGACTGAAAGGTCCCAGGTTCCATTCCGGTTGGGGGCATGTACCTTGCTTGCGGGCACATCTCCACTGTGGGGCGTGCAGGAGGCGGCTGATCGATGTCTCTCTCTCATCGATGTTTCTGACTTTCTATCTCTCTCCCTTCCTCTCTGTAAAAAAATCAATAAAATATATTAAAAAAAAAAAAACACTCATGAAACTGCCCACTCCATCAAGGCTATGTATATTCAAAAAGCCACCAAGTACCTGAAAGATGTCACTTTAAAGAAACAATGTGTGCCATTCCATCGTTACAGTAGAGGAGTTTTGATAGGTGTGCCCAGGTGTAACAGTGGGGCTGGACACATGGTGGGTGGCCAAAAAGAGTGCCACCTTTTTGCTACACATGCTTAAAAATGCTGAGAGCAATGCTGAACTTAGGGTTTAGATGTAGACTCTCTGGTCATTGAGCACATTCAGGTAAACAAAGCTCCCAAGATGCAGTGAAGAACCTACAGAGCTCATGGGCAGATTAACCCATACATGAGCTCTCCCTGCTACATTGAGATGATCCTCACTGAAAAGGAGCAGATTATTCCTAAACCAGTAGAGGAAGTTGCACAGAAGAAACTGAAGAAACAAAAATTTATGGCCTGGGAGTAAATTCAGCATAAAATCCTACCTAATAAAAGAGTAATATGCAAATTAACCATCACTCTGCTATACATGCCCACAACCAATCAGAAGTGAGTATGCAAATCAACCAAGATAGCTGCAGTCACAGAGTAAGCAGGAGGCTTGGGTTGCTTTCCTCACACACTGGCAGCCCAGCCTCCAATCAAGACTACAAAGTTTCAATTATAGAAGACTAGAGGCCCATTACAGGAAGATTCCTGCAAGAATAGGGTTTCCTGCGGTGGTCTCCACTGCCCCGCCTGCTTCCCTTTCTTCACCACCCTGCTTGCTTACTACTCCACAGTTTCCCTCACTTCTGCAGCACTTGGCTTCCTTCTACACTGTCTTCAGTCTTCACTCTGCACCAGGATATGCAAATTAACTGCCATCTTGGTTGGTTTAATTTGCATACCCACTCCTGATTGGCTGGTGGGCGTGACTTGTGAATGTAGTGGAGGTACGGTCAATTTGCATGTTTCTCTTATTACATAGGATAAATAAATCCCAAGAAAAATGGCTGTGCCACAGGGCAAGCAGGAGGCTTGGCTCTGCTCAAAGCTACAAAGTTTAAATTATAGAAGATAAATAAATCCCAGATACCAGGGCCTCGGCTTGGGTCACCAGGGAGCATGGCCAGCCTGCAAACCACTACAGGCTCCTTGCCCAGGCTACTCCATGCCCCAAGGGAACCCCCACCCTGATCTGGGACAACCTTCAAGAAAAACCAGCTGGCCCCTACCCATGTACCAGGCCTCTATCCTGTCTAATAAAAGAGATATATGCAGATTGATCATCACTCCAACACACAAGATGGCTGCCTCCATGTGGTCAAAGATAGCCGCCCCCATATGGACAGAAGATAGCTAGCAGGGGAGGAGAGTTGGGAGGGACCAGGCCTGCAAAGGAGGGCAGTTGTGGGAGATCGGGCCAGCAGGGAAGGGCAGTTGGTAGGGATCAGGCCTGCAAGGGAGGGCAGTTGGGGGTGACCACGCCTGCAGGAAAGTGCAGTTAGGGGGGACCCAGGCCTGCAGGGGAGGGCAGTAAGGGGTGACCAGGCCTGCAGAGGAGGGCAGTGAGGGGCAAACAGGCTGCAGAGGAGCAGTTAGGCATCAATCAGGCTGGCAGGGGAGTGGTTAGGGGGTGATCAGGCTGGCAGGCAGAAGCAGTTAGGGGCTATCAGGAAGGCAGGCAGGTGAGCAGTTGAGAGCCAACAGTCCTGGATTGTGAGGGGGATGTCCCAGATAGGAGAGGGTGCAAACTGAGATGAGGGATTTCCCTCCCCCCATGCATGAATTTTGTGCACTGGGCCTCTAGTAAAGCTAATAATAAAAGCAGAATGTTGATTGTCTTTATTACTAAACTAGAGACCCGTTCCATGAAGAGATTCATGCAATAGGCCTTCCTTCCCTTGGCTTCCAGCATCGATTTTCCTCCAGCACTCGGGGATCCAGACCTTCGCTCTGGTCGGAGTCTGCCTTCTCTGTCTTTGCTGCAGGCTCTGGCCAAAGGCTGCAGCCTTCGTCTTCACTGCAGATTCCGGATGGTCACTCTGTGCCTGGAGCAGCTGGGTGGCTTCCATCTTTGTCCTTCTAATTTGCATATGCCCTCCTGATTGGCTGGTAGGTGTTGCAGAGTGATGGTCAATTTGCATGTTTCTCTTTTATTACTGTAGATATATTTCAAGTAATCAAACAAGTTTTCTGATTAGAATTTAAAAATAGATTATGCTGTTCTTGTGCCATTAATTTGCTTCAGAAACATGCTGTTTTGAATGTCTTGCTACTTTTTTGGATAAGATGGGATTAAAATTTCGAGTTCTGAAAATTAAAAAAAAAACTATGTAATTACCAGAAAATAAAGATGAATAAATACATATTCATATATTTTTTAATATATTTTATTGATTTTTTTACAGAGAGGATGGGAGAGAGATAGAAAGTTAGAAACATTGATGAGAAACATCCATCAGCTGCCTCCTGCATACTCCCCATTGGGTAGGTGCCCTGATTAGAATCAAACCTGGGACCCTTGAGTTTGCAGGCTGATGCTCTATCCAGTGAGCCAAACTGGTTAGGGCCATATTCATATATATTTATGTAAACACGCAAACATAGTGAATGCACTTTTTTCTTTCCTTCTAGTTGTGGAACTTCCACTCCACCAGCTTTCCCATGGTTCTGGGGGATAGTTGTTTTGTCTTTTAGTTGTAGTTTTGGTGTGGTTGCAAGAGACAGCACGTACAATGTATATCTTATGCCGCCATCTTGGTTCTCCTAAAAATATATTTAAAAAGAAAAACTTTTAGCTGGAGGTAATAGAATCCTTGACTCAAGAGGTCTCATTAAAACATTTGTAAATTATAAATGTGAAATTTGTAATGATGCTCTTGTATTTCTTCCAGATAAATCCTAATTCATCAAAATTCTCAATGGGGGAAGAGCAAGAGAGAGACATAATTTATTGTTCCAATTTATTTATGCATAGTTGGCTGACTCTTGTATGTGCCTTGGCCTGGAGGAACCCCAACCTTGGCTATGGAATGATGCTCTAACCAACTGAGATACCTGACTAGGGCCACTCAGTTATTTTTCTTTAGAGTATTTATGTTTGTTGGACATTATATCTTTCTATTATCTGAAGAAAGCTCCATGTATACAAGAATTTTATTCACTCAGTGCTTTATCCTCAGTTCCTAAAACATTTTAGGTATTGGATAATTATTAATCTAAAAAGTAAATGGAGCCCTGGCTAGTTTGGCTCAGTGGATGAAATTCTGGCCTGCTGACTGTGGGGTCCTGGATTAGATTCCAGTAGGGGGCACTTGCCAGGGTTGTGGCTCAATCCCCAGTGGGAGGGGGGAAGTGTGCATGAGGCAGCCGATGCGTGATTCTCTCATTGATGTTTCTGTCTCTCTCTCCCTCTCCCTTCTTCTCTGAAATCTCTCTCTCTCTCTCTCTCTCTCTCTCTCTCTCTCTCTCTATATATATATATATATATATATATATATATATATATTTTTTTTTTACAGAGAGGAAGGGAGGGGGATAGAGAGCTGGAAACATCGCTGAGAGAGAAACATTTGTCAGCTGCTTCTTGCACACCTCCTACTGGGGATGTGCCCGCAACCAAGGTTCATGCCCTTGACCAGAATCGAACCGCAGGCCAAGGCTTTATCCACTGAGCCAAACCGGTGAGGGCTAAAAACATATTTTTAATAAAAGTGAATGGGAACTCAGAAGCATATATTTCAAAGTTATATGTTTCAAAAAATATAGATTTCAGGTAATGAAATTTCTATAATCTGACACTAAATGCTAACATAGCCTGAAATAATTATTTGTAGCATCTTTTACCCATTGACAAAGAAGCTTTACTTACATGTCATTTGGTCCCTATGAAATACATAAACATAGAAATAAACATACATTTTCACTTAGTGGTTTGCTAAAGTCAGTCTTTGAATTGATGGTCTCCACCCAAGATTGGTTGAATTCGCGGATGCGAAACCTGTAGATAGGCACGAGCAACTACATATATATATTTTTAAATATATTTTATTGATTTTTACAGAGAGGAAGGGAGAGGGATAGAGAGTTAGAAACACCCATGAGAGAGAAACATCGATCAGCTGCCTCCTCCACACTCTCTAGTGGGGATGTGCCCGCCGCCCAGGTACATGCCCTTGACATCCGCAGGCCGACGCTCTACCCACTGAGCCAAACCGTTTAGGGCACAACTGTATTTATTGAAAAAAAAAATAAATCCGGGTATAAGTGGACTCGCAGAGTTCGAATCCGTGTTGTTCAAGGGTCAACAGTACAAGCACCCAGCCTTCAAAACCCTGTCCAGCCAGACCTCTAGCCTCGCTCCTCTTTCGCAAGCCAGAGGCCCCCACTTCCGACCCAGCCCCCGCCCCCCGCCCAGAAGCCGCGGAAGTGGGACTAGCTCCGCCCACGCCGGCGTCCTCGGCGTTCGAAGCCCCGCCCCTCCCGAGGAGTATCCCAAAATTCAGCGCGGCATACCTCAGCCGCGCTAAGATGGCGACTCCCATGCATCGACTCATAGCCCGGAGACAAGCGTAAGCGAGGGCCCTTGTGGGGTGCGGGGCGGGCTGGGGGCGGGGAGAAGCGCGTCAGCCGGCGGTGGAGCGGCGTCCGGATGCGTTGCCGGTCTCGGGGCCTCAGACGCTTCGTCAGAGGGTGGATGTTTTTCTCACACGGAGCCTTCTCGCCGCTCCGGCAGGGCATAAAGTTTGCTGTCCGTGGGCTAGCCATGTCGTAGAAGACGGCTGCGCGGGGTCCTCATAGCGGAATCCGGGGGTGGGGGTGAATTAGTCTGAAGAGAGCCTGGAGTTGGTTTCTCGGAAGGGGACGCCCAGGAGTTGGTCACTAAGTGGTTTGGGCACCTTTGCCCACGCAGCCGCCCATCCCTCGCGTGGCCCGGGGAAGCTGAAGGCCTGATCTGACTCCCTATTCTCGCCGACGTAAACCTTCTTCAGCTTCCTATATGCGGCCTCTAGCCTGGCTGGCTTTTCCTATCCCCCCGCCCCCCTTTCCTGTCGCCTTCCCTAGGAACAGTCTGACTACAACGCCCACTTTTCTCCCAAGCTCTCTCACTTTCTGCCATGCATTCTGTTCAAATACGTATTATTCATTACCTGTCGCTCTGTGTCAGAATTTGGGTGTAAAAGCAAAAGAGGGGTTCAAGACAAACTCCGCTTTCAGGGAGCTTACATTCTAGTGGTGGGAAGAGTCGATAAACTAAACATTGTAAGTAAATACAGTTGTTGGTGCTAGGAACTTCGAAGCCAACAACAGGTGGTGGAAAGAGGGAAAGGTCCGGGTTAGGTTGGTTGAACAGGACAGGTACTTCAGAAAGGACCCAGCCAGAGGATTTGGGGAAGGAGCATCCAGACAGTAGCATAATTGCTTTGAGATAAGAAATTCGTTTTTTTAGAACTGAGAGATGGCCATTGTGGCAAATGAGGGGGAGGGAGTGGCACAAGAGGTTTGCTTGTAGACAGTGCAGGAGTCATCCCAGATACCCCTTTCTGGTAAAGCTTTTTTTCCTTCTGCCAACCTGCTCACCCAAACGTTTGCCTCTTTTTCCTTCGCAGCATTTCATGCCATCACCATTTGCACATCAATAATATATCACGTTCTGCTAGCATATACATGTTTATGTTTCTTTTCTTTTTTTTTTTTCTTTTTCTTGATTTTAGTTAGGGAGGAAGGGGAAGAGAGAGAGAAATACATGGCGTGGTTGCCTCCAATAAGTCCCAGATCCGGGTCAAATCTAAAACCTAGGTATGTGCTGTGATCAGGAATGGAACATATGACCTTATGGTGCATGGGATGAGGTTCCAACCAACTGATTCACACTGACCAGAGCTATATTTCTTTTAATATTTATAATTTTTATTCTAAGAGCCCTGTCCATTTTCCTCTCTCCTCCATCAGATTCTGTCTGTCCTGCCAGTTAAGAGTTCCTTGAGCATAAGGATAAAAACTTAGAGTACGTAGTATGCTTGATGAAGGAAGAAGACTTTAAAGTCACAGTTCTGAGGTCAAGAATGGAGTGCTAATAATACTTAAAAAGCATACTAAATGATGTCACCAGGGTCCACTCTCAGGCTTGTTCTTTTGAATGTTGGTTCCATATTTGCATAGGTTCGGTATCTAGGTATAAAATGGCTGCAGTGTCTAGGGTCATATCCTCAGCTTCAAGTTGATGGCATCTCATTGGTCTAAATTGGGTTACAAGTCTATGGGATTGTGCAGCTCTGATTGACTTAGACCTAATAATCTTCCCAGTACAATTGAGTGGATCTCTACAAATCATTGATGAGCTGGATAGGTGAGTCAGAGGAAATAATGAATATTAGATTGTCAAAACCAACCAATGTATACTCTAAATATGAAGTGAAAGTAAGACTTTAAGCACCTAAAGAATATTGCTATTTCTTGTTTCAAAAGTATCAGAAAGTTACACAAATGTTCCATTTCTATGATATGCCTGTATTTGGATACATGAATAAAATACCAATCTTTGGGAATTTCTGGTGTTGATGGGAAGAAAACATATGGTGTATAATAAAAGCAGTCATGGTATATTGACTTAAGTTTGCAGAGAGAGAAAGGAGGGCCTTTAGAAGTTGGGGTGGAGGGGTGTCCAAGAGAATTTGGGGAATATTTTTGATGGAGAACAGAAAAGAGGACTTTGCTTTTAATTTTATATTCATCAAAAAGGTTTAATTTTATTTATAAAAAGCATATATTCCATAATAACAAGTTTTAAGCTACTTTTAAATTAGTCAAGAGAAGTGAAAAGTACTGTTAACCTTTCTTTTAAAAAGTCTTTGGACTAATAGAGAAAAAAAAGAGGAAACTAATAGAGCCTAAATTTGAACTCCTTATGCAGCAGATCTTGCAAGGACTAATCTAAAAGCAGTTGAAGTGAGATTATTTTTAACTTTTTCAATTGTAATTACATGTACTCATATTCATGTAAGTAGATTATAGAATCTTGGCACTATTTTGGTCATTTCTTCTATTGAAACCTTCAATGGATTCCACTACTATCTCTTCAGCATTCAGGTTAGTCATCTAACTTTGGCTACAAGACCTGCAATAACATATTCATCTCCTGAAGTAGCCTGTTACATTTTTTTAAAAATATATTTTATTGAATTTTTACAGAGAGGAAGGGAGTGGGATAGAGAGTTAGAAACATTGATGAGAGAGAAACATCGATCAGCTGCCTCCTGCACACCTCCCACTGGGGGTGTGCCTGCAACCAAGGTACATGTCCTTGACTGGAATCGAACCTGGGACCCTTCAGCCTGTAGGCTGACGCTCTATCCACTGAGCCAAACCAGTTTTGGCTGTTACATTTTTTAACTCTCATAAAATGTATGCTGAGCTGAAAGGAAAATAATATTTGTGAAGCAAAACTCTGCTTTCTTTTAACTTCCCAACTTATAACCTAAACTGATTTCAGTTAGTTAAAAATCCTAAGTGTTGCCCAGCTGGCATGGCTCAATGGTTGAGCATAGACTTATGAACGAGGAGGTCAGGGTTGGATTGCTGGTCAGGGTACCTGCATGGGTTGTGGGCTCAGTTCCCAGTGTGGGCATGCATGTAGGAGGCAGCTGATCGGTGATTCTCTCATCATGATGTTTCTGTCTCTCCCTCTCCCTTCTGAAATAATAAATATATATATATATATATATAAACTTAAGCTTTTTCCATTTGAATTACCAGCAAGTCAAGTTTTCTCTGTTTTATACTTAAACTGATTTTCAGATTTATTTTTACTCTTGTTAAATTTGACAAAGAGTTCCAGCCTGTCAGGAACTTTTTGGATCCTGATTTGGTCATCTGTCATATTAGCTATCCTTCCCAGCTTTGTGTCAGCTGTGAGTTTGATAAAATGCACATAATTATAAAAATGTTGAACAAAACCAAACTGAGGACCAAATCCTGCAGGCCATTGCCCGATACCTCGCTATATATGATTTGCTTCAACCTGTTAAACAGTACTCTGATTATGATGTTCAACTGATCTACCTAATTGTTCTGTTTTGTTTGTGAGAGACTTTCCAGGATGCCTTAATGAAGGATAAATACTCAAAAGGCAATGTAATATTATGATCTGATACCTAGCTAGGTGTGATGGCTCTTCTTTCTGAATCAATTTAATAAATCCAGCCAGAATTTTGGCTAAAATAGATTTCAAGTTCACTGATCTAGTTTGAGGAATCTACCCTTCTCTCCACTTCTAAAATCAAAACAGAATTTGCCTACTTCTGGTCTTTCAGTACCACTTCTATATTCCAGAGTTCCTCAGATTACCAGTAGCAGTCCAATAGTCTCACCTGGGAAGATCGCTGTTATGTCAGAGAACATTCACCTGGTCATGTAACTTAAATACATTCGAAATGGATAAGGACTCTGTTATATACTCCTCAAATACTCTTTTTATTCCGTGTACTAGAGGCCTGGTGCACGAAATCCATGCACAGGCCTGGCCAGCTATTGAAGAGCGAGCCTCTGCTGTGGAAGGGCAGGTACCAGCTGACCTCTGGGTCCTGGGCAGTACGTTGGCCTTCGGGCCTCCGCCTGAGTCATGGGGCTCCTACCGGCTCCCTCAGCGCCTGGGAGCTGGGTGGCAACCCCACCCCCTGCCACCACCGCTGGTCCCTGTCTGCAAGGTAGTTGGCAGGGCGATTGGGCCCCACTTGCACCTGCCTTGGCCTGTTGCCGCCTGCTCACCTACTCCACCATCCTGCTGCGGTCCTGCTCTAATCGGGACCAGCAGTGCTTCTATTGCCACCAAGGCCCGCCATGTTCTGTGCTACCCCCTGGTGGTCAGCGCACATCATAGTGAGCAGTTGAACTCCAAGTCGATGGAATAATTTGCATACTAGGCTTGTATTATATAGGAGGATAATTATACCTGAGTTCAGACTGAAACAAAATAAAATAGTCCTGCTTGATCTCTAAGCCCATAATGTAATATTGGTGGCCTGTTTACCTAGCACACAAATAGTGAACCTATCCCTTTTTATATTTTTTGTGCTTTAAATATAACTAATACACAAAATAATTTTTTATGTTCTTGATATTTTTCACTAGTCTCAGCTTATTTTGACAGACTTTCAGATTTTTCTCTTACAGTCTTTACCAACAAAAACAACTTATTGAGATTTTTATTGGCATTACTTTAAACCTATAGGTCAATTTGGAGAGAAGGGACATTTTTACAATATTGAGTCTTCCCTTCTATGAACATGGTATATCTCTATTAGCTATTTATCTAAATGTCCAGTTCCTCTCCATAATCTTTGTTTTCTGCACAAAAGTCTTACACATATTTTATTTATTTCTAAGTATTTGGTACTTTTTAGGATATTATAAATGACACCTTTTAAAATGTCATTATTTTAAATAATTTTTTATTGATTTCAGAGAGGAAGAGGGAGGGATAGAGAGACAGAAACATCAATGATGAGAGAGACTCATTAATTGGCTGCCTCCTGCATGCCCTCTACTGGGGGGATTAAGCCCGCAACTCCAGCATATGCCCTTGGCCAAAATCAAACCTGGGACCCTTTAGTCCACAGGCCAAGGCTCTATCCATGAGCCAGACCAGCTAGGGCAAAATTTCAATTTTTGCCTGGATGGTGTAACTCAGTGGTTGTGTCAACGCATGCATGAACAGAAGGTCACAGTTCAGTTCCTGGTTGGGGCACATGCCCAGGTTTCAGGCTCAACCCCAAGTAGGGAACATGCAAAAAGCAGCCATTTGATGATTCTCTCTTTGATGTTTCTCTCACTATCCTTCTCTCTTCCTCTTTCTGAAATCAATAAAAACATATTTAAATAAATTTTTAACTGTTTTTATTATATAGGAACAATTAACTTATGTGTTGACCTTATCTAACACAGTTTGGCAAAACTGAATCTTGCCTGCTGCCTATTCTTGTAGTCTTGCAAACTAAGAATGTTTGTTTTTTAAAAAATTAATTATTTATTTGAGAGAGAGAGAATGAAACATTGATCTATTGTTCTATCCAATTCATGCATTCATTGGTTGATTGTGTATGTGCACTGATGAGGGATCAGACCTGTAACCTTGGTGTATCAGGATGCCACTCCAACCAACTGAGCTACCTAGCCAGGGTATGAAGAATGTTACTAATATATATGATCAGTTTGATGGTGGGGAACATTAACTTTGAATCTCAATTGAGTAAAACGTTATCCTCCAAAAAAGAATTCCATTCTTCTCATTCGTAAACCTCTCTTATTTGAAATATTAACAAAATATTTCTGGAAAATTTTCTTCTCATGTTATTTAAGTATCTACACAATATCCTCACTTTTTTTCCTTAAATATGTTTTTAATGATTTTTTTTTAAGAGGGAGAAGGGAGGGAGAGAAGATAGAAACATTTATGATAGAGAAATACCAATCGGCTGCTTCCTGCACACCTCCTACTGAAGATTGAGCCTGTCACCCAGGCATATACCTTGACCAGTAATCGAGTCAGCAACCTCTTGGAGCATGGGACATTGCTCAGTCCACTGAGCCATGCTGGACGGGGGTAATATCCTCACTTTTGCCTCTTGATCTGCAAAGTCTAAAATATTTACTATCTGACCCTTTACAGACAGTTTGCTGACTCAATCCAAAGCCTTGCTAAACTTACTCATGAATTTAAACTATTGAAAATATTTTATCTGTAGATCTTGGATTTGCCATGTACAATACATCATCAGTGAGGAATGAGAATTTTATTTCTTCCTTTCCAATTCTTTCATCTGCTTTTCTTTACTTGCTGCATCTTCATCTAATTTCAGGAACTGAGATTTTTCTTAGTCTCTTAGATGTTTATAAACCAGGCTGCCCTCCTTATATGGTTGGTTTATTCTTAACAGATAGACCCTCTGAGTTCTAACTGGAGATACAAACTACAGGGCTGACCACTCTGGATTTCTATTTTCTTCCATATCTTAGCTTGGTTATTCTTTACCTTATTGTTCTTTCATGCCTCAAGCAGATTGTTTTAAATGTTTTGACTGTCTTTTCTAGTTCTAAGCCTAAGTGTTGTCTGAGTTACCTAGTCTGACATTGCTGGAATGGAATTGAGAAATGAAGATTTGAGCTAATTCTGTCTTAACTTCAAGGTCCATGCTCTTAAACACTTACTATGCTGTCTTGTGATTAAACCTAACATAAACAATTTAAAATGTAAAATGATGTTTTTTTCTATTTAAGAATAAACACCATTTTACACATTATATTGTTTATGCTTTTCAGGGCAGAATTTAAGACCTATATTCTGATTTTTGCTCTGTAGTGAAGCAAATAAGCAACATGTAAGATGTCAGAAATGCTTGGAATTTGGACATTGGACTTATGAATGTACAGGAAAAAGAAAATACCTACATAGGCCTTCAAGAACAGCAGAACTAAAGAAAGCTTTAAAAGAAAAAGAAAACAGATTATTATTACAACAAAGGTAAGTTTACATGTGATAGATAAAGGAATATTTTTTTCCAAAGGAATTTTTAAATTTATATTTATTTATAGACTATTAAGGGCCTAAATGTCTCATGGTTGTTATTCAGATTTAGATTACAATATTAATGAGTGCTTATTATCTGCCAGCCACTATACTAAGCTCTTTAGAAGTATTAGCATATTTAAGTATCATATCTATAACATAAAGGTAAGTACTATTATTAATCCCCATTTTATGTATGAAGAAACTGAGGCATGGAGAGGTACAGTGTCTTGCTCAGTGTTGTCACACAGTAAGTAGAAAAGTTAAGTGTTAAACCAATCTGTCTCTTTAGAATACATGCTATTAGTCTTTATTGCTTCTACCTATGACATGACAACAGAATACTATGTGATAGATTATATAAGATGCTATAAAAAGATATCCAAGATAAGTATCCAGGATACTTATATTAAGTATATAGACTAAGTAGAAAGCAGTATCTACACTAATAAAAGAAAGATGCAAATTGACTGTGCCTCTACTACGCCCACCAGCCAATCAGGAGTGGGTATGCAAATTAACTTGAAAAGTTGTCAGCGGCCCCGCCCCTCAGTCACTCTGAGCCTGTGGGAGTCGGAGAAGTCAGGCGCCAGTGCCTGAGGCTGGCTCTGGCCAGGGAGACCAAGAAGCCACCTTCCCTGTGATCCCAGGCCGCAGAAACTGCCTGCCCCATGTCCGTCCATCCCATGTCCTGGTGGAGAAAGAGAAACTGGGTTCCAGCCTCTGAGGCTGGATGTAGCCCAGAAGAAGAAGCTGCCTGCCCCATGATCCCAGGCTGTAGCCAGGTGGAGAAGCTACCCACCCCATGTTTGCCTTCCTCATGTCTGCCTGCCCCACATCCTGGGGGAGACAGAGAAACTGGGCCCCAGCTCCTGAGGTTGGCTGCAGCCCGGGAGATGAAGAAGCCGCCTGCCCTGTGATCCCAGGCTGCAATCAGCCGGAGAAGTCACTCACACTGCATCCTAGAGAAGATAGAGAAGCCGCCCATCTGCAGTCCAGGCACCAGCACCTGCGACTGACTACAGCCTGGTATATAATGATAAATTACAATTGTTGTGCTATTATTTATTTTGTATTGTTCAGGATGTATTTGATTTAGCTATATCAACCTAAGTTCAAAACTAAAAAAATAATCAAATAGGTTCATTCAGTCATCTTTACCAACTTATCTGGCTTCTAAGATAAAGTTAATAGATAACATGTTTTGCTTCAGTGCTGATTATATTAACTATGTACCACATAGAGCCTACCACAGGAAACTTTCCATTTGGTTATAACAAGTAATACTGGACTCTGAATACATGTTATAAAAGTCAAAGTGTTTCTCCAATATTGAATAGTTTGGGGGATAACAGAAGGGTCGGTCTGAGCTGTGTATAATCAGTCTATTAATAGGAGTTTCTTTTTCCCATGTTTATCAGCATTGGAGAAACTAATGTAGAAAGAAAGACGAAGAAAAAAAGGTATGTGGCTTCAGGAGTATTATATAGTTAATATGTAATACTAGTTGGAGGGATAGGAAGAGTGATTTTAAAATAGTAGTTAAAGATTTGAATCTGAAGTTTCTTGCTTGCAATTTTCTGATATGTTCCTCTCTTTACCTATCTGGAATTTATTGCCTTTATGTCTCCTTTTTCTCTTACTTTCCAGAGTCCTTCTATCTGGAAATAGTAAATCATTTCTCCTAGCTTAGAATAGGAAATATTATTAAACTGGGAAGAAATTATTGTCCAGCTATTCCTGGTCTAAAATAATTGAGATTATGAAACATTTGCCACTTCATGAGGTTTAAATAAAACCATATGGCCAAGACCGGTTTGGCTCAGTGGATAGAGCGTCGGCCTGCGGACTGAAAGGTCCCAGGTTCGATTCCGGTCGGGGGCATGTACATTGCTTGCGGGCACATCTCCAGTGCGGGGCGTGCAGGAGGCGGCTGATCGATGTCTCTCTCTCATTGATGTTTCTGACTTTCTATCCCTCTCCCTTCCTCTCTGTAAAAAATCAATAAAATATATTAAAAAAAAAACAACCATTTGTTGTACTACAACTTTATTCTACTATTATTTATTTGCTGTGACGCATAATATATTAGGTATATTAATATATCCAAGAGAGTTAAATTACTAAAATAAATGACCTTGCTAAGAAATGGAAGGCAGTATGGTTACAATAGTTAGGCAATCCCAAAAGCTGTAAATGTAGGAATAACATGCTAGCAAAGCTTCAGTTATATACATGTACAGAAATTAACATTTTAATAAATGTTGAATATAACTACTGATTGTCTAATAGGTCTAAGAGTGTAACCAGCTCCAGTAGCAATAGCAGTGACAGTTCAGCCAGTGATTCTTCATCAGAGAGTGAAGAAACATCTACCTCATCCTCCTCTGAGGACAGTGATACTGATGAAAGCTCCTCCAGTTCATCCTCTTCAGCCTCCTCCACAAGCTCTTCCTCATCCTCTGATTCAGACTCAGATTCCAGCTCTTCCAGTAGTAGCAGCACCAGCACAGATAGCAGCTCCGAAGATGAACCACCAAAAAAGAAGCAAAAGAAATAGAATTGCTCTACCTATATTGGACTGATGGACCATAAACTTTAGTCTGATTCTCAAAAGGGAATTTAGAATATATTAAAGCCAAATAGGTTAACTAGCCAAAATTTTGAGAGCTCAGAAGTTTCTAAATATTTTACATTGTAAGAGCATAAAAAGTATTACTGAAATATATATATATATACTTTTTTATTTTAAGGATGAATCTTGTTTTTCTTTTTTATAAAGTATATCTCTAACACTTAAAGCTGAAATCCAGTAATTCTTTTTTTGTGGTAAAGCTTATTTTTGCCCTGGCCCATGTGGCTCAGCTGGTTGAGTGTCATCCCATGCACCAAAAGATTGCTGCTTTGATTTGATCAAGGCACAAACCCAGGTTGCATGCTCAATTTCTGGTGGAGGACATGCAGAGGCAGCCTGTCATTGATTCACTCTCACATCAATGTCTTTTCTCTGTCTCCCTCTGCCTTCCTCTCCAAAAATAAAAAATAAAAAATCTTTAGAGTAAAACAAAACAAAAACTTATCTTTTATCTCTGTGAAAACAATGCTATACTTTGTTATATGTTAGTGTTATGAGATATATTTTCAGGATAATGCATCAGAATATTTGGCAGTGAATTTCTGTATGTTATTACATCAGATTTAATACATTGTTATTATAAACTTAGGTGTCTTCCTACTGTTGATAAATGTGCTATATTTTTATGTTCAGGTTCAGAAAGTTATTTTGCCTTCTGTCCTAAATGAAAAGTTCAAGAAACCTATTAATATATTTCTACCTTTTTTGATAGTACAAGTTTCAAGTTACTGTGTTGTATCATTTATTTTCTTCTGATTCTTAGAGTTACACTTTTCTGAGAAGCATCATTCTGGAGGAATTTAAAAAGGAACAAAAATATTGAAACTACTTAGGAATCTTGGTGCCTTTGGGGAAATTCAGTATATCAGAAAACAGTCATTTAAAAGGCTAACAAGTAAAAGTGGTATAAGTATATATGATCTCTGAACGCATAATCTGGCCACTCAGTGTGTGTGTGTGTGTGTGTGTGTGTGTGTGTGTGTGTGTGTATTATAGGTCTGGTGCATAAATTTGTGCATGGGTGGAGTCCAGCCAGCCTGGCCAGGGAGAGGGACATGGGCAGTTGGCCAGCCTGCCTGCTGGTTGAACTCCTGGTCGAGGGGACAATTTGCATATTAGCCTTTTATTATATAGGATATACACTGAGTGGCCAGATTATTATGCATTCAGAGATCATAATAATCTGTCCACTCAGTGTATTTCTTTGTTAATATGCTATAAAAAGTACCATTCAACAGGAGGAAGAAAGGTAATTCTTACAGAAAATTAGGGTGATGTTGGTTGCCTTTTATTGAGATTTTTTTTAAGCTTTCATAAAGATTGCCTTTTTACCATTTTTATGATTTTAGTAGGACAGTTTATGTGGTAATTAGTCCTATACAACAATGTATATAAATAAGATGTGTTAACATAGCACATACATAATTGAAATCTAGCATGAAAGGTTAAAAAATACTGCACAATATTTCTTAAATTACTTTGCTGTGGTAAGAGTATTTAACACCAGATTATTCTGTGATGTCTTTTAAACATTTTGGGAAAATACATCATTTGTAAAGAAACCTTGATTTGAGTTCAATATAGGTTTTTAAAACTATGAATGTTGCCTTTTTTATATTTTTATGAGAAAGTGAGAGAAATTTACTTTGGAAGAAAATGGGCTTCTGTTTAAATGTTGAAATATATATGTTGTGAGTTTAAGGAGCCTACAATTACCTATAAGTTTTACAGAACCACCTGCTTTTGGTGATTGTAAATAAACTCTCAAAACTTCCTTGAAAGGCTCCATACAGAATGTGTCAATTGACAGGAAAATTTAATAATTTAGTAATTAAACACATTTTACAATGTGGTCTCTTTAAGGGCAATTTCAGCAGTTAACTTGAAAGAAAAAATGTGTACGTAGGTAACATCACTTGCAATGAAATAAAGCTCAGAGTTTGTGCTCACAAGTTTATGCTTCTGTTATCTTTTTTGCTGTTCTATTTAATGCCAGTCTTTAGTAAATGTATTATGTCTCAATTACAACCATTTCAAAAGGAGTCATTATCATGTTTTCATCCCCAAACATTTTGTTAGTATGACTGTACAATATTGGAATTCTGTCCTGGAATCAAAATAAGGCACTAGGCTACAAATTAGTACTGGATATGGAAAAAAGTGCACAGAAGGTGTACTTCATACTTATGGTTTTATGTATTCTTTTAATTTTTATTTTGAACCAATTGTAGAAAAGTTGTAAAAATATTAGTTTTCATATATACTTCATCTAGCTTCCCCTAATGCTAGAATTTACATAATCATAGTACAATGATAAGAACCAAGAAATTAATGTGATAAACCAAAAACCTGATTCATATTTTACCAGTTTTCTCACTAATGTCCTTTTCCTGTTCCAGAATATTACCCAGAAAATACATTTACTTACTTATAAGTCTCCTACTGTCTAGCAGTTCCTCTGTCTTTGTCTTTGAGGCCCTTATCACTTTTGAAGAATATCAGTTATTTTGTCTAATGTTCCCCAATTTGGGTTTGTTTGTTGTTTTCTCATTGAACTGAAGTTATGCTTTTTGGAAGAATTGATCACAGAAATGCAGTTGTGTCCTCGGTCCATCATCACAAGATTCCTAATGTCAATATATTATTGGTGATGTTGACCTTGACCACTTGGTTAAGGTAGCTTCTATCAGGTTTCTCCATTGCAAAGTTAAGTTAATAAACTAGAGGCCTAGTGTGTGAAATTGCACAAGGTAGCCCACTGCTACTCACAGCCCTGCCTGCCACCCCATCCACTAGTAGCCACGCCCACCCAACCCCTGCCCCACTGCATTTGCCCCACCTGCCTGCTGCCTGCCTTGCTGCCATCAGTCTGTGGGCTGCAGGGCAGGAACCCAGAGGTGTTCAGTGCACCTCATGGTGACTGGTCGTTTGGTCATCCTGGTCATCAATGACACTGGTTTTATACACACACACACACACACATACCTTGGGGTTAAACAAATTGTTTCTCCTTACTCTAATCTACTTAGTTTTAGTTGATGTTGTCTATAACAGTTATTTGGGGGAGAAAGGTTGTTAATTTTTTAAATAATTTTTTATTTTTCAATTGCAGTTGACATACATTATATTAGATTCAGGTGTACAACCTAGTAATTAGACATTTCTATAACCTATGAAGTTACCACCTTGATAAATTTAGTACCCATATGTCATAGTAATGACAATATTATTGAGTATATTCCCTATGCTATACTTTATATCCCCATGACTATTTTGTGACCACCAATTTGTGTTTCTTTTTAAAAAATATATTTTATTTAATTTTTACAGAGAGGAAGGGAGAGAGATAGAGAGCTAGAAACATTAATGAGAGAGAAACATCGATCAGCTGCCTCCTGCACACGCCCTAGTGGGGATGTGCTCGAAACCAGGGTACATGCCCTTGACCAGAATGGAACCTGGGACCCTTCAGTCTGCAGGCCAATGCTCTATCCATTGAGTCAAACGGGCTAAGGCCAATGTGTGTTTCTTAATCTCCAACCCCCAACCCCTCTCCCCTCCAGCAACTGTCAAAATGTTCTTTGTATCCAGGAGTATGACAGTTATTACTGTGATGTTTTGCCAATGGTGATTTTCTATTTCCTTCTACACTAATTGGAATTTTATACAGAGAGCTGTCTTGTCTCCCCCATATTTAATTAATTATTTATTGTGTGGACACATGGATTTTATTTATTATGTGGGTTAGAATCCAATAATGCCATTATTTACTTTGTTGCTCAAGTTATCCCACCTTTGGTTAAAGTGGCTTCTATCAGGTTTCTCCATTGCAAAGTTAGTTAATAAACTAGAGGCCTAGAATCCAATAATACCATTATTTACTTTGTCAGGAGAGCTCCTTCAGGTTGGCTCCTTTGTTCTTTCAGCACATCCTCTTTAAACACATACACACACATTTTCTCACTTTTTGAGAAAACAAGGTGACCCAGATTCATCTTGCCTTCCTGCCCCATATTTTGAACCAAGCACTTCTCCAAGGGACCTGCCCTGATTTTAAATTGAAGAATAGTATTTAGAATCTAAGATATGAGTGCTGTCTTAGTATGTTTTTTAACAATATATTTTTTTATTGATTTCAGAGAGGAGAGGAGAAGCAGAGAGAGAGCAAAACATCAATGATGAGAAAAAATCATCCATCGGCTACCTCCTGCATGCCCCCCACTGAGGATTGAGTCCACAACCATGGTATGTGCCCTGACAGGAATCTAACCATGACCTCTTAGTTCATAGGTCAGTGCTCAACCACTGAGCCATGCTGGCTGGGCCTTAGTATGTTTTTTACACATTCTGAATGATAATGTTCTAAGATGGTTAGATAAGTTGTAGAGTTTTGCCATTAGCTGTAAGAAATCAGGTGTCATCCCTTCAGCATTTCTCATCTTTGCTTTCTTTGCTTTCATATCATTGGACTCTTCCTCAGGAGCAATGCTTTCTCTGACAAATGATGCAAGAGAGAAAGTCTTCAATTAAAAATTGCCTCCTTCCCTCACTCTACAATATATGTAAATTCAGACATAGGACAAATATCCATTTTCTGACAACAGGCTGTTTTCTTTTTTAAATATATTTTATTGATTTTTTATGAGAGGAAGGAAGAGGGATAGAGAGTTAGAAACATTGATGAGAAAGAGACATCGATCAGCTGCCTCCTGCACGCCCCCTACTGGGGATGTGCCTGCAACCAAGGACATACTCTGACCAGAATCGAACCTGGGATCTTTCAGTCCCGAGGCTGATGCTCTATCCACAGAGCCAAACTGGTTTTGGCTCAGGCTGTGTTCTTGACAGACAAAAAAGTGTGTGTGTGTGTGTGTTGTGTGTCTATACTAATAAAAGAGTAAGGTGCAAATTGACCATTACCTTTGCAACACTCACCAGCCAATCAGGAGTGAGTATGCAAATTAATCCAACAATGCTGACTGGTTAATTTGCATATGCAGGCACTGAGTAGCCAGTTGCTTTCTGCACCGCCCCAACCAATATAGGCCTCTGGGCAGAGTGGGAAAGTGGGAAGGTGGAAAGGCGGCTCCGGCCGGAGTAAAGACGATGTCACTAGCCAGGGGAAGGAAGGCCCATTTTTTCACAAATCTTTGTGCATCGGGCCTCTAGTGTGTATATATATATATTATATATATATACACACACACACATACATACATACATATATATGTGTGTGTGTGTGTGTGTTTATACTGGGAATTAACCAGTGCCCTCTCTCTCTCTTTAGAGAGAGATAGAGTAGTCAGACCTTGGATTATGTTGCCTTAATTGAAAAAAGTTGACCCAAAGCAGTATCTCAAATTGTATTTTTGTATGCTGCCCTGCAGATTTCTTCACCCTGGAAAATTTGTACTATAGAAAGACTAGATGTGTGTGTATGTGTACACAGTAAAGATTGAGAAAGGCCTTATGAAAAAACAAGAAAGGAAAGCCAGTGTGTGTTGCAGACGTTTTCCGTTGAATTTAAGAAGAGGGTATTGATAGAAGCTGTGGACCTGGAGATTGCCAGTATTCTTGAAGTCTTTTATGTACCCAAGAGTTTCTGTGTGTGCTGGTCAAGGCATTCAGTAATAGCCACAACTTTAGTATGACTCCTGTTTAAAAGGGTGCTATACCAACGTAGGTAACATTTCAACAGTGATTTTCTCAGTATTCATTCGCAATCTGGTTGGGTAGACCAGACACACACAGAAACAAAAGATCAAGGAAAAGGAGACTTTCAGTTAAACTTG
This sequence comes from Lasiurus cinereus, assembly GCA_011751065.1. Classification (NCBI taxonomy): domain Eukaryota; kingdom Metazoa; phylum Chordata; class Mammalia; order Chiroptera; family Vespertilionidae; genus Lasiurus; species Lasiurus cinereus. The sequence goes on from JAAGEH010000293.1 coordinate 6,567,440, forward strand.
GCAAATTGAACCTATGTTTTTATTACCATTCATCCTGATATCTAGCTAAAGTGGGGCAGAAAAGAAGCAAAAAGCATAAACCCATAAGGCAAAGAGAAATAGAGAGGAGATGAAACAAATGAGAAGTGACGATTCTTTTGAAAGCTGTAAAGTTGATGGAATAAACAAGGCCAAAGCATAGGCCTGCAGTGAGGAAATGCCAACAAAAAGAAGTTAGTTCATACCACAGAACTCTAGAGAGGCTCCAAACTTCATGGCACCATACACGTGTCAGCCAAGGTACAAGAGGAACTTGAAGACAGCTAATGGAAAGTTTATGTAAGAAGCTGTGTTCCTGTGTACCCATCTCCACTTTATGCTGTATTAATGAATTTATTTTTATTATTTTCCCAGGCATGTGCCCTGATCCAGAATGAAACCACCTATGTCATGGTAGATGGGTTGATACTCAACCATTAACCCACACTGGCCAGGCGTTTTTTTTTTTTATTTAATATATTTTATTGATTTTTTTACAGAGAGGAAGGGGGAGGGATAGAGAGTTAGAAATATCAATGAGAGACATCGATCAGCCGCCTCCTACACACCCCCTACTGGGGATGTGCCTGCAACCAAGATACATGCCCTTGACCGGAATCGAACCTGGGACCTTTCAGTCCGCAGGCCGACGCCCTATTTATTCACTGAGCCAAACCGGTCTTTGTTCTGTACACTTGATAAAATTATTCCTTTCCTTAAGAAGTTGTGAGGGTTAGCCAGCTGACATTGCTCAGTGGTTGAACATCAACCAAGAGGTCACAGTTCAATTCCTTGTCAGGGCACATGCCCAGGTTTCAGGCTCTATCCCCAGTGTGGTGTGTGCAGGAGGCAACTGTTCAATGATTCTCTCTCATCATTGATGTTTCTCTCTGAAATCAATAAAAATATATTTTAAAAACTGACCTAATCAGTTTGGCTTAGTGGATAGAGTGTCAGCCTGCAGACTCAAAGTTCCCAGGGTCGATTCTGGTCAAGGGCATGTACCTTGGTTGTGGGCACATACCCAGTAGGGAGTGTGCAGGAGACAGCTGATGGTTGATTCTAACTCTCTATCCCTCTCCCTTCTTCTCTGTAAAAAATCAGTAAGATATATTTAAATATATATATATATTTAAGAAATAAAGTAAAATAAAACTATAACCAGAACATTTACCAAGGTATATTTACCAAGGTAGCTCATATTTCAGATCATAATTTTAAAAGCATTCAAATCATACAGGGTATATACAAGGTATACGTGACCACAGTGAAATCAAATTAGGAATCACTAACAGAAACCTCTTGAAAATCCCACAACATATGGAAATTGAATTTCATTCCCTTTGGAATTAGTCCCTGTTTAAATTTTATTCTCTTTAATTTATAAAATTAAATGTTTATAAAAAGTATAAAATACATTTTTGAAAATGGAGTTCTCTTTGTGGGAAGGTTTTTAAGTACAAATTAAATTTTTTTTACAAAATATTCAGTATTCAGGACATCTATTCTTTTTTTTTATTTTTCTCTTTTAGGTCATCTATTCTTTTTGTATTTTCTTTATTGATTAAGGTTTTACATATGTATCCTTATCTCCCATTGCCCTCCCACCCATATCCCAGCTCGTGTTCTCACCCCCCCTTAATGTCTGTGTCCATTGGTTATATGCGTGCATGTAAGTCCTTTGGTTGATCTCTCCCCCTTACTCCCACCCTCCCCTGCCTTCCCTCTGAGAATTAATGGTTTGATTTATGCTTCTCTATCTCTGGATCTGTTTTTATTCATCAGTTTATGTTGTTCATTATATTCCACAAATGAGTGAGATCATGTGATATTTCTCTTTCTCTGACTGACTTATTTTGCTTAGCATAATGCTCTCCAAATCCATTCATGCTGTTCCAAATGGTAGGATTTCCTTCCTTTTTATAGCAGTGTAGTATTCCATTGTGTAGATATATCACAGTTTTCTAATTCACTCAGCGTCTGATTGGCACTTAGGCTGTTTGCAAATCTTAGCTATTATAAGTTGTGTCGCTATGAACATAGGGGTGCATTTATCCTTTCTGATTGGTGTTTCTGTTTTTTTTGGTATATATTTCCAGAAGTGGGATTACTGGGTCAAATGGGAGTTCCATATTTAGTTTTTTGAGGAAGCTACATACTGGGCTCCACAGTGGCTGCATAGTGGTTTGGGTTGATATCTGGATTCTCTATTCTATTCCATTGGATTATATGTCTGTTCTTGTGCCTGTACCAGGCAGTTTTGAGAACAGTGGCTTTGTAATATAGTTTGATGTCTAGTATTGAGATCCCTCCCACTTTGTTCTTCATTTTCAGGATTACTGCAACTATTGGGGGAATTTTTTTTTTCCAGATGAATTTTTGAAGAGTTCGTTAAAAATTCTAGGTCTGTGAAATATGCCATTGGTATTTTAATGGGGAATGCATTGAATCTATACATGGCTTTGGGTGGTATGGACATTTTAATGATGTTGATTCTACCAATCCATGAACATGGTATGTTCTTCCATCTGTTTTTGTCTTCCTCTATCTCTTTTTTCAGTGTCCTATAGTTTTCCTAGTACAGGTTTTTTACCTCTTTAGTTAAGTTTATTCTTAGGTATCTTAATTTTTTTTGGTGTGATGGTAAATGGGATTTGATTTTTAATCTCTCTTTCTGTAAATTCACTATTGGTGTATAAAAATGTCATAGATTTCTGGGTGTTAATTTTGTATCCTGCTACATTGCCAAATTCATTTATTTATTTTTTATTTTTTAATTTAATAAATCTTTATTATTTAGATTATTACAATTGTTCCTCTTTTTTTCCTCCATAGCTCCCCTCCACCCAACTCCCACCTCACCCTCTGCCCTTACCTCCCCCCACTTTGTCCTCATTCATAGGTGTACAATTTTTGTCCAGTCTCTCCCTACACCCCTCTCACCCATTTCCCCTAGAGAATTGTCAGTCTACTCCCTTTCTATGCCCCTGATTCTATTATATTCACCAGTTTATTCTGTTCATCAGATTTTTTATTAACTTGTTGATAGATATGTATTTCTTGTCACTTTGTTTCTTATAATTTTTATCTTTACCTTTTTCTTCTTCTTCCCCTTCTTAAAGAATAACTATCAGCATTTCATATAATACTGGTTTGGTGATGATGAACTCCTTTAGTTTTTTCTTACATGTGAAGCTCTTTATCTGCCCTTTAATTTTGATAGCTTTGCTGGGTAGAGTAATCTTGGTTGTAGGTTCTTGCTATTCATCATGTTGAATATTTCTTGCCACTCCCATCTGGCTTCCATAGTTTCTGTTGAGAAATCAGCTGACAATTGTATGGGTGCTCTCTTGTAGGTAATTAACTGTTTTCCCCTTGCTGCTTTTAATATTCTCTCTTTGTCTTTTGCTCTTGGCATTTTAATTATGATGTGTCTTGGTGTGGTCCTATTTGGATTCCTTTTGTTTGGGGTCCTCTGCACTTCCTGAAATTGTAAATCTATTTCTTTCACCACGTGGGAGAAGTTTTCAGTCATTATTTCTTCAAATAGGTTTTCAGTATCTTGCTCTCTCTCTTCTTCTGGCACCCCCATAATTCTGATGTTGATACACTTGAAGTTGTCCCAGAGGTTCCTTACACTATCTTCACATTTTTTAATTCTTTTTCTGTTTGCTTTTCCAGTGGAGTGTTTTTTGCTTCTTTGTACAGTGGTATCTCGAGATACGAGTGCCCTAACATACGAGATTTTTGAGATATGAGCCATTGAGCGAGCGATTTTTGCTTTGAAATACGAGCAACATTTGAGATAGGAGTAATCGCGCGGATCAGCCGACTGCACACGACCCACCAGTTTACCACGACTCGAGCGTCTCATAGGTTCCCACGCCTCAAGGTGACGGAACGAATTAAACTCGTATCTCGAGGTACCACTGTATTTCAAATCTTTGACTTGATTCTTGTGGTCTAGTCTGCTGTTAAAAATAAAATAATATTTTTATTTCAGTCAGTGTATATTAAATTTCTAGTTGGTCTTCTTTCATCTCCTCTTGGGTCTCGCTAAATTTATCCATCTTTTCTAGGAAATTCTTGAAAAACCTTATAACCGTGGTTTTGAAGTCTACATCCAGTTGTTTGTTTTTCTCCATTTCTTTTGTTTGCGATCTGTTCCTTTGTCGGCATTTTCACTGCTTCCTTGAGTTGGTAGAGTAGCATTGTGTGCTAGGTGTCCTATCTGGCCCAGTAGCTCTGCCTCCCCAGTTACCTGAGGTGCACTCTCTTGGTGCATCCCTTTGTCGACTGTGTGTACAGCATTGTAATAGTTAAATTTTAATTGTTGTTGGTATCACTAGGGGGAATTGACCTCCAAGCCAACTGGTTGTGAGGATCAGCTGTGTCTACTCCAGGAGAATTTCTGTGCTGGAGGCAGCCTTATGGATACAAGACTTGCACAATTGCAAAAGCCTCTGTGCTCAGCTTGGATGGGACAGAGTCTCAGCACTGAGTAGACAGCCTTGACTTTCCATCAGCCCTGCCATATGAGGCCTCTGGGTCTCAGTGTCCTTCAGTAGTTGCTGCATCTCTCTCTGCACGCACTTGCGCTCGTACGACTCCAGACCTCTGTCTTTCGCAGCTCCCCTGAGTTTCTGTGTGCTCTGGGACCAGTATGAGTCTGGGTCCCCAAAGTCTTGCCCAAAACTGGGGTTCAGTGCAGTTGGAAGTGGAATTCAGTGCAGTTGGGAGGTTCTGTCTTCCTCCTGCTAGAGAAAGCCAGCAGCACAGTCAGCAGTCAGTCCTTTCTGCAAGCACTGGTGCACACTCCTCCAGATGTCTGCCTCTCATGGCTCCTTTGAGTTTCCGTGTGCTCCTCATTTTTTCTGACAGTTCAGACTCTCCTCTGGAATGAGTCTCGCCCAGAACTGGGGTTCAGTGCAGTCGGAACTGGGGTTCAATGAAGTAAGGGGTTTCCGTCTCCCTCCCACTACAGGAAGCCAGCCAGGCATGCAGCCACCTGTCCTCTACATGCGTGTGTCTCCGTACCTCTGCTTTTTGCAGCTCCTCTGGGTCTCTGTGAGCCCCTCTCTTTCTAGTTGTAGAATTTCCACTCAGCCAGCTTTCCTGTGGTTCTGGATGATGTTCACTTTTTGTTGTTGTTGAAGTTTTGAAATGGTTGTGTGAGGCAGCAGTTTATTTTTTAAATAAAGATTTATTTTTAAAATAAATCTTTAATATTCAGTTTATTATAGGTGTTCACCTATGCAGCCATCTTGGTTTTTCTCCACCCAAATTCATTTATTAAGTCTAATAATTTTTTAAAAATATATTTTATTGATTTTTTACAGAGAGGAAGGGAGAGAGATAGAAAGTCAGAAACATCAATGAGAGAGAGACATCGATCAGCCGCCTCCTGCACGCCCCACAGTGGAGATGTGCCCACAAGCAAGGTATATGCCTCCAACCAGAATCGAACCCGGGACCTTTCAGTCCACAAGCCGACGCTCTTTCCACTGAGCCAAACCAGTCTCGGCTAAGTCTAATAATTTTTGATGGAGTCTTTTAGGGTTTTCTATGTACATTATCATGTCAACTGCAAATAATGACAGTTTTACTTCTTCTTTTCCAATTTGGATACCTTTTATTTCTTCTTCTTGTCTAATTGCTATGGCTAGCACTTCCAGTACTATGTCGGAGTTCATCTATTTTTTATGAAACTTGTTTGGCTTTCAAGGAATTTTTACATTTTATCTAATTTTTTAAAAATACATTTTATTGATTTTTTACAGAGGGGAAGGGAGAGGGACAGAGAACTAGAAACATTGATAAGAGAGAAACATCAATCAGTTGCCTCCTGCACACCCCCGACTAAGGTACATGCCCTTGACTTGAATAGAACCTGGGACCTTTCAGTTTGCAGGCTGATGCTCTATCCACTGAGCCAAACTGGTCTTGGCCATTTTATCTAATTTATTGAATGTGTAAAGTTTTCCAAGTATTCCCTTCATTTTTAAAAATATCTGTGTAATCTGTAGTGATGTCATGTTTCTCATTCCTCATATTAGTAATTACTTTTTTTCTCTCTTTTTATCCTGAGCAGTCTGGCTCAATTTTATTAATCTCCTCATAGAACTACCTTTTGGATTCATTGACTTTCTCTGTTTCTTATTCAGTGATCTCTTCTCTGATCTTTATTACTTTCTTTCTTTTGCTATTCAGTGGTACCTCGAGATACGAGTTTAATTCGTTCCATAACCTTGAGGCATGGGAAACTATGAGACGCTCAAGTCGTGGTAAACTGGTGGGTCGTGTGCAGCCAGCCGATCCGCGCGATTACTCCTATCTCAAATGTTGCTCGTATTTCAAAGCAAAAATCGTTTGCTTGATGGCTCATATCTCAAAAATCTAGTATGTTAGGGCACTCGTATCTGGAAGTACCACTGTATTTGGGATTTATTTGCTACTCTTTTTCTAGTTTCTTTAGATGCAAGCTGAAGTTATTGATTTGAGACACTTCTTTCCACCCCCCCAATTTAGTGTTATAAATTTTCTCTATGCACTGTTATAGAAGCATCACACAAATACTAATAAGTTTGTTTTCATCTTTGTTTAGTTAAAATACTTTTTAATTTTTCTTTTGAGTTCTTCTTTGACCCATGTGTTATATAAAAATATATTAATACTTTCCATATATTGGGGATTTTCTGGAGATGATTCTGTTAGTATTTTCTAATTTAATCCATTGTGATTAGGTATACCTAGTATATACTTTGTATGAATTGAATTATTTTATATTTGCTTGTGTGTGTGTGTTTACTTTCTTTTTAAAATAAATATTTATTATTCAGTTTATTACAGATGTTCCTCTTTTTTCCCCACCCCGATAGCTTCCCTCCACCTGACTCCCCTCCCGCAACCCCATACCCTTACCCCCCGCCACTGTCCTCATCCATAGATATAAGATTTTTGTCCAACCTCTTCCCGCATCCCTCACATTCCTTTCCCCCTGAGAATTGTCAGTCCATTCCCTTTCTATGCCCCTGATTTTATTATATTCACCATTGAATTTTTTATTCACTTGATTTTTAGATTTACTTGTTGATAGGTATGTATTTGTTATCACTTAGTTGTTCATAATTTTTATCTTTACCTTTTCTTATTCCTCTTCTTAAAGAATACCCTTTAGCATTTCATATAATCCTGGTTTGGTGGTGATGAACTCCTTTAGCTTTTTCTTGTCTGGGAAGCTCTTTATCTGACCTTCAATTCTGAATAATAATTTTGCTGGGTAGAGTAATCTTGGTTGTAGGCACTTGCTATTCATCACTTTGAATATTTCTTGCCACTCCCGTCTGGCCTGCATAGTTTCTGTTAAGAAATCAGCTGATGGCGAAACTGATTTGGCTCAGTGGATAGAGCATTGCCTGCGGACTGAAAGGCCCCAGGTTTGATTCCAGTCAAGAGCATGTACTTTGGTTGTAGGCACATACCCAGTGGGAAGTGTGCAGGAGGCAGCTGATCGATGTTTTTCTCTCATCGATGTTTCTAACTCTCTATCCCTCTCCCTTCCTCTCTGTAAAAAGATCAATAAAATATATTTTTTTTAAAAAAAGGAATCAGCTGACAATTGTATGGGTGCTTTTTTGTAGGTAACTAACTGTTTTTCTCTTGCTGCTTTTAATATTCTCTGTTTGTCTTTTGCTCTTGGCATTTTTTAAAAAAATATTTTCTCCTGTTTCTTTTTACTTTTTCTTTTTCTTTTTTAAATATATTTTATTGATTTTTTCACAGAGAGGAAGGGAGAGGGATAGAAAGTTAGAAACATCCATGAGAGAGAGACATTGATCAATCGCCTTCTGCACGCCCCCTACTGGGGATGTGCCTGCAACCAAGGTACATGCCCTTGACCGGAATCGAACCTGGGACCCTTAAGTCCGCAGGCCGACGCTCTAGCCACTGAGCCAAACCAGTTTCGGCTGCTCTTGGCATTTTAATTATGATGTGTCAAGTGTGGTTCTTTTTAGATTCCTTTTGTTTGGAGTTTTGTGCACTTCCTGTACTTGTAAGTCCATTTCTTTCACCAGGTAGGGAAACCTTTCAGTCATTATTTCTTCAAATAGGTTTTCATTATCTTGCTCTTTCTCTTCTTCTGGCACCCCCATAATTCTGATGTTCGTATGCTTGAAGTTGTCCCAGATACTCCTTACACTATCTTCACATTTTTGGACTCTTTTTTCTTTTTGTTTTTCTGGTTGGGTGTTTTTGCTTCTTCATATTTCAGATCTTTGGTTTGATTCTTTTGGGTCCTCTAGTCTGCTATTTGATTTCTGTATATTATTCTTTATTTCAGACAGTGTGTGCTTAATTCTAACTGGTCCTATTCCATTTTTTTGGCATTCTCATTAACATCCTTGAAAGTCTCACGAAGTTTCTCAGCAGTTTGTAGAAGATTCTTTTATTTTATTTATTTATTTATTTTGAATTTATTTCTTTTTATTTTCCCTATTGCCTTCCCCTGGCCTTCCCCACGCCCCAGTACATGCCCTCACCTGTCTCCCCCTCCCCCACCTCGCAATGCCCTGTATCCATTGGCTATGCTTACATGCATGCATACAAGTCCTTTGATTGATCTCTTACAGGCCCCCCTCACAACCTCCCCTACTTTTCCACTGTAGCATGACAGTCTGTTCATTGCTTCTTTGCCTCTGTATCTGTTCCCTGCCCCAAAACCCCCCTAATTCTTATCATTAAAAACATCTTGCCTTTGTGGGCTAGGAATAAACTTATAGGAGCAAAAAAATGTTTGAGTCCCAATTTCAATGTCTGATAGCTTTGAGTCCCAGTTTCAATGTCAAACAGTTCCTTATGTGTACATGTTATCAATGGTATCTGGATGGTGGACAAATGGTGGCAACGCCGGTTCTACCCTCTCTGGTTTGGTCCTAGGCATCCTGTAGCGATGCTCTGCTGCTAACTGCTCGCATGGCAAGGCGTCGTCAGCAGTCCAGTTCCATCTCTGGACTGTTTCTTCTCTTGTCTTCGTGGTTGGAGCAGACCTGTCAGGTCCACTCTGTTGCAGGAGTCCACTTGGTCTTGGAGTTGTTTTCTGAAAGCATATAAACATATTCTTGACCAAGAGTTAATAAAGGAGTCTTTTCTATAAAATTGACTTGGGGTCCTTTTTATTTTTTTCTACCCGCTTTTCCTTTGGCTTATTTTGACACCATGTGTGTTTTTCATGAGTGTCTTGCTGTTAGTATTACAAATGAAAATTAATTTTCTAAAGTGAAAATTTTCTAGATGTAATTTACTTACCAGATATTTTTTCTTACATGATATTATCCTACTCTCCCCCCTTTTTTTTGATTAATGGAGAATTTTGTAAAAATCTTTAATGCAATCTTGATAACTTTAAATTTTAATTTTTTGCACAAAATATGCCTATTTTATGTTCATTGCATGTTAAGCAATTTTACCATGAGATGAGCTATCAATAGAAATTTTAATTAATACTTTAGAAACAGCTTTTTGTCCAATACACTTAAATTTTCTTGGGTGTTCACTTATTTCAATTCGCCAATTTAAATTAATCTGAAAGCTTGATAACTCTTTTACTGTCAAATTTAATACTCTACCAACAATCTTAGATTACCCTGTAAATATTAGTGGAAAGGTTTATTTGCATTCTTGAGTAGGCACTGAGCATTCCTAGTGCTAGGCTGAATTTAGATATAGGGCAGCTGCTGTCGGCATGTTCTGTCTGTTACCTGTGTCCCGATCTGTGCTGAGCGTGGGAAGCGAGGTAGCCATGGGGGCAGGAGACCTCCCTCAGAATGGATGAAGGTTCAGACCCCTGCAAAGTTGGGGGGGGATGAGGGTCCGTGCCCTACCTCTGTTGACCCCCAAGTTCTCTCCTGATGGCCCCTCTGCGATTGTGCCTATCTTAGGTTGTTCCTTCCCTGAGGAATCTTACCTGTCTCTGGCTAACCAGTCATTCTCTGGGGCCAAGCAGGATGTTGTGAGGTTCAGTTCTGTCTCCATGGTAGCCTATGCCCCTGTGGCCTCCTTGGGGATCCATCCCCTCGCCTGCTGGCGGGGGCCCCGGCATTGATCACTTATCTCGGGGAATTCAAGTTCCTTCTCCCGGGATGGCCCAGCTCATACCATTTGGCATATCCATCATACCAGCCACCTTGAGGCTTCAACCTCAACATGAATAGAGAGCTCAGGCTACAGCTGAGGGCCATTGGGTTGTGAGAAGAGGGTCCTTCTTGGCAAAAGAGGAAAGAGGGGCCAGTATAGAATGCTCAAGTGCCTTCCCAGTGTCTTAATTCCTTCTGAAACGAATTAAATCCTTTCATGTCTTTTTTTTAAATTGCTGCTAAACATTCAAAGAATTAGTTTGTAATTTTGTTTGGGATAATTGTACATTATGCTTTTGTGAAATACGTATCAAAAATTAAATGACATTGTAGAATAATACCATATGAGGATATTCTTTGTTCTAGGCCATGGCTATTCAATTTCAAACTGGCTGTTAATTTCTTTTTGTAACTTTATATAAACTTTCAGGGAGGCAAAAACACATGTAGAAGATTCTTGAGTAACCTTATAAATGTGGTTTTGAACTCTATATCCAGTAGTTTGCTTTCCTCCATTTCTTTCATTGGTGATATGTTTCTTTGTCTCTGCATTTTGGCTGCTTCTCTGTGTTGATGAAGTGGCTTTGTGTGCTAATTGTCCTTTATGGGCCAGTAGCTCCGCCTCCCCAATCACCTGAGGTGGACACTCTTGGTGCACCCCTTTGTGGGCTGGGTTCACAGTCTTGTTGTAGTTAAGCCTTGATTGCTATTGGTACACAGGGAGGAATTGACCTCCAGGCCAATTGACTCTGAGGATTAGCTGTGTCTATTAATGGAAGAAGTGCTGTGCTGGAGACACCCCTATGGGGCAGGACTTGCTTCTTTGGGGCTTTGGTGCTCACCGAGTCTGCCTTTTGAGTGTGTCACTTATGTAAGTGAGGAGTTGAAATCTGGTGTCATTTCACACTGACCTCTAGGTACACTGGTTCCTGGATCTCTAAGGAGGTGAAAGTCAGCTAGTGTCTGAGGCCACCCAGCAGGAGCTACAGGGATCCTCTTTGCTTGGAGTTTGGAAGTTTTGGAGTTATTTGACCCAGTTGCAATTTGTTAGGTTAAGCTGCTAGAGGGCAGGCCATTCATATGCAAAAGCTGTTGCGTACAGCTTAGTGGGTTTGTAAATTGGGTGGAGCCAGGTCTCAGGGAGTCAATAGGCTAGGGTGTGGCAAACAGTGATGGCTGCCAGTCAGCCCTTTCTGCTGCGTTCTGTTCTGCCCAGCGCCCCATGCCCTGGCGCAGTAAACAATGATTCCTGTGTGCACCTCTGTGAGAAGGCCACCCTCTCTTTCCAACCCAATAGCTGACAGTCCAGTTTCTACCTATATGAGTCTGGGTTCCCAGAATCTCACCAAAAACTGGAATTCAGAGCATTTGGGAACTTGCAATTCCCTCTCAGTTGAAAAAAAAAAAAACAGCAAATGCCAGCCTGATTTGTGCATCTCCATAACTCTGCCTTTCTGAGCCTCTGCACATCCTACCAGGTCTCAATGCACTTTTTTCTTTCCTTCTAGTTGTAGAACTTCCACTCCGCCAGCTTTTCCATGGTTCTGGGGATAGTCGTTTTGTCTTTTAGTTGTAGTTTTGGTGATTATGAGAGGCAGCACCTACATGTGTATACCTTTTGCCGCTATCTTGGTTCTCCTGAATTCTTTTATATTTGAAGATACTTGTTTTATCATCTGGAATATGGGCTATTTTGGTAAATATACCTTAGTAAATGTTCTAGGTGCACTTTGAAAGGGATGTGTATTTTGCTATTGTTGGGTGGAATGTTCTATAAATGTTAATGTACACAGGTTTTGCATGTGGATAAAGACTGGAATGAATTTGAACCAATATTAAAAAAACTAGACGTTATTTAGTGGGGGGTTTTCCCTGTGTAAAATACTGAAAATCATTACAAACATATAAGAGAAAATTATGATTTGGATCATTATTATGGTTATACCACCAGCCTCCAAGATGATTCCTAAGGCTCTTCATTCCCTGATATTATGCCTTTGTATAGTCCTTCCCAACACTGAACCTAAGCTAATCTATGTGACTAGTAGAATAGTAGAAAAATGACAGCAGGTGACTTCAGAGACTAGGTCATAAAAGGCATGACAGTTTCTGCCTTGTTTCTTGAAACACTCATTGTGGGCTAAACAATTCTCTGTGTCATGGGGATATTCAAGCAGCATTGTAGAGAGACACTGATGGAGAGGAACTGAGTCCTCTGGCCAACAGCTAGCAGCAAGCTGCTATGCTAGTCTTGTCAGGGAGTTACCTGGAAGCAGATTCTCCATCCCCATTTACGTCCCCAAATGACTATAACCTCTCAAGAGACCCTCCGAAACTGCAGAGCAAAGCCACACCTGAATTCTTGACCCACAGAAATTAGGAGAAACCATAAATATTGTTGTTTTAAGCCACTACGTTTTGAGCAATTTGTCCCTCTAACAATTTAAAAACTATTAATTAAACATGTTTTAAAGTAAACATTTATTGAAAGGCCACATTCAAGTTTCTGCTCACAGTTCATCTCCTTTGAGTATTTTTTTCCTAGCCACTCTAGCTAAAATAACACCTTCACTTATCCCATCCCTTTACCCTGCTTTTTCCTCTTTGGGTTTACAACTAAGAGTTGTGTGTGTGTGTGTGTGTGTGTGTGTGTGTGTGTGTATGTGTGTGTGTTTGTTCTCAAAGTCAAGAACTATTTTATTCACTACTGCCTCCAAGGCCTAGAATGCTTATAATGCTACTGGATATATGATAGGTACACTATAGATAATTGTTGAAAGAATGAGTAAATGAATGATAAATAAAATCATTAATACAGTGGTACCTCGAGATACGAGTGCCCTAATACACGAGATTTTTGAGATACGAGCCATCGAGCGAGCAATTTTTGCTTTGAAATACGAGCAACATTTGAGATAGGAGTCATCGCGCGGATCGGCCGGCTGCACACGACCCACCCGTTTACCGCAACGCGACTCGAGCGTCTCATAGTTTCCCACGCCTCAAGGTTACGGAATGAATCAAACTCGTATCTCGAGGTACCACTGTATTCACATTTTCCTTAATAGTATACTTGGATTGATAGTTGTTTTTTTCTTTTGGGCGGGGGTACATATGGATACTATGAGTAGTGTGTGAAATTGTATTATTTAATGTTGCATTAGAATAATTACAACAAAAACATTCTTTTTAATTAAATTTTAGAACATTTTATCACCTCCAAAAGAAACCTTACCTCCGTTAGCAATCATTACCCATTTCCCCCTGCAACTACCCAGCCATAGGTAACCACTAATATCTTTCTATTTCTATAGATTTGTGTACTGTCAACATTTTATACAAATAGGAGCATATATATTATATTTCTTTTGTGATTCACTTCTTCCATTCAGCATAATGTTTTCAAGTTTAATGTATAATGTATAATGGATTAATATTTCATTGCCAAATAATATTGTATTATATGGATTTACCACATTGTTTATTCATTTATTAGTTGGATATTTGGGTTGTGTTCCATCTTTTGGCTATTATGATAATAATGTTGCTATAAACACCTTTGTAAAAGTTTTTGTGTGGACATATATTTTGAGTTCCTTTGGGTGTATTCCTAGGAATGGAATTTCTAATTCATATAGTAACTATGTTTAACCCTGTGAGAAACTAAAAGGCCATTTTCCAAAGCAGCTGTACCACTTTACAATCCCACAGCAATCTATGTGTTCCAATTAATTTTTTACTTTCAACAATATTTTTTTTTATTGTTCAGATTATTATAATTGTTCCTCTTTTTTCCCCCATAGCTCCCCTCCACCCGGTTCCCATCCCACCCTCTGCCTTTACCAGCCCCCGACTGTCCTCATCCATAGGTATACGATTTTTATCCAGTTTCTTCCCGCACACCCCACAACCCCTTTTCTCTGAGAATTGTCAGTCCACTCCCTTTCTATGCCCCTGATCCTATTATGTTCACCAGTTTACTCTGTTCATCAGATATTTTATTCACTTGATTTTTAGATTCACTTGTTGATAGATATGTATTTGTTGTTCATAATTTTTATCTTTACCTTTTTCTTCTTCCTCTTCTTAAAGAATAACTTTCAGCATTTCATATAATACTGGTTTGGCAGTGAACTCCTTTAGCTTTTTCTTATCTGTGAAACTCTTTGTCTGACCTTCAATTCTGAATGATAGCTTTGCTGGGTAGAGTAATCTTGATTGTAGATTCTTGCTATTCATCACTTTGAGTATTTCTTGCCACTCCTGTCTGGCCTGCATAGTTTCTGTTGAGAAATCAGCTGATAATCGTATGGATACTCCCTTGTAGGTAACTATTTTCCCCTTGCTGCTTTTAATATTCTCTCTTTGTCTTTTGCCATTGGCATTTTAATTATGATGTGTTGTCAAAACTGGCTTGGCTCAATGGATGGAGCATCAGTCTGTGGACTGAAGGGTCCTGGGTTCAATTCCCGTCAAGGGCACATACCTTGGTTGTGGGCACATCCCCAGTAGGAGGTGTGTAGGAGGCAGCTGATTGATGTTTCTCTCTCACCAATGTTTCTAATGCCCTATCCCTCTCCCTTCCTCTCCGTAAAAAATCAATAAAATATATTTAAAATAATTATGATGTGTCTTGGTGTGGTCTTCTTTGGATTCCTTTTGTTTGGGGTTCTGTGCGCTTCCTGGACTTGTAAGTCTATTTCTTTCACCAAGTGGGGGAAGTTTTCAGTCATTATATCTTCAAATAGGTTTTCAGTATCTTACTCTCTCTTTCTTCTGGCCCCCCCATAATTCGGAAGTTGGTACACTTGAAGTTGTCCCAGAGGCTCCTTACACTATCTTCATATTTTTGGATTCTTTGTTCTTTTTGCTTTTCTAGTTGGTTGTTTTTTGCTTCTTTATATTTCAAATCTTTGACTTGCTTCTTGGGATATCCTCTATTCTGCTGTTGGATCTCTGTATATTAGTTTTTTTTATTTCAGACAGTGCATGCTTAATTTCTAATTGGTCCTTTTTCATATCCTCAAGGGTCTCACTAAATTTATTGACAGTTTCTAGAAAATTTTTGAAAAACTTTATAACCGTGGTTTTGAACTCTATATCCAGTAATTTGCTTTTCTCCATTTCTTTCATTTGTGACCTGTTTCTTTGTCTCCACATTTTGGCTGCTTCCCTGTGTTAATAGAGTGGCTTTGTGTGCTAGATGTCTTATAGGGCCCAGTGGCTCAGCCTACCCAGTTACCTAAGGTGGACTCTCTTGGTGCACCCCTTTGTGCACAGTCTTGTTATAGTTAAGCTTTGATTGTTGTTGGTATCACTGGGAGGAATTGACCTCCAGGTCAATTGGCTGTGAGGATCAGCTGTGTCTACTATGGGAGAACTTCTCTGCTGGAGACACCCTTATGGGAAAAGTCTTGCTTCAGTGGGGCTTTGGTGCTCACTGAGTGTGTCCCTTATGGACCTGAGTAGTTGTAATCTGGATGGTCCCACTCTGAAAACTGGGTACACTGGCTCTTGGATCTCTAAGGAGGTACTAATTTAGCCTCTGCTTCAGGCCACCCAGCAGGAGCTAGAGAGAGATCTTCAGATTTCTCCTCTTTGTCTGGGGTGGAGATGCCCAGATGAGGCCCAGCTGTGAAACAATGCAAGCTGCTGTGGGGCCTTGGGCCTTCTTTTGGATGTTCTGGGTCTCTCTGACCCAGCTGCAGTTTGTTAGGTAATTTTAGATTGCATAGGGCCAGGCCATTCATATGCAAAACCTCTGTGTACAGCTTGGGTGGGCCGGGTCCCGGGGAATCCACAGGGCAGAACAAACAGCAATGGCTGATCCTCAGCCCTGCCCTAAGAGGCCTCCAAGTCTCAGTGTCCTGCAGTAATCGCTGCAAGCATCTCTGAGATGAAGTTGCCCTCGAGTTTCTGCCGATGCTAGACAGTCCAGTTTCTCCCTGTATGAGTCTGGGTCCCCAGAGTCTCACCTGGAACTGGAGTTTGTAGCAGTTGGGAGCTTATGTCTTCTTTGAGATTGAGAAAGATAACCACCTACTCAGTTGCTGGCCCTTTCTGTGCTCATGCCTCCGTACCTCTGTACTTTACTTCCACACATCTGAGTCTCAGTGTGCTTTTCTCTTTCCTTCTAATTATAGAATTTCCACTCAGCGAGCCTTCCTGTGGTTCTGGATAATGTCCATTTTGTCTTTTAGTTGTAGTTTTGAAGTGGTTGTGTGAGGCAGCAATTTCAGGTGTTTACCTATGCCGCCATCTTGGTTTCTTCTTGTTCCAATTTCTTCACATCTTATCAACACTTGTAATTATGTCATTTTTATTTTAGTCATTCTAGTGGGTATGAAGCAGTATTTCCTTATTTTTTTAAAATATATTTTTATTGATTTCTGAGGGGAAGGGACAGAAACATCAATTATGAGAGAGAATTATTAATCAGCTCCATCGTGCATGCCTTTTCCTGGGGATCGAGCCTGAAACCCCAGGCATGTGCCCTGACCAGTAATTGAACCCTGACTTCCTGGTTCATAGGTCAACACTCAACCACTGAGACATGCCGGCCGTGTTCTCATTGTAGTTTTGACTTTTGATTTGCATTTCTCTGATGGCTAATGATGTTGAGCATCTTCTCATGTGCTTATTGGCTGGCCATTTGTATATCTTCTTTAGAGAAATGTCTATTCAGATCCTCTGCTCTTTTTTTTAAACTTGGGTATTTGTCTTTCATCTTTCCAGTCTCTTGATGGTCTTCTCTGAAGCACAAAATTTTAATTTAGATTAAGTATAATCTGTTTGTTGCTGTTGTTTATATTTTTGTGTCATAGTTAATAAAGCATTGCCTAATCTAGATCTTATCTATATTTTAAGAGTTTTATAGCTTTAGCTCTTACAATTAGGTCTTTGGTTCATTTTGAGTTAATTTTGTATGTGGTGTGAAGTAGCATTCCAACTTCATTCTTTTGCATATGGTATTTAGTTGTCTCAGTACCATTGGTTAAAAAGAATATTATTTTCCCATTGAATTATCTTGGAATCCTTGTTAACAGCCAACTGACCATAAATATAAGAATTTATTTCTGGACTCTCAATTTTATTCCATTACTCTATATGTCTTTGACTCTTGAGTGGATAGATTTTACTATTAACATTCAGTTATTTATCAAGGAATCAGTGTTCAGTTCAAAATGATTGAAGAATTAGCCTCTAAATATAGTCTGTAAGAATATTTTCAAAGAATATGAGAAAACCCTAAGTTCAGCCTGAATTTGAGTCAGATAGATGCGTTACATTTGATGGTGGTACCAATATGTATAGAGCAGAAAAAGCTTAGTTGAAGAGACTTTTAGAGCTTTTGAAAATGTTAGGTGTTTAAAGCCTGTGGCAGCCCTGGCTGATATAGTTCAGTGAATAGAGCATCAGTCTGCAAACTGAAGGGTCCCAGGTTTGATTCCTGGTAAGGACAAGTGCCCAGGTTGCTGGCTTGATCCCCAGTAGGGGGTGTGCAGGAGGCAGTTAGTCAATGATTTTCTCTCATCATTGATGTTTTATCTCTCTCCCTCTCTGAAATCAATAAAAAAATATGTAAAAGTCTATGGCAAGTATTTGAATTCATTATGTGTTATGGAACCAACAGTGTCAACAGTGAACTTCATTTGCTCTTCTGGATTTAACCATCATGAGTTTCAGGAATTTAAAAAAAAATGTTTTTATTGACTTGAGGGGAGGGAGAGAGAGAGATGGCAACGAGAGAGAAATATCAACATTGACTGGCTGCTTCCTGCAAACCCCTGCTGGTGATTGCGCCCAAAACCCAATCATGTGTCCTGACTGGGAATAGAGCTTGTGACCTCTTTTTGCAGAGGTTGATGCTCAACAACTGAGCCACACTGGCGGAGCCAGGAATTTTGTTTGTTTGTTTGTTTTTAAAAAATGAGTCTGGATCATTTCTTGACTTGCTTGCCAGACAGCAGTTTGATGGCTTATAGCACGTAGTATTGTTGTGTTTGAGCTTAAGGCTAAGCTGGAAATTTTTAAAATTGTGGTAAAAGACATACTATAACATAAAATTTAACATCTTAACTTTTTTAAGTGTACACTTTATTGGTATTAAGTATATTCACATTGTTGTGCAACCATCACCACCATCACTACTATTCATTTCCAAATCTTGTTTCATCTTGCAAAACTGGAACACTAGCTCTGGCCAGTGTGGCTTAGTAAGTCGGACATTGTCTCATGCACCAGACGGTTGCTGAGTTGATTCCTGGTCAGGGTACATGCTGTTTTCAGGCTCCATTCCTAATAGAGGCATGCAGGAGGTGGTCGATCGATGTTTTGTTCTGACATGGATGTTTCTCTCCCTCTAAAAATCAATACAAAAATATTTAAAACAAACCAACACTATACCCAATTCAACAATAATTGCTCCCCTCTCTCAGCCCCTAGAAACCATCATTGTACTTTCTGTCTCTAGAAATTTAACTACTCTTAGTACCTCATATAAGTGGAATCATACAGTACAATATTTTTGTGATTGGCATTATGTCCCCAAGCTTCATCCATAATATAGCACATATCAAATTTTTCTTCCTTTTATCTATGTATATAAAAGGCTAAGTGGCCATCCAACTGGCTGACCAGGCAGCAGACGTGCCAATCAATAGCTATAATGCACATTGACCACCAGGGGTGGGGGTGGGGGCAGATGCTCAACGCAGGAGCTGCCAAACTGTGGTGTGATTTGGCAGCAGCAGTTCTCGAGTGATGCATCCCGAACCAGAGAGAAGAGAGCCCAATTCCGGGTGTGTCACCCAAGGACTGCCCTCTTGCAATCAGAACCCCTCAGCGGATGCTGGAGAGCCACTTTCGGCCCAATCCCCACAGGCCAGGCCTATGGACCCCACATGTCTGAGGAACCCTGCTCACTCCACAAATGCCTTTCAAGCTGTGGTGCCCCACCAGGGGCAGCAGGCCCAGGAGGGACCATGGGAGCTTGGCTCCAGGGTGTGTCCGACCTGTCTCATCCAGTCCTGCCTAGGAGCCACCTTCTAATTAGTTTCCTTTCAAAGTGCACCAATACATGCACCGGGGCACTAGTAGTTATATAATAGTCTGTTTATGAATATAGTACATTTTGCTTATTCATTCATCCATGATGGACACTTGGGTTGCTTCCACCTGAATAATGTTGAAAGGGGGACTTTTTATGAGGGAGAACTTCCCTCAACCACTGTTGAACACTAAATGGTTTGGAAGTTAACTTTTACTGAGCATTCAATAATGCTTCTTAATGTGTTCAACCTAAAATTACAAGGCAAACTGTTTATATGTGAAACTTTTACTACGGTAAAGTCATTTTAGAAACAATAACTTTTTTGAATCACAATGTTAAGTTGCTTTAAATACTTCCTGTGCTGTTAAAAGTTACTACAAGAAGCAAAACATCCATTAGGACACAAACTTGCAGTGTATATCTTTTCTGAGCTCAAACTACAGTGCCTACAGTGTTTTTTAGACTTTACTTCAAATGTAAAGAAAAATTTTCATATTTCAAAATCCATTTAACTGTTCAAATGAGGACCACTCATTTTATCTTCAATTGGAGATGATTAATCTTCAATGTAATATGTTCTAAGACATACATCAAGAGAATAATTTAATAAAATTGTATAAATTTCTTTTTTTTAGATTAGGATGTTCTGCCTTTTAATTGCAAATTAAAACATGGAAAATATTACACACATAAAAGTAAATATAATGCTACAAAAATACTCTCTTGCTTTCCCACATTTCATACTTTAAACATAATTCAAAAATTCAGCCAACACCGGTTTGGCTCAGTGGATAGAGCATCAGCGGACTGAAAGGTCCCAGGTTCGATTCTGGTCAGGGGCATGTACCTTGGTTGCGGGCGCATCTCCAGTAGGGGGCGTACAGGAGGCAGCTGATCTATGTCTCTCTCTCATCGATGTTTCTAACTCTCTATCCCTCTCCCTTCCTCTCTGTAAAAAAATCAATAAAAATATTTTTTAATTAAATAAAAATTTTTAAAAATTCACAAAAAGGCATACATCTTCCACTTCCTGGCACATCACTCTATGGAGGGCCACGTCTGGAGTCTCACTAGCGTTTCCTGTTCAAGACTTGTTCATGTCGCTGATGATCTGAGGATTCAGAAGGTGTTCCTCACGAACATTGAGTGAATATCTGCAGTGCTTTCTGTCTTTCGAAAGAGCCAAGCACTTTCTTGACATTCCTAAGAGTAATTAAACAAGGATTATTTTCCTTTTAGCTGCATGTGTGTTATTTCTGGAAAGCGTCCACAGGACTTACAGAGGTGACAGACAGATGGAAGACATCGCTTTGATTTACCTCCATCATGTTTAGGATGGTTTTCCTCCTCCCTCAATCCTCCGTTCTCTCAAGTGGTTTATTACTCACCTTGATCTTAATTATTCTCAACAAAAAGGCAGGTGAAGCCAAAACTGGTTTGGCTCAGTGGATAGAGCGTCGGCTTGCGGCCTGCGGACTGAAGGGTCCCAGGTTGGATTCCAGTCAAGGGCATGTACCTTGGTTGCAGGCACATCTCCAGTAGGGGTTGTGCAGGAGATGGCTGATTGACGTTTCTGGCTTTCTGTCCCTCTCCCTTCCTCACTGTTAAAAATCAATAAAATACATTAAAAAATAATAAAAAAGGCAGATGAAGGAGAACAGTTTGAAGAAACAGTTTAAAAAGTAGTAGCAAAAATGTAGTGAGTATTTGTAGCATGGCAGACACTAATTTAGATACTTTTTTATTACTTTTTTATTTTTTTTATATTCTACATTAATTTTTATTAAATCTTTATTGTTCAGATTATTATAGTTGTTCCTCTTTTTCTCCCCATAACTCCCCCCCACTCGGTTCCAACCCCACCCTATGCCCTTATGCTCACCCCACTGTCTTCATCCATAGGTGTGTGATTTTTGTCCAGTCTCTTCTCGCACACCCCACAACCCTTTCTGAGGATTGTCAGTACACTCCCTTTCTATGCCCCTGATTCTATTATATTCACCAGTTTATTCTGTTCATCAGATTTTTAATTCACTTGATTTTTAGATTCACGTGTTGGTAGATATGTATTTGTTGTTCATAATTTTTATCTTTACCTTTTTCTTCTTCTTAAAGAGTACCTTTCAGCATTTCGTATAATGCTGGTTTGGCAGTGATGAGCTCCTTTAACCTTTTTTTTTTTAATATATTTTATTGATTTTTTACAGAGAGGAAGGGAAAGGGATAGAGAGTTAGAAACATTGATGAGAGACATAGATCAGCTGCCTCCTGCACAACCCCTACTGAGGATGTGCCCACAACTAAAGTACATGCCCTTGTCCGGAATCGAATCTGGGACCTTTCAGTCCACAGACCAACACTCTATCCACAGAGCCAAACTGGTTTTGGCCTTTAGCTTTTTCTTATCTGTGAAGCTCTTTATCTGCCCTTCAATTCTGAATGATAGCTTTGCTGGGTAGAGTAATCTTGGTTGTAGGTTCTTGTTATTCATCACTTTGAATATTTCTTGCCACTCCTGTCTGGCCTGCATAGTTTCTGTTGAGAAATCAGCTGACAATTGTATAGGTGCTCCCCTGTAGGTAATTAACTGTTTTTCTCTAGCTGCTTTTAATATTCTCTCTTTGTCTTTTGCTCTTGGCATTTTAATTATAATGTGTCCTGGTGTGGTCCTCTTTGGATTTTTTTTTGTTTGGGGTTCTGTGCACTTCCTGGACTTGTAAGTCCATTTCTTTCACCAGGTGGGGGAAGTTTTCAGTCATTATTTCTTCAAATAGGTTTTCAGTATCTTGCTCTCTTCTTCTGGCCCCCCATAATTCAGATGTGGGTATTCTTGAAGTTGTCCCAGAGGCTCCTTACACTATCTTCAAATTTTTGGATTCTTTTTTCTTTTTGTTTTTCTAGTTGGATATTTTTTACTCCTTCGTATTTCAAATATTTGACTTGATTCTTGGGATGTTCTACACTGCTGTTGGATCTCTGCATATTTTAGTCAGTCAGTGTATGCTTAATTTCTAGTTGGTCCTTTTTCTTATCCTCAAGAGTCTCACTAAATTTATTGGCAGTTTCTAGAAAATTCTTGAAAAACTTTATAACCATGGTTTTGAACTCTATATCTAGTAGTTTGCTTTTCTTCATTTCTTTCATTTGTGATCTGTTCCTTTGTCTCCACATTTTGTCTGCTTCCTTGCGTTGATAGAGTGATTTTGTGAGTTAGGTGTCCTATAGGGCCCAGTGGCTCAGCCTCCCCACTTATCTGAGGTGGATACTCTTGGTGCACCTTTTGTGGGCTGTGTGCACAGTCTTCTTGTAGTTTATAAATTTATTTAAGCAATCATTTTGTTTTACACAAAGCATTTCGGGGTTTTATTTTCCTTGGGTTGGAGATTCATCTTAACATGCATGCATTTTAAGACAGCAACAAGGTCTTGAACTGTTCCCAGTAGACAATAAACAAGCACAGGGGGGCTGAAAATTCCTATTTAAAAAAATGGAAATTGTGGGAGGTAATGGAGAAGTCCCACATATGGTGGGGTGATAGTTTATCCTACTTGCCCCAAAATTGAACGTATACTTAATTCACTTTTTTTATTACAATGATCTAACCTAATGCCTGGGTGTGCCAAGCAGAACCAGGCCTTCCCCTAAAGGTTCCTCAAAACCTAAATGCTGGGGAGTGCTGAGGCTTTCTCTCTCTCCAAATTGAACTGGTAAAAACTTAATTGTGGGTTGGGATTGATGACTGAGAAAAGTCCTGGATCTTTGGCCCACCTCCCTAGAGCAGCCCTGGGAAAGGCTCTAGGGAGGAGTGTGCAGTCCCAATCCCTGAGCGCTACCAGGCGACCTGCTTAAGGCCTAAAACACAGACAGGTGAGGAAGAGCTGCCCGTGGTGGGAGTTTAGAGAAGGCCACTGAGGATAACCACAGGGACAACTTGTGGCACCTGCCACAGAGCAGTAACCCTTGAGCAAGATAAGGAAGGATGGAGCACTGCTTCAGTCTGTGCTCCTGGAACTGCTGGCGGAGGGAGGCGCCCAGACTAGAAGGACAAGACTCAGTGGCTCATGAACAGGAACAAGGACCAGAGGCCTTCATCAGGCAGCCCCTCCACCTTGGCTGGAAAACCTGGTGACTATAGTCTCTTAGCTGTAGACTTAGAAAAGGAATGGAATAGAAGCAGCTGTGACTGGTTAGTTGGTAGGTGGAGATGAATCCTCACACTCTAGAACTCACCCAGTCAACCATGTCCTATTCTTATACCATAGTTCTTGATTATTACTATTTTTAATTTTTTTACAGAGAGGAAGGGAGAAGGATAGAGAGTCAGAAACATCAATGAGAGAGAGACATCTATCAGCTGCCTCCTGCACACCCCCTGCAACCAAGGCACATGCCCTTGACTGGAATCGAACCTGGGACCTTTCAGTCTGCAGGCCGACGCTCTATCCACTGAGCCAAACCGGTTTCATATTACTTTTTTTTTTCTTTATTTTTTTAAAATATATTTTATTGATTTTTTACAGAGAGGAAGGGAGAGGGACAGAGAGTTAGAAACATCAATGAGAGAGAGACATTGATCAGCTGCCTCCTGCACACCCCGAACTGGAGATGTGCCTGCAAGCAAGGTACATGCCCCTGACTGGAATCGAACCTGGGACCTTTCAGTCCGCAGGCCGACGCTCTATCCACTGAGCCAAACCAGTCTCCGCTCATATTACTTTTTAAAAATATATTTTCATTGATTTCATAAAGGAAGGGAGAGAGAAAGAGAGAGAGAGAGAGAGAGAGAGAGAGAGAGAGAGAGAGAGAGAGAGAGAGATCGAGATCAATGATGAGAAAGTCAATGATGGGTTGTCTCCTGCATGCCCTACACTGGAAATTGAGCCCACAACCCAGGCATGTGCGCTGACCAGGAATCGAACCATGATCTCCTGGTTCATAGATTGAGCCACACTGGCCGGGCCCTTTGTTCTTGAGACATCCAAAATTATTTTAGAATGACGTAAGGCTGTGGGTTTCATAGCTCCAAAGAGTAAGATTGAGAGTAGTTACTTCCCCTCAGATACCTGCTACTGCTCAGAAAGGGAATGTGGAATTTTGGGGGTGGGGGAGTGGGGCAGGCAAAAGCTTGAGATCAGTCCACTTTCTCTGCATTCAGACTGTAAACCAAATATATCTTCATCATTATAAAAAGAAAATTCGTGTAAAGCAAGATAAATAGCTTTCAAACATTTGAATGACAAAAGTATTAGAGGGCCATAGCCAAGGTTTTGAAAATAGCACAGAAAATAACCTTTTAAGCCCTAGCTAGTTTGGCTCAGTGGAGAGAGCACAGTGGACTGAAAGTCCCAGATTCCATTCCAGTCAAGGGCAGCCAATCAGTGATTCTCTCTCATCATTGAAGTTTCTCTCTCTCTCTCTCGTTCTCCCCCTTCCTCTATGAAATGAATAAAAATATTTTTTAAAAAATCTAAAATTCACCAAACCACAGCTCAAATGTTCTGACCTAATCAACAACACTGTCAGAAACACAAAAGAGCATTTGAAACAGGATACTACCTCTTAAACTGTAATCAACACACACACACACACACACACACACACACACACACACACACACAAAATCCACAAAAATACAAAAACTGGATGTTAAAGAAGTTAGATGCCTGGTAGCTCATCTTTAATTGATGTTACATGTTTCATACACATGATTGCAACATGATCAGCAGATCAAGTAAATGCAGGGAGCCAGTGGCTGTGGAGGCTGCTTGAGGACACAGCCTGCCAAGCTTGGGAGATGCTGGGTCTGACTCTGAGCAGATTCAAATTTTCATACTTGGTAAGAAGGTAGGGAAATCAAGTCCAAACATTATCCCGATATAATTCCTTCCTAAATTAATCTATTTTTCTTTATGAGTCACTTGTTTTCAAATTCTTCAGCTGTGGTCTTCCTGGGACCAAGGCAGTTGTTTGACCCATTTGCCTCTTCCAGAAGGGTCCCAGTATCCCAAGAGGAGTCCAAGAATGTGGTCTCCATTCCTTCATGACCTAAATGCTATGAATAGGCCACAGAGACTGTGCTGGTTCCTGCTTCAGAAGCGGAGCTTGGCCAGGTTTGGAGGGAGCTGTAGAAAACTAATCCATTCATCCAAAACTTTTGTTTTTATATTTTGTACATGGTTTATCATGTCTCATCCCAAATCCCCAGTTCCTGGTGAGGTGTCTCTTTTCTCTCCCAGCCAGACTAGACTGCTCTGATGTCATCACAGAATGACTCACAGCTCAATTCTGAGGCCTGGATAGCAAGGCTAAGAAGGTGGGTGGAGATCCTGAAGGAAGCTACAGGATTACTGCTGAGGAAGCCTGTGGGTGTCAGATCTGCTAAAGGTCTAGAAGTGGGCTTCAAGGAAAAACAGCCCTGAGGATAGGGCCAGGTCCAATCCCACTTTGAGCCTCCAAATTGGATTTCCTGGGTCACATCCTCAAGTGATCCAGAATCAACTTCAGGCTTGGGTACAACACTGCAAGGTGGGAGGTATCACTTCCAACTGGTCCTAACGTCCAGGTGACAAACCACAGACACAGGGAGTCAGATTACCTACATGGCAGTCCTGAGATTCAAAGAAGGATCTCTGCAAGGAGTACCCCAGGTGCTGAGAGACCTGCTCCCAACTTAAAGCTCACCTTCAGGTGGGGTGCCTGGGAGAAGGTCAGAAGAAAGTAAATGAATGGAGGGCACAAGCCCTCATTTGATACTCATCCACTCTGGGATTTCTGCAAGGGGGAAAAACCACTTAACACAAGGGTCCTTTCTAGTTCATCTTGACCAAGTAGGAGGCAGGCTTTATAGAGAAGACATCAGACCTCCTGTAGCTGAGAGAGCCCAGGGGTTTGAGTGATGGTCACGGGGTTCTCTGAGAACCAGCTGTCCGAGAGCCCAGCAGCAACCCCACCCCTCACCTTTTCATGAGGATGAACTCACTCCCTTCTGAGATAGTTGATTCTGATCCAAAAATGACTGAGGTTGATCTGCAGTGTTCCTTTAGGAGGAGAGCATTCAGATGGAAGAATCACTTGGATCCGAGGAGGAAAGGTGAAGGAAGTTGTGCACAATACTTCATAAAATTGAAAAGCTAATCGAGGAGGGATGAGGTGTCTGACCTCCTCTCCTCTGGCACCAGAGCACCTGGCTCTGAGAGGACCCTTGGCTGGGTCTATGGGGTGCCCCTGTCAGTGAAGGAAACTCAGGGCAGGGATGGGGAAGGTGAATAGGATGATGACACATCATTATAAATAGCAAACCTGGAGCAACGGAATTTCAGGAAAATCCAAGTAAACCCACAGTCACCTCTAGCTCCAAGGTATTCGAAAAGATTGCAAGGTAGCAAAAAGGAAACCACTTTACACCTGGGTCAAATGGGGAAAAATAAATCAAAGATAGCAGGAGGTGAGGCTACACCCTGTGAGCAGGGACGCACACAGCACATCCTCCCCTCCCTAGAATCTCTTTCAGTGTCACCGGCTGCAGTCGTACTGCTGAAGCCAACCCTGACCCCTCTTTCTGCTCCCCTCCCTCCCATCTAGCCAAAATACACCCTTCCCTCTTCCTGTCCCTGTCCCCAGACCTCATTCTCTGGCTCTACCTCAGGATGCTGGACATGAACTCGGTGAAGTGTTTGGAGTCCTGCTCCGCATTCACAGTCTAGATCTCAGACCCTGCCCTCTTTCTCAGTGTTTTAGCAGCATGTGCAGCTTTCTTGTGAGCATCATATAATGGGAATATATCAATGACAGCTATGAAATAGACCTCCTCATGGGGGCACTTTCATAGCTTCTCATGGCATAAACTTCAACAGAGGGATCAAATTTTCCAGGCCCAAACAACCCAGGGAAGCTGAGGAGGCTGCCAGGC
Organism: Lasiurus cinereus; assembly: GCA_011751065.1. Classification (NCBI taxonomy): domain Eukaryota; kingdom Metazoa; phylum Chordata; class Mammalia; order Chiroptera; family Vespertilionidae; genus Lasiurus; species Lasiurus cinereus. The sequence continues at coordinate 6,594,552 of JAAGEH010000293.1, forward strand.
TGTCTGGAGGTGTGCCATAGGAACAGAGCAGGTTGCTACTCATCCCATTATTCTCACACTCCTCATCCTCTACCCACTCCTCCACCTCCATCTTTTCCCGCTCTGCCTGGTCCACATTGTGGATGCCAAGCAGCAAACTACAGTCCATGATCTTTACTGACCCAGAAACTCTATGTCCTATTTCAGTTTTTCTAGGAAGTTCTTTTTTACTCTCCTATCTGCATTTCTGCTCTTCACTGAGGAAATCATTGTCTTTAAATGTTGGCAAGTTCTTAGCCTTCTTGTCACTCGCTTCTCTGGCAACAGTAGAACCCTTGAGGTCATACTTGCAGTGAATAGTGAGCTGATGGCTGAACATGTTTCTAGTGACCACCGTGTAGGTTTCCACACCATCTATGGTCAGGCAGTACATGCTCAAGAACTATGGCAAAAGGGTGTTGCCATGACACTCCGCTATGAACTGGTGGTACTTAAGATGTGCATCTCAGGCACATCCTCACTTGACACAGACTTCAAGACAGAGTGCTGGTCATAGGTGGTGAGGAAACGTGTTCCACATTGGCCCTGGCTGACACTATTGAAAGGGTTAACTATGTTAACTCAGGCTTGGGAGCGAGCAGGCTTTCTTTCAAACTAACCAATCTCTTTCCTAATCTTTCCTGGGCTTATCCTGGGCCCTCCCCCTGACCAATCTCTTTTCTGTATCTTCTGGAGTTTGGTGTCCCTTAGCCAACCTTATCCTTTTCCCACACTATATTCTGGTAATCCTGATCATCAATCTCAAATCTCTCCCAAAGATTTCAAAACAACCTGGGACAGTACTCCTTGAACTTCAAGATGCTGCGAAGGTTCTCCTTCCTGAAGAGATGATTGTCCACATGGATCTTGCTGTATGCTTTGAAGTCATCTTGTTGCTCGTGGAAATAGAGTTCTTCCACACAGTCACGAGAAAAGCATTTCACGGATGGACACAAAGAAAGATGAGATGTAGCGGTAAGATTTATTGGAGTAAAAACAAAGGCCTGCCCCCAGGTGCCCACTTTCTCATCCATGACCAGGTGGTTTAGCTTCGTCTCACAGCGGAAGAAGTCCTGGTCCTGGTGCCCACCAGGAGGATCAGGATCCAGGACTGCAATGCTCTCACTCTGGGCTCTGCAAGTCCAACATAGGCTCTGCTTCTGGCTGTGTTCCAGCTGGCACTGCACTGCCACACAGAGGCCCATGCTTGGAGCCATGCTTGGAGCTGTGCAGTTGCCACAGAGAGAGGGCAAGGAAAGGAACAAGCAAACACACATGTGCGACCCAGATGACAGGCCTTTGTTAGCTCTGATTATGTTAACTCAGGCTTGGGAGCGAGCAGGCTTTCTTTCAAACTAACCAATCTCTTTCCTAATCTTTCCTGGGCTTATCCTGGGCCCTCCCCCTGACCAATCTCTTTTCTGTATCTTCTGGAGTTTGGTGTCCCTTAGCCAACCTTATCCTTTTCCCACACTAGATTCCACCCCTTTATGTTGCCATTTTGGCTCCTACTGTGCATGCCTCAAAGTCTTGCCTCTTCATTGGGTATCTACTGTAGGCACTAACCTCTCCCTATGCCATCTTGGTTTCTACTGCACATCCTTCTAGCGAAAGAATTTTCCCTGCTGTTTTATCCCTTCATCTGGCTAATGGCTGGTTGTCCTTCTGGGAAGATTGGAAAGCCGATTCTCCCTGCCCACTTCAGGGGTTAAGTCCCCTCAACAAAGGATGTGGCTGTTCCCTGGGGAGATTGTGAATGCTATGGCTTCCTAGTGAATCAGGCGTAATGTCCAATTCAACTCCCTAGTTTATTAGGCTTAATCTGATTCCATTTGCTCCCTTTCTTTATTAATAACTAACTAGCTACTTACACTAACAATTCAGCATTAGCATGACAGGGATAGGGACATTGCTCAATTCGTTGATTGTGTAGATCATCCCTCCCACTCCCCACATCAGGATGTTGAGAAACTGCTCACTGGCCCAGTATAGCTTTGTTTCTGGCACACATGCTTCTCCTTGGTCTTGGTCTTACTAGAGCTTAGAAGCATCATTGCCACCACTGTGGAGGAGGGGTGGCCGAGACCACACACAAACTCAGGACTTTCCCTGACTGATCCCCACCCCCATTGCCTCACTGTGCCATGGTTGCGCCCATTCTCTTTGCAATGAATATTAATATCACATGCCAGTGCAATGATAGTAGTGTTTCTCAGTACCTATCTGTGTGAAAAGATATTTTCAAAAGTGAAATATATAACATTTCATTACAGGTCAGCATTAAGAGAGGAATATTTGAAATCACTTTTTAAAAATATATATTGTTAAGATGATTTTATTTCCCAGTTGTGGCTCAGTGGTTGAGCATCAACCCATGAACCAGGAGGTCACCAGTTCAATTCCAGGACAGGGCACATGCCCAGATTGTGGGCTGGATCCCCAGTATGGGGCATGCAAGAGGCAGCCAATTAATGCTTCTCTTTCATTGAGATTTCTATCTCCCTCTTCCCTTCCTCTCTTTCTCAAATAAAAACATATTTTAAAAATGTTTTTACTGATTTTTTTTTAAGAGACAGGGAAAGGAAAGGAGAAAGAAACATTGATGTGTGAGAGAAATATTGATCAGTTTGCCTCTGGTATGCACCTGTCTGGGGATAGATCCCACAACTTTGGGCATGTGCCCTGACTAAGAATCCAACTGTCAAACTTTCAATTCATAGGACCACACTCAATCAATGGAGCCACACCAACATCTAGGGCTAAAATCACTTTTGATGATGGGACACACTCATTTTGAATCCAAGTTAAGTGAAATGTCCCCATTCCCCATAAAAACCACAAATTTATTAGTCTTATTAGTGGACTTGAATTATAAAACTTAATTACTATATTTTGGGTTTCATAAAAAAATAATGCAAAAAAGGTAAAATTTAATACTATGTACCTACAGAAAATCTTTGATTTTGCCACTACAAAACCTAAAATATTTACTATCTGGCCTTTACAGAAAAAGTTTGCCAAACTCAGAGAGAAAAAGAGAAAAGAGCTGAAGATCAAGTCTAAGGACAGAAGTCAGGAAAAAAATCAAGGACCCCCTGCAATTGAGGCTGAAAAGCAGCAGCCAGGAAGGTCGGAGGGAAACCCCAAGAGTGTGGCATCTTCAAAACAAAGAGAAGAAAGTGTTCCAAACAAGAGACAATGGTCAACTGTGTTAAATGCCACTCAGGTAAAAATAAAGATACAGCTTTTGAATATGGTAGTATGGGACTTGGTGATCTCTGTGAATGGTCTCAGCAGCATGGTGGTAGGGGGCAAGACAGAGAGGAAAAGGTGAAAAGGTGAGAAGATTCAAATAACGCATCTAAAGTGTTTAGTATTTTACTTAGCACACAGTTGGGTAGAGTAATTATCACTGAAGCTGACACTGTTGGTGCCCATTCTTATCCCTTCACATTTTAGGAATATCAGTCTGACATCTAATTATGCAGATGTTCTTGATTTTATTTATTTTTAAATTATTGTATTACATGTGTAAATATATTCCCATTGACCCCACCCTCACCCCACCCCACAGATGTTCCTGGTTTTATTTGCCTGAGAACCTTCTCTGGCTGCTGGAGTCTGCTCTGCTCACAGGCAACAGGCTGGAGCTGCTGAGGAATTAATATCCCCAGGAGCAGGCCTCTCACCATAGTAGTTGCATAAATACACCAGTTCCTTGCTTTTCACCCAGAGTAACTCTAAAGCAGGGGTAGGGAGCCTTCTTTTCTGCCAAGGGCCATTGGACACTTACACATCATTCGAGGGCCATACAAAATTATCAGCTTAAACTTAGCCTGCTATGTTTTGTCAAATATTTCATTAACTCACCCCTAATGCCTTGGAATGGCAAGACCAAATGATTTCATGGACCTTTTACCCCCCTCGGGCCGGACATTCCTCACCCCTACTCTAAAGTGTGTATTCTGCAGAGTTCCCCAGTAGGATTAAGAATGGTAAAACCTGCACTGGCTGGCATGGCTCAGTTGTTTGAAGTGCCATCCCTATACATCAGAAGGTGCCAGTCAGGGTACATACCCAGGTTCGGGGTGCAGTCTCTGGTGTGGCATGTGTGGAAGTCAACAGATCGATGTTTCTCTCTCTCTCCCTCTCTCTCTCTCTCTCTCTCTCTCTCTCTCTCTCTCTCTCTCTCTCTGTCTTTCTCCCTTCTCCCTGTGATAAGATCAATTAAAAGAAAAAGAAAAAAAAGGAAACACCTGGAACTTAAGCAAATTGAAACAACCACCTTCCAGAGATTTGATTCATAATTATGACACCCCAAGTAACAGTGAAGATTTGGATTGATCATGGCCCCAAGTGTTAATGGGCCCCAGCTCAGGCTGAAGAATGACTATAAGATGAGACACTGAGGACTGAAACCATCTATATTCACATGGCTTACAATTATGGGAGCTAAGAACATGTTAATACTTTTCCTCCCACCTTCTAAATTCTTTTGGCTGGGCTAATAATAACCAAGTTAACAGAGACAGATTAACAGGAGAAAATCAAAGTTTAATACATGTGCATGGAGAATTCACATAGGCATCATAATTCCATGAAAATTCCAAAATTAGTGAGGCAAACATTAATTATACAAAACAAATTTGGACAAAGGAGAAAGGGGGGAACGTGGTAGTAGTTTTCAGAAATGGGAATGGTTGCTTTATAGGTAGTTGAGGAAGAACAGAACACACATGGCAGGAAAATCCTTGCTAGGCTACTCAGACACAATGGGTCCCAGATGTCACTAGCTAACAAGAGATCTAGAAGCCCTTGTTTACCACACTTAATTCAAATTTAAGCTAAGGCTGTCTCCTAAGATCTCCTTCCTGAAACAGGTTTCTCTGTCTGAATCTTTTGGGAAAAGGGGGAGGGTCAACAACTCTTTTTGTTGTTTTTTTAAAATATATTTTATTGATTTTTTTTTACAGAGAGGAAGGAAGAGGGACAGAGAGCTAGAAATATCGATGAGACAGAAACATCGATCAGCTGCCTCCTGCACACCCCCACTGGGGATGTGCCTGCAACCAAGGTACATGCCCTTGACCGGGATCAAACCTGGGACTCTTCAGTCTGCAGGCCGATGCTCTATCCACTGAGCCAAACCGGTCTTGGCAACAATTCTTAATAAACAGCTTAAACCTAATATCCCAGTGGCTCATTTGTTTTAGAGTGTTAGCCCTTGGACTGAAGGGTCTTGGATTCGATTCTGGTCAAGGGCACATACGCCTATTGTAGCCTCAATACTCAGCCCTGGTTGGGGTGCGTGTAGGAAGCAACCAATCTCAAGCAGTTGATGTGTCTCTCTCACACTGATATTTCTCTCTGTCTCTCCTCTTCCTTTCTACACTCTCTAAAAGTCAATGGGAAAAATTGAAATAAATATATACTAGTATATATTCCCAAAACAGCTTCAGGGTGGCAGAATTTTGGTTCCTTCAGTCAACATTAATATAATTTTATTAATTCATTGTCATCTTCAACATAACTACTATTCCAGGAACTTTTTGACCAGGAAGAGAAAAATTACAAATAGTTTTATTGTTCATTTCAGGAATTTCTCAAAATCCCATTTAAATGAACATTGAACTCAACTTTTCAAAAGATGACTTTAAATGACTGCTTATGCTGTGTGGTAAGCAGAATAATGGCCCCCCAAAGATGCCAATGTACTAATCCTTGGAACTTCTGAATATACTGTTATATGGCAAAGGGGAATTAAAGTGGCAGATAGAATTAAGGTTGCTAATTTATTTGACCTTAAAATAGCGAGATTATTCTGGATTATCTAAAATGGCATACAGTGATTACTAGGGTCCTCAAAATTAGAAGAGGAAGGCAGAATAGAAGACCACAGTAATGTGATTTAAGACGGACTTGACCAGCTGTTTCTGATTTTGAAGATGGAAGACAGTGGCATAGCCTAGGCACGTGGGCAGTCTCTAGAAGATGGAAAAGGCAAGGAAAGGGATTTCTCCCTAGTGCCTCCAGAAAGGAGTAGCCTTGTTAACCCCTTGATCTTTACCCAGGAAGACTTGCTCAGACTTCTGACTTACAGAATTGTAAGATGATAAGTGTGTGTTGTTTTAAACCCCTAAATTTGTGACAGTTTGGTACAACAGCAATAGAAAGCTAATATTCTCTCCAATATTACAGGCACAAAGCTTGTGTGCCCAATGCTCCAAAAGAAAGGCCAATATTTAATAGATCAGAGTTTAGAGCAAGGAAAGGTTTATTAATCTAGAAAGCCTAGCTTGAGAAGATGGGAAAATTAATTCTCAAATCTACTTTAAGACAGCTCAAAATTCAAGCTATATATATCTTGGGGAGAAAGGAGGATGAGTGAGGAAGAAGTGGGTGAGGCCTATAGACAGCCAGGGAGCTGAATAGAGTTAGGGATGGGAGCAGCAATTATTTTTTCACTAGAGGCCCAGTGCACAAAATTCGTGCACTTAGGGGAGGGGGTCCTCTCAGCCTGGCCTGTGCCCTCTCACAGTCCAGGAGCCCTTGGGGAATGTTCATGTCTGACTGCTAGCTTAGGCCTGCTCCCCCGGTAGTTGGACATCATTAGGGCTGCCATGGAGGCAGGAAAGGCTCTCGCCACTGCCGCTGTGCTTGCCAGCCCTGGGCCTGGCTTCTGGCTGAGCAGCACTCCCCCTGTAGAAATGCACTGACCACCAGGGGGCAGCTCCTGCATTGAGCATCTGCCCTCTGGTGGTCAGTGTGCATCATAGTGACTGGTCATTCTGCTGTTCAATTGATTTGCCTATTAGCCTTTTATATAGGACTAGAGGCCCAATGCATGAAATTCATGCAAGGGGCTCTGTCCTTGCAGCCATGACGGCTTGCCTTGGCTCTTACAGCTGTGGCTTTGTCTGGAAGGATGTTCGGAAGGTCATTTGTCAGTCTGGTCTAATTAGCATAATATGCTTTTATTATTATAGACTAAGGGCCCAGTACACGAATTCATGTACCTTGAAAGAAACTATGGGCTGTGACGCTGGGGTGGGCACAGGGGCGGGTCTCAGGCCATCCTCCATGCCCCTGCCCAGCGCCTCCTGCTGTGGCCCCTGGTCCTGCCTGCCAGCAGCCCTGCAGGCCTCACTCACACCTGCTGACACCAGCAGCAGGTGCAAGCACTGGCAGCAGGTTCGAGTGCCAAGCTGGACCCCAGCACGCAGGAGCAAAGAATTTTCAGTGACCAACAGAGGCTTCCCCTAATGACAGCAACTGGGGGTCTGGCACCCCCGGTTACCTGCTCCACGGTCCTGCTGCAGCTGAGGCCAGCCATATTCCATGCTCTGCTGCCTACTGCCCACATCCTCTGTGTTCTGTGCACACTACCTGGTAGTCAGTGCTTGTCAGAGCAATCAGTTGTTCCCCATTCGGTCTATTTGCAATATTAGCCTTTTATGTTACAGGATTCTATTTTGAATTTGCATTAATACATTTCCTTATACACAAGATATATAGATGAAATCTATGTAGATATAAAGAGTGAAGCTTAAAAGAAATAGTTAAGTAATTTAGAAAGAAAAAATATGTATAGATGCTGGCGAATTACCAGCTTTTTGGGCTAATAGAAACATTTTCATATGCACAGTTTTTACAATAATTTATTCCAAAACTCTTGACTTTTATTAAAAACGATCTTTAAAATGTTTCAAAATTAGTAGAAAGTTACACACACACACACACACACACACACACACACACACACTGCAGCTTCAAGGGGCTCCTTCATGGAAAGAAAACAGGTGAGAGGCAGATTACCAAGTGTTTTCCAAATAAAGAGCCAGAGGTAGTATCTCTGGACAATTAATCACTGCGCTGCCTTATATAAGAACCTTTGAAAACTCCATCTAGTCCATAACTATTATTTGACTCCCAATGAAATTATAGTTTGCCCTGACTGGCAGGAGGTCGAGGTGAAGGAGCAGTGTTTAAAATCATATTCTGAATAGGTTTAGGGGCAGAAGAAGATCAGAAGACGGGGGTGGGGTGGGGGTGGGGCTGCCTCAGCTTCCTGGGGTTCAAGCGAGGTGGGAGCACCCTCCGCGGGCGGTCCCCGCACGCCGCCTTTTCGGCGGGACCTGTTGAGGGCCCTGGACTCGGGGCTTCAAGTCGGCACGGAAGCCGGTGTGGGGGCTTTGGGAGCGCCGGTGGCCCGAGCCCTTCAGCTGAACCCCAGAACCGGTAGATCCGGCCGGGGCCGGCGCCGCCCTCCGCACCTCGCTAGCGGCTACGCGCAGGAGGCTGCGTGTCCGGGGGCTGGTCGGGTCCTGCCCGCCCCGCCCTCCGAACGCGGCCTGCCGGGCCCGGGCTCGGGCCTCCGCCGCCGGGGCAGGCGCTGGTCCAGCCCGGGGTCTTCGGGCCCAACAGCTGCGCTCGCCCCCGCCCTCAGCACCGGCAGCGCGGCCCCCGCCGCCAGCCGCCCCCGGCTTCTCCGGCGGGGCGGGGCCGTCGCCGTCACGTGACGCCTCGCTCGCCGGCTCCCGGTCACATGGGCGGCACGGCCGCTGCGTCAGTCAGTCCTGGCTGCGGGAGTCGAGCCGCCGTCGTCTCCGCCGCCGCCAGCTGACGGGGCGGAGATCCGGGCGCCAGGTCCTCGTCAGCCCGCCCCCGCCGCCGCTGTCGGCCGTCCCAGGCTGGGCCCGACCGTCATGGACGGGGTCGGGACCGCCGCCTGTTCCGTGTGAGGTGCGTCGCCCCCGCCGGCGCTTTTCGAGACCTTGCGAGCCCTCGGCGCGCCCCGGAGCCTCTCGTCCTTGGCAGCTTGTCGCCGCCTCCCGGCTGGGCTCGAATGCGCGTCGGGTGAAGGTGCAGGCCCGGTCCCCTCGCCGCCGCCGCCGCCGCCGCCGCCGGGAGATGGTTCGGGCCTAGCGGAGCCGGGACTGGAGGTGAGAAGCCGCGGGGCTGCCTGAGGGCCGGGCCGCGCCGCGCCGCGCCGCGCCGCCGGGGAGGGGCGGGCGACGGGGGCTGGGGTCCACCGGGTGGTGCGGGGGGGAGGCTCGGGGACACCCTCCGGGCCCGGGCTGCTCCATCCGCCTTCGTCTCTCACCTCCGCGTTCCACTGCCTTCTGCCCACGTAAATAAACTAACCAAACCCTAACCCAAACGCCCAGAAACCCACCCTCCTCACGCCGTTTCCTCTCGCCCCTTTCGCCCCTTCGCCTGTTCCTTTCCTCAGCAATTCCGCCGGACTGTGTGGTGACTTTTTAGCCACCCCATTTCAAGCCGTTCCTAGTCAAAAGAGAAAATAAAGGCCTAGGCTCTGGCCATCATAACCCAACTAGTTCTCGCTTTCCGTCTCGCGATCCTGCTCACCGTCACCCTCCTCCTCGGCAAAAAAAAAAAAAAAAAAAGGGGGGGTGGTGGGAGGACCGGCGGAAAATACTCCGCCTTGGAGCAGCGGAGGGGGCTAACTAAAAATGGGGGTGCGGGGGCGTGATGCTCGAGCCCCCCCCCCCCTAACTTGTGAGTCTGCCTGTTAGCGGGCTCTGCGGCCGCTTGCGTTTGGATATTGATGGCGAGCGAGGCCTTTTTCCTCCTCCAGCTGCCTCTGCCCGGGGTTAATCTCGTAATTGACGTCAGTGCTTTGTTCCTTCCACTTTGCTGTTCCTTCCACTCCTGGAGGATGGATGGGTGGATGGATGGGTGGATGGATGGATGGATCGTGGGGTAGAGGAGGAGTTTGGGGAGTCTCCTTCTTGCCGTTTCTTTCACAAACGAGGTTGTTATTGGTATCGAGTTGAAAGGGCCGATCTGAAACGATGGTGTTCCAACTCAGACGAGTTCGATTAGGGCTCTTGCACTTAGTTGCAATGGAGCATTGCGGGGGTTTCTTTCCTGTGGGGGCCGCAGGGTTTTAAAACTTGGGCTTTAGTCCCTTTCTCTGTGACCGGAATTTTCCTTGATGGAATCTAAGCTATAGGTGCCCGTGTGACGAGGATATTGGTAAACGTCACGTTTGAAATGTGTGTTGTTGTGTGTGTGTGTTTTTTTTTAGGACCTCGATGTTACAAGCGCAAAGCTTTGTTTTCCATATTCATTTCTACAAAGCTTTGTGCAGTGCTGCTTTTATTTTAACCGCCCCCTTTAACTTACGAACATTGAGATATTTATGAGACATTTCTTAATTTGGCATTTGGTAAAGATCCTTTGTGGCCTCAGAATCTGCCTAGAATCATCTTCGGTCATATGTGCATAAAGAAGTATTGGCAAGTGGCCACTTGGTTTTTTAACAAAGCTGGCTTCTTAAATTTCTCAGGTTAATTTTTTTTTTAAATTCAACATTGCGTTTTTCAGTTTTCAAACACAAAAAAATTCTCAATAATTGGTTTTTCGTTATCTTTTAGAGTTAAATTACTGGAAACAATTAATGCAGTTTTATTTTTTTAATACCAGCAGTTTCAGTCTGTGGTGGCTTGCCGGCTGGATGACTGGTGTTTGTTAGCTCTACAGGAACAGTAGGCAAATTTTACTTTAAATAAAATATTGTGTCAAGTGGGGACAAGATAAGATGTCTGTGAATGACCCAGCTTTTACTGTTTGGTTTAAAAAAAATAAAAAAGGAGCTTAGCTGTGTTAATTGGAAAGTGTCTACAATTCTGTGGTATGAAGGTGATTACAGTGCTTTTGGTGACGCTATGTACTTAAGAATTCTTAAAGATAAAAATATTTTCATTCGGATTCACTTTCTACTTGTCACATGACATACATTCTCTTTTCTGTGCTCTTTGAGTTATTGTATTGCCTTTTGTAACAGTTGATACTTTCTGCTTTGCATTGCAATTTTCTTATGTCTGTTGTAGTGTCGTTAGAGCAAGAACTTTATTTATACCTCTCTCTATCCTCCCCAGTATTTTATACAATTAGTAGATTGAATTTGAATGTGATAGCCAACCTATGATTTCACAAAAAGGTAATCTAAAGAAAGCTGTATGACCAAGTGATAAGTATTTGTAGAGGAAAATGTGACTGTCAGCTACAGAAGATGAAGCCTTCTGAAAATAATATACAGTATCTTACCTTTTTTAAAGAGTTAAGGTAAATGTAATGGTTGAATGTGTACCTGAGAGAAACAAAGAAAACAGGTATTTCTCCTTGTGTGGCCATCTACTGGTTTAGAATAGAGTCCAAAATATATGAGTCTTTGTAGAATTTTTCAGAAAATCAAAGAGGTGTTTTTTAAGTATTGAAGGCACACCTGTGCAATGACCCGGAAGTACAGTCTGAATTATAAAAATTGACTTAAATTTTATTATTTTAGCTCTAGTCTACAGATATCTTACCACAAAATCTTTCCTATATAATATAAAGGTTTCCCAGTTTTTGAACCCCCAATTACTATATTTTACTCATTTCTTGTTTTATTTCTTCTTTTTAAAAAAATATATTTTATTGATTTTTTACAGAGAGGAAGGGAGAGGGATAGAGAATTAGAAACATCGATGAGAGAGAGACATTGATCAGTTGCCTCCTGCACACTCCCCACTGGAGATGTGCCCGCAACCAAGGTACATGCCCTTAACCAGAATTGAACCCGGACCCTTCAGTCCGCAAACTGATGCTCTATCCACTGAGCCAAACCGGTTTCAGCTATTTCTTCTTTTCTTAAAAAGATAGATATCACATCACATTTCTTAAAATATGTCTATATAGTCTTTTATTTTATTAATATATTTTTATTGATTTCAGAGAGGAGGGGAGAGGGAGAGAAATAGAAACATCAGTGATGAGAGAGAATCATTGATCGGCTGCCTCCTGCACACCCCACACTGGGGATTGAGCCTGCAACCCAGGTATGTGCCCTTGGCAGGAATAGAACCCGGTAGCCTTCAGTCCTCAGGCTGACGCTCTATCCACTGAGCCACACCAGCCAGGGCTATTTCCTTTTATAAGTTGGAATAATTACATTTGATTTCTGGGAAGGTGTATACCAGTCTCAGTTATTGTGAAATAAGGTGTAGTCAGTGACTTAAAACTGCTTAAAGCTAATCTGACCTGTTACCTTGCTGCTTTTTACTTTGATTTAAGAAAAGCATCCCTACTTCTAGTATCTCCCTACACCCACTTAAATTGGTTACTTGAAGTGATACTCCAGTACATGGAGGAGGGCAGTAATAAGCATTCCAATTACTGAGTTTTTTGGCTGATCATGTGCATTCCTATTTGTCTAGATGTTCATTTTTCATAGGCATCATATCCTGAGAATTTTAATGATACTGGCACATAGAAAATGTTAGAACCACTGAATCCATTTCCAAAATATTCCAAAAATATTTTAATATTGGGACTACTTAGTCTATATTTGAAGAAAAAAATCTTATTTTAAATATATTTGCTTCATCAGCTATTATTTAAAAAAGCTGTAACCTGAGGAAAGGCATTTCATGTAACTTTTATCTTCCTAATGAGCCATGGTGGTGACTTTTAGTGGGTATTGTTTTAAATTACTCATTTTGATAATTATTTCCTAGGATAGGTAAAAGAACTCCATGTATTCTTTTCCCAAAGTGTGTGTGTGGTAGGGGAGGGGGGTGTAAAAGCTAGAGGGAGTGGGAATCAGATATTGATTGACAGAATAGATTGCCCTAGACAGCCAGCATGGTTTGGCTATCCAGATATTGTCATGATCTGTCCTAGGACTAGACAAGAACTTCACCTGGGGCTGCTTGGAGCCTGAACGGGTCTCCCATGATTTTGTCAATTTGGAGCTGCCTAGAGAGTTATAACTTTTCACTTTGAGTTTTTGTTTTCATTGTCTCATTAGGGTAGGGACAGTTTTACGGAGAGATGAGTACAGGTGAATATGCTGCATAGACAGGCCTTCCCACTTCTTTGCAATTGCTTTCATTTTTTCCATCAGGAATATCATTTTTCTCTCATTCCTTACCTCTTAAAATTTTACCATCTTTTGAGGCCCAGAAGAATTAAGTTTTGCTTAATTCTTCACTTCCATTGTGACCTACCTCCCTGGAATCCTATATCACTTTGTATTTCCCTTAATTATTTGTTAGGCAGCAAACTTGGGGGCTATAGCCTGCTGGGTGACATGGAACACAATGTATTTGGGAAGACACACTAGTAAAATAAAATTGGTACACTATTTCATTATGAATCTCTGAAATAAAATTGGTACACTATTTCATTATGAATCTCTGAAAAATAAGGATTAAAACAATAATCCAATATAAAATTTCACTAAAAAATTAACACTAATTTCTTATTATCATTGCATACCCAGTCAGTGTTCAGATTTCCTTGATTATAGTTTCTGCCTTTTTTTTTTAAGTATATTTTATTGATTTTTTTACAGAGAGGAAGGGAGGGATAGAGAATTAGAAATATCGATCAGCTGCCTCCTGCACACCTCCTACCGGGGATGTGTCCACAACCAAGGTGCGTGTCCTTTGACCGGAATCAAACCTCTGGGACCTTTTAGTCCGAAAGCTAATACTCTATCCATTGAGCCAAACCAGTTTTGGCTAGTTTCTGGTTTTTTTTTAAAAAAGTGTTTTTATTAATTTTAGAGAGTACAGGAGAAGGAGAGTGAGATAGAAACATCAGTGATGAGAGAAAATCATTGAAAGGCTGCCACCAGGGACTGAGCCTGAAACCCAGGCATGTGTCCTGACTGGGAATGGAACTGTGACCTCCTGGTTCATAGGTCAACACTCAGTCACTAAGCCATACCAGCTGGGTTTTGCTTTAACAGTTTGAGTTAGAATCCAAATAAAGGGACATACTATATTACATTGGGTATGTATCTCAACACTCTTCCTCCCCCCCACCCCTTACTTTCTATTGGTTGCTGTCTTTTTGTTCTTGTTCCCATACAATTAGTTTGTTAAAGAAACCAGATTTTTGCCTTATGAGATTTCTCATAGTCTGGATTGTGCTGATTGCATTGTTGTGGTTTCATGTAATACTAGTGACCCAGTGCACGGATTTGTGCACATTGAAAGGAAATTAATTAGAAGGTGGCTAGTGGGGCGGGACTGGGCGAGATGGGCCAGACCCACCCTGGAGCCAACCTCCTGGGTTCCCTCCATGACCAGCCACACCTGAGGTGGCACTGGGCTTGAAAGGCATCTGCAGAGTAGACAGTCCCTCCATCTGGCCTGCGGGGATCAGGCCAAAACTGGCTCTCCGACATCCCCTGGGGGCTCCCAGAGAGAGGGCACTCTACAAAGTTGTTCTTGTACAGGGTGTGGAATGCAAATGCAAGTGTGCAGTAAACCAGATTCAGGGCTGACAGTGCCCCAGCAACAACATTTACCCACAGCCAAAGGTGGAATCACACAGCCCTGCGAGGAATCAGGCTCCCTCCTCTCTGGTTCCAGGGCACCTCACCCAAGAACTGCTGCTGCCAAGTCACTACAGCTTGGCAGCTCCTGCATCGAGTGTCTGCCCCCTGGTGGTCAGTGCGCATCTTAGTTATTGGTCGGAGGGACACTTAGCTAGAGGCCCAAATGCACAAAATTCGTGCAAGGGGCTCTGCCCTTGCAGCCCCAGCTTTGTTGGGGAGGTTGTCCAGCTGTCTGGTCTAATTAGCATATTATTATTATAGATGTTTTTTTGTCCTTGTTTTTCCTCTAAATTAGTAGTTACATTTAGGAGCTTGATTTGATTCAGGCTTGAAATTTTTTTTCCCTCCTCATCTGAGGTTATTTTTTCCATTGCTTTTTAGAGAGAGTGGAAGGAAGGGATGGATGGGGAAGAGAGAGATGTGAGAGAGTCACATTGATCGGTTGCCTTCCAGACTTGCCTTGACTAGGGCCAGCGATCAAACCTGCAACTGAGGTACACGCTCTTGACCAGGAATGGAACCTGAGACCCTTTGGTGCTCTGACTGTGGCTCTAACCATTGAGCAATACTAGCTAGACTATTAGGCTTGATACTTTTTTAATGGCAAGAATACTTTGTAGGTAGTGTGCACCTTCGCCCTGGCTTCTCATCCTATCAGGCCAGTGAAATTGCTCTTACCAAGGCCACTTGTGTCTTTTATATTGCCAACTTGTGTAATCGTTGCTTACTACCTCTTTTTGTACTTGATAGTTAATCATTTGATCCTTGATACTGTTTTCCTTACTTTGATGACTGTTCATTTACTACCTTTCTACCTACTAACTGCTTTTTTGCAGATTTTTAATTCTTGGTAATTCTTTGAGATTGGTATTCTGGATTTTAGCCTTGTCATTTCTTCTTCACTCTTCTGGGTAATACCATCCATTTGTATTGCGTAGCTATTATCTCTAAGTGTTTTGTGGGCACCAGAACTCTTTCATCCAACTGAATATCTCCCTTTAGTTTGTCTAAATAGGCACTTTGTTTTATTTAGGAAAATAGCATGAATTTACCTTAAGCCAAAAGAATTAATTGGGAACATACTGGGTATCCTACAAATTCTAAGAAAGGCAGGTAGATAGAACTCAGGAACAGTTGGATAGAGGAGCTCTTTGTATATTCAGCTAGGTCTCTTGCTGCAGACCAACTTTAACACTAATATCTTCTGAATTTGAAATCTTGTATCTTCTGCTATCAGAGAGATACTGACCTAGGAAAAGGGGACTCATTAGATTATGTATCCACCTCTAGACCATAACTTTGGTTGAGGGGCTACATTGTAATAAAATGCTCTAGCTGCTCTATGCCAGAGCGAAGTGCAGTAAAAGGTACTCTTAAAACATAGTTGAGCCCTAGTGGATTTGGCTCAGTGGATAGAATGTTGGCCTGCAGACTTAGGGTCCCGGGTTCAATTCTGATCAGGGACACATGCCAAGGGGGCATACAGGAGGTAGCCGATCAATGATTCTCTCTCATCATTGATGTTTCTATCTCTCTCTCTTCTCCTTTCCCCTCTGAAATCAATAAAAATATATTACACAAATAAACAAAAAATATATTTGGGGCCCTGGCTGGGTAGGCTCCGTTGATTAGAGTCATCCTGTCATCCTGATACACCAAGATTGTGGGGTTCCATCCCTGGTGAGGACACATACAATACTCAACCAGTGAATGTATAAATAAGTAGAACAAATCAATATTCTTCTCTCCCTCCCTTCTTCCTTCCTTTTCTCTCTAAAAATCAATAATAAAAAAGAAGAGATAAACTTAATTGGGCCACCTCATTCATCCCATGGCTATTTAGTCCTACTTTTTTTCATACTTATATTAAATATTTTTAAACATAATTTATATATATCAGTAAACAACCTTATCTCTTCTAAGGAGACTACCCAAATTCACATCTAGCTACAACATCCATATGCCATTATTCTCTGAGTTCAGGTTCTAAAGGTGAGATACGTTGTTAATCAGGTCTAGATATGCTTTGTCACATGTCTGAAAATTGTTTCTATAAACTAAATTTAATCATCCTTAACATAACTGATACACAGTGGTTGGGAAACAGAATAACTAAAACGTATGAGAGGAGGGCAGAGGAAGATAATTGTTGTAACACATATCTGGCTAGACAGGTATGTATAAGGTAAATGATACAACCAGCAAATTATAGGGGCCTTCGTTTGTTGTCTTTCTTAAAAATGAAGTGAATTTTTTAACCAAATGAAGATTTTTCAGTTCTGTCCACTAGTGTGGGAACCTCTTTCATGTCCTGCGTGGTTCAGAGTTCGGGTAATGGAGGAGGCTGCGCGCAAATGAAAAGAAACACTAGAAAAGTATTAATTTGGCGATAATTGGGGGGCCAGGCGGGAGCCTTCCTCTAGTACAATGGTTCTCAACCTGTGGGTCGCGACCCCTTCACAGGGGTTGCCTAAGACCATCAGAAAACACATATTTCCCATGGTCTTAGGAACCAACAGACCGCTCCTCAGTGTAGCAAAGTGTAGCAATGTAGTTTACTGTTGTTATATGAAGACTGTTACCCATGCTACACCATGATTCAAGACAAAAAATTTCATTTATTTGTAATTAGAAATAAATATTTCACAATATATAATTACATATTGTTTTTGTGATTAATCACTATGCTTTAATTATGTTCAATTTGTAACAACGAAAATACATCCTGCATATCAGATATTGTTATGCCCAGAGTTTGGGGTCCCCAATAATCAACCACTAAGGAGCCTTTTCCGATGCAAAAGCAGAGTCTTTATTCAAACTCGGGTTTGGCTCTCAGCCTCTTTCTGGCGCAGCAGTGAGACAAGAGAGCGAGCCGGGCGGGAACAATGAGTTATATGGGGTAGGATAATTGGGAGGGCTTAGGAAAGTAACAAGGGTTACAGAGATTGGTTACTTGAATTAGGGTCTTTCTGTGGTTTAGCCTTATTTAGGACCTTTGCTGTGTTCCTGGAGCTTCATTGGTCCATTCGGGTGGTGGTCGGGGAAGCTAGGACATTGCTGGCATACCTGTGGCCCCTCCCAGAAAAGGGAGGGAGTTTAGGCAGGGGCCCAGCCCTATAGGACAAGATGGAGGGGAGTTCATTTCCTTTCATTCCCCCCTTGTTTTGGGACACATGTCTCAATCATGAGATGGGATGCATTTCTGCCTCCTCTTCTGTTGCTAGAGGCCGGTACTGGGCTTGTAACCATTAATTGGACTACTCCTATGGGTTCCTTGACAAATTGGACCAGTTTGTTAATAATATAAGGACCAGAAGTTAACAGCATTAAGGAGATTATAAGGGGTCCAAAATGAGGGTGGAAATAAGAGTAGTTAACCATGGGGACCAATTAAACAGTGATTCATACCAAGACTGAGACCACTCCCTTCTAGCCTACGCTTCTGCTATCCCTCTCTTATGAGGGCCATGGATTCCTTAACAACTCTCAGGCAGTGAAGTCTGACTCTGGGTCAGGTTCCCCGTGTTGGGTGGACCCAGGTCGCGACGCAGTCTACTTTGAGGGCAGTGAAGGTTGTCAGCACTATGACGTAGGGACCCTTTCAACGTGGCTCAAGGGTCTCCCGGCGATGTCTCTTGACATAGACCCAGTCCCCGGGCCTATGCTGATGAGGCGTCGGGGCTGGGCCGGTTTCATAGCAGTGAGACGAGAGAGCGAGCCGGGTGGGAACAATGAGTTATATGGGGTAGGATAATTGGGAGGGCTTAGGAAAGTAACAAGGGTTACAGAGGTTGGAGGTGCGTCCAAATGTCCTCGTGCGCCCTCTGGAGCATTCTCAAGGAAAGAAACAGTTCTTGACTTTCAAATTATGCAAGAAATTTGGCTTTAAGATTAGGGATAATAGGGGGTGGCCAGCCGAAGATGATTTCATAAAGAGTAAAACCCGGGGTGTAGGGGGAGTTCCTAACCCGATTAAGGGCATATGGAAGGAGAGCCACCCAGTCCCCGCCAGTCTCCATGGTCAATTTGGTAAGGGTCTCTTTTAGAGTTCTATTTATTCTTTCTACATGCCCTGAACTTTGGGGCCTATAAACACGATGTAATTTCCAATTTGCCCCAATGGCCTTGGTCATTGCCTGCATTACCTGCGAGACAAAGGCTGGTCCATTGTCCGACCCTGTCTCAGCGGGAAAACCGTACCTGGGCTAGATGTCTTCCAGCAGCCTCTTAGCTACTGTATGAAGCTGTTTCATGCTTAGTTGGGTATACTCCTACCCACTCAGAGAAGGTATCTACAAATACTAAAAGATATTTATAGCTATACTTTCCTGGTTTAATTTCAGTGAAGCCTGTGCTCCAGGCTTGGTTCCTCTGAGCCGGGTTCCTTTTTCACTTGGCCTGGTTCTCGCGTTTATGAGTTGACAGGTCGTGTAGGTGGATACAACCTGCTCTATTTTGATGTCCTGTTGGTGGGTCTTAATTCTGCCGTGTTGAATTAATTCCTTTAATTTGCATGCCCCCAGGTGAGTGGACCAGTGCATGTGTTCTAACACTGTAACCCCAAGCCAGTCCAGTAGTATGAGCTCCTTGTTTGGTGTGTACCACCAATACTTTAATATCCTGGACGTGGGGAAGCCTCCTGATCCGCTGCAGCTCTTCCTGAGAATACCCAGGCTGATCTGACAAGACTGGGTCCCTGGGGTCTGGTAGTTGTAAGGCCATGGTAGGGACCAAAGTGAAGGCTGCTGCTTTGGTTGCCTGATTAGCCTTTTGGTTACTTCTTGCCACTGGGTCATCTGCCTTTTGGTGCCTTTGGCAGTGGATAATGGCTAGCTTAGCGGGGAGCCACAAAGCCACAAGCAGGTCAGGAATTTCCTATTCTTTATTGTCCATCCCTTTGCTGTCAATAGCTCTCTCCTGTTAGATCGCCCCATGAACATGAGCTGTAGCAAATGCATAATGGCCATCTGTGTAGATGTTAAGCCGTTTCCTAGCCCCCAGTGTCAGTGCCTTGGTGAGTGCAATGAGTTCTGCTCACTGAGCTGACATCCCAGGGGGCAGAGCCTCCGCCCATAGTGTCCGTGTCGGTGACCACTGCTGCACCTGCATACCTGCACCCGTCTCACATGAAGCTGCTTCCATCCGTGAACCAGGTGGCCTCTGCATCAGGGAGGGGCGGGTCAGTCAAGTCTTTCCGGAGTCCATGCACCTGCTCCGGAATTCCCGCACAGTCATGTAGCGGGGCATCTAGGTCAGGGTCAGGCAGCAGGGTAGCGGGGTTGGGGCCACACTTGGATGGAACCGTACTCTAAGAGGGTTGAGCAGCAAGCTTTGACAGTGAGTCATACGTGCATTGCTCATCCATCTATCAGGAGGCTGTTTTAGGACCCCCTGAATGGCATTCGGGGTTGTAATATCCAGATCTCCTGTCCTAGGGTCAGTTTGTTGGAATCCAGAGGCAGCAATAGCCAGCTGACCCTAGGAACTCCCTTACTTCTCTTCGGGGGGGTGAGGGGGGCAGGGATCTTCAGGACAGTTTCTTTAAAGCAGCTAGAGGCTCATCCCTTTCCTGCTGTATGTTCCCTACTTTGGTCAAATTGGTAGGCTTTCTAGCAGCCATGCAGAGACCCCCCATTAGAGTCTGGCAGTAGACCCGGAGCCTCTCCTTACCTTCTGCCATGTTGAAGTCCCATTCAGGTCTAGTCAGGGGAAAGGAGGTGTCTGTCGAGCCTGGTTGGTGCTAGGGTTCACGTCCATGCCTGGGACTAGCTTCCAGGCCTCATTGAGGATCCTCTCCCTCTCCTCGGTGGTGAATAGGACCTGCAAAAGCTGCTGACAGGTAGCCTGATGGGTGAAAAGAACAGAATCTAACAAATCGATAAGCCCTGCCGGCTTCTCAGAGAACTTAGGATTCTGTGCTTTCCAGTTATAAAGGTCACAAGTGGCAAAAGGCCAGTAGTGGTGGGGCTGATTGCCATCTGTGTCGGGGGGGGGGGGGGTTGGGCTGCAGCATGCAGTTCCCTCTTAGCCCTTTGCCTGGTAAGAGGTGGGCTTCCTACTGGAACTGCGGCCATACCCGGAAGCCCGCCCCTTTCCGGCAACCTGGGTAACTGGTATGGCGGAGGGAAAATTAACTCTTCTCCAGTTCCCCCCTGTAAAACTGGGTGGAGGGGATCAGGAGCTGATGGCAGGGTGGCTTCCTTCTCCTTCTTCTCTGAAGTAACCGCCTTCTTTTTCTTCTGTTTCCTGCAAGGCAAGAATGGGTTCCGGCTCCGGAGGGCGCGGAGCTAGGAAAGGTTTAATCTAGATGGGAGGGTCCTCTACGAGATCCTGTCAAGTAATAATGTAAGGGAGTTGATTAAGATGGCCTCCCTTTGGCAGAGAAATGATTTCTATGACCCGGCGAATGGTGGGGAGGTCAAGAGTCCCTTCCAGTATTGAGGGCCGGCCACGCGCTGGAACAAAAGTTTTGCCATCTGCTTTTCTTCACTTCTAAACTAAGGTTGTTAGCCCTTCTCTTAACCTCTCTAAAATGATCAACCATAATACTCAAGGGGGTAGCCTGAGTCTGTCCCATAACGTTTGTCCAATGAGCCCACAAAAGTACACAGAAAGACACAAAACTGATCAAAGAGATAAAACACCCAAAAGCAGCCTTCCGATCCCACGGAAACAAAACTGATCACTGGACGATGGCCGTGTGCCAACCATTAGGAGCGACCCACTTTGTCCCAGAGGTTTGAGGGGATTCCACGTCCCTCGTGAGGAATCAGAGCGTCCTCTGACTCCTCCCGCCCGAGATCCACCCGTGTGTCCACTTAGACCGTTTCGGGCACTACAGACTTCAGAAGTGAGCTCGCACACAGAACAGAAACAGACAACATGCAGACACTTACCGCGGTCAGACGGACTCTGGATTGAGAATCCAGGACGGGCCCCCCAAATGTTATGCCCAGAGTTTGGGGTCCCCAATAATCAACCACTAAGGAGCCTTTTCCGATGCAAAAGCAGAGTCTTTATTCAAACCCGAGTTTGGCACTCAGCCTCTTTCTGGCGCAGCAATGAGAGCGAACCGGGTGGGAACAATGAGTTATATGGGGTAGGATAATTGGGAGGGCTTAGGAAAGTAACAAGGGTTACAGAGATTGGTTACTTGAATTAGGGTCTTTCTGTGTTTTAGCCTTATTAGGACCCGTGCTATGTTCCTGGAGCTTCATTGGTCCATTCGGGTGGTCGGGGAAGCTAGGACATTGCTGGCACACCTGTGGCCCCACCCAGAAAAGGGAGAGGGTTTAGGCAGGGGGCCCAGCCCTATAGGACAAGATGGAGGGGAGTTCATTTTCTTTTAATATTTACATTACAGTTCATAACAGTAGCAAAATTACAGTTATGAAGTAGTAACGGAAATAATTTTATGGTTGGGGGTCACCACCACATGAGGAGCTGTCTTAAAGGGTCGCAGCATTAGGAAGGTTGAGAACCACTGCTCTAGTGGAAGACGACCCCTTCCTTTGGCCTTGCCATTCTTTTTATTCAGGTTTGGGATACACCCTTTGCCCTGAAGCAGGCAATTCCAGTAACAAGTAGATTATCTTATCAGTAAGGATTTACATGATTATTTGATGAGGAAGTTGCTTCAGCTACCATTGTCTCAATTAGATAGGGAGTGGCTAGCTCTGACCTTTCAGAGCTTCAAGGTTGACCAGCCTTCCGGGTTCCTTGTCCACACTTTCTATTAGTGAGACAATTATTGGTTTCTGGCACACTAGGAAGATTTTTGTTTTAGATTAAGATTATCACTAAGGGGACAGTTGAAAGGAATGTTAGGGGAGGACAGATCTATGTTGTCTTATTACAAGGCGGCAAACTATGGTTAGTCGACATAGTGCTGCCTGCTTTTGTTTGTTCTGTGAGCCAAGAATGGTTTTACATTTTTATTTATTTTTATTTTTAAAATATATTTTATTGATTTTTTTCACAAAGAGGAAGGGAGAGGGATAAAGAGCTAGAAACAGTGATGAGAGAGAAACATCAATCAGCTGCCTCCTACACGCCCCCAGCTGGGGATGTGTCCACAACCAAGGTACATGCCCTTGACCGGAATCGAACCTGGGACCTTTCAGTCCACAGGCCGACACTCTATCCACTGAGCCAAATCGGTTTCGGCTGGTTTTACATTTTTAAATGATGGGGAAAATCAAAAGAATATTTTGTGGCATGTGAAAATTATAGGAAATGCTTTTTTGGAAGCTCACATTTTAATGTTCATAAATACAACTCTTTTGCTTATATATTATCTGTCATTGCTTTTGCTGCTGCAAAGGCAGAGTTGAGTAGTTGTGACTATATGGCTTACAAAGCCTAAAATATTTACTAGGAGGCTTTAAAAAAGTTTGTTGACTACTGTTTTAGCAGATCAAATGGGCCTTCGTAGACATTTGGGTCTGAGGATTGCTTTAGGGTTGAACAGTAAGTTATAATGCCCCTATTTACAGTAGTAGTTGTTATAAGTTTTTGTTTTATTGTAGATACACATATATGTACAGTATACATATAAATACACATACACAAACAGGTGGGATCTGGACATTAGCCTAGTTTTAGTTAGGGAATCAGACTTGACAGGTCTACTATACCTTAAAGGGAGGATCACACTATAGGTTACATTGAACATGGTTGCCTTTAGTACAACCATGTAAATGGGGGAATTTCCAGAAAATCTGGGGTGAAGCCAGAAGCTGGTCAGATAGTCCCTATAAGTGTTCATTATGTACAGATTAATTATTTTGCCACTTCTCAATCCCCTCAACCCCAATTCTGTTCCTTTTCTTGTCTTGGAGAATGTACTACTATCATCACTTTTTCTAAAAATATGCAAGTTGTCCCTGACTCCTCTATTTTACTTCTCACATCTGGCTTTCCCAAGTTCTACTTCCTTAACATCTTTGAATCCAAACCCTTTCTCTGCATTTGCTGCCTTAATCCAAAGCCTTCAACTCTCACTTGGATTATTGCAACTATCTCATTTGTTTCCTTATTGCCAGTCTGATCTACTATACCCTGTACCAGAATGATTTTTCCCTCGAAACTGCAAATCTGATTTTGTTACTTTAAACTCCTTAGTAGTGTTCCATTTTCTGTAGTATTCTTCTACCTGGGGATACTTAGACATTAATGAGTTTTATGTAACTTCTTAAGGACTGCTTTATAGCGAAATACTCCCTTGGGAGTTTGTTGCTGTGTTTAGATTTTATTTATTGTGTTTGTGCCAAGCTATAGTCCCTTGTACTAAGATGATATTGCATTGGCTCAGGAGGGAATATTGGAGAGTAAAATTAGACCATGTCGTAGTACGTGTTAGTATAGGTAGGCCAAACCTGAAAGAACTCTGGCATAGTTGGTGATGTCATCTTTTCACCTTTCTGGTGGACCCCATCTTTGTAATTAACACAAAACAATTTGCAGTGTGGGTGTTGTGTTTCCAACTTCAGCAGTGGTTTATATACTTCATATGTATTTAAATCCAGTAGATTTTGATAAGGTAGGAAACCACAAATGAACAAGATTGCCACAAATGAACAAGTTAGCAAGTGAGACATCTTTAACATGGACACTTAAGGACTACTAGTTGGTCTGGTGTATAAAGTTGTATATCCCAAACTAAAAAATAAGCACAGTTATTAAGCCCATTTTGTTAACATATTTATAAGCATTTTCTATATTAGTATTATTTTTTAAAATATATTTTATTGAGTTTTTTACAGAGAGGAAGGGAGAGGGATAGAGAGTTAGAAACATCGATAAAGAGAGAAACATCTGTCAGCTGCCTCCTGCACACTCCCTACTGGGGATGTGCCCACAACCAAGGTACATGCCCTTGACCAAAATCAAACCTGGGACCTTTCAGTCCATAGGCTGACGCTCTATCCACTGAGCCAAACCGGTTTCGGCTGTACTGTATTAGTATTATTGAAGTCAAGTCTAGAAGTGATTTAAAAATATAGAACCAGATTTGAGACTACATATTTCAGGATTGAATATGTCATTGGTCTAGTTTCTGTAAATCAACACAATCTGTTACATTCACATTACTTAAAATTTTATTTTATATTTAGATTTTAAAGTTGTTTTAGTCTTACTGTTAAGTAAGAGCTATAAACATAATGATTTCCTACCTAATTTTTAATTTACATATTTTTATTACCATTATAGTAAAAAGTCAGAGGAAGCTTGGAGGGTGTTTTGGAAGCAGGTATACTATGTGGTTAGCTTTGAAATAGATGAATTTAGAAATAGGGAGAAGTAAAGGACTACTAAGTAGAAGGGCTATTTTGAGTAAAAATCTCGATCTGAATGTATGTAGGTTATTTTCAGGCTCAGATAAATCCTGAAGGCTTTATAAAAATAGATAAGAATTGAACTATAGACAGCTTGAAATCCTTTTATTGCATAAGATTCTCTTAGCTCTGTTTTATAAAGATGTAAACGTAATTACCAATGCATACATTACAGAAGTTTCCAGTAAGATGCCTTTGTGGGTTTTAGATATTTGTATGCTTTAAAATAATCTGAGCTCTAGCTGGTTTGGCTCAATGGATAGTCAACCTGTGGACTGAAAGGTCCCAGGTTCAATTCTGGCCAAGGACACCTGCCTGGGTTGCGGGCTCAGTCCCCAATGGGGGGGCGTGCAGGAGGCAACCAATCAATGATTTTCTCACATCATTGATGTTTTTATCTCTCCCTTTCCTTCCTTTCTGAAATCAATAAAATATATTCAAAATAAAATAAAATAATCTGAATCAAAAGATGGATTTTTTTCTATAAAAATAACTGTAAATTTTTACTTTTAACCATTTTCTATATGCATTTATTTATCTTTGAAGATTAAAATAGGCTTTTTGGTTTGATTTTTTTGTTGTTGTTCATATGCTTTTAGAGTTTGATAGCAATAATTTTTTAGGTAAGTTTACACCAGTTAAATTTGGTTTACACATTTCTAAAATATTACTGAAAAAAGAATAATTTGAATGAAAAAATAATTTGATTTGGTTTTGGTTCAAAAATAGGTACATGGTATATAACTGTATTTAGTATTACTGAGAGAAATATTGTCTAAAGGGAGTCAGCTGGTTACATGTAAAATGAATATTCATATATTCTTAGACTGACCCTTAATTATGAGTATTTGTATATTTCTTTCCTTGAATTGAGGTTTTACATTGTCTAGTATTTTTAAAAGAACATACCAGTTTATTGGTAATCAGTCTGGCAAGTACTGTTTCAAATTATTTATTGAACAATGGGATAATTGCTTAACTACATGATAAGCATTACTTTTAATACTGTTTGGCTCCTAAGATGAGGAAATAAAGGTTTGCTTTATCCCAGAAGTTTCATGGAGGAAGTGAATTGAATTATAGTTAAAGGAAAAAAGTTGTAGAGCTTGACAAATAAATATTTCAGTTCTGGCCTATCTGAAATACAGTGGCACCTCGAGATACGAGTTTAATTAGTTCTGTAACCTTGAGGCGTGGGAAACTATGAGACGCTCGAGTCGAGGTAAACTGGTGGGTGGGTCGTGTGTAGCCGGCCAATCCACACGATTACTCCTATCTCAAATGTTGCTCATATTTCAAAGCAAAAATCGCTCGCTCGACGGCTCGTATCTCAAAATCTCGTATGTTAGGGCACTCGTATCTTGAGGTACCACTGTAATTAAATGCAAATGTTACAGTTGCACATGGTGTCTGATTTTAATGTAATATTGATTATTTTAATGAAGTACTGATTATTTTTATTGTGAAATACCAGTATTTTGTGATATTAGGTAAAAATACCATGATCTCTGGGTATTATTTCCTAGTAAGTGCGATAATGTCTTCTTTCTAACCATGCTGTGAAATTCATTAGTT
This sequence comes from Lasiurus cinereus, assembly GCA_011751065.1. Taxonomy (NCBI): domain Eukaryota; kingdom Metazoa; phylum Chordata; class Mammalia; order Chiroptera; family Vespertilionidae; genus Lasiurus; species Lasiurus cinereus. The sequence goes on from JAAGEH010000293.1 coordinate 6,620,841, forward strand.
TAATCATTCAGGTCATTATATACTAGGTTATTGTATAGATATGCAACGCTGAACAAAACAAACACGTTCCCTGATTATTGTCTAGTGAGAGAGGAAATATTAATGAACATAAAAATAAATATATCTTAATTGTGGTCAAGTATTCTGAAGGCAGAGGGAATGTATGCATCCATTTTCTGAAGCTGGAAAGAGCATTATACCCAAAAGGCCCCTGGTGGGAATTGGGAGGGAAGAGTTGTAAGATATAATTTGAATCTGATGAAATACGCAGGAATAAGATCAGGTAGAAAGTCAGATCAGGGCTCTGTAGGCCATGTTAAGAACCTTAAAGTTTATCCTAAGGCAAGTGGAAAGCTTATTAAAAAATGTAAAGCAGGGCTTAGATGACATGATCTGGTTTGTGTTTTAAAGACATCACTTTGTAGTATGAAATGTTGAGTAGAGGGAGACCAGGGGAACTAGGAGCCTTAATTAGAAGGCTGTAGCATTCCCAAGTTGGAGATAACATGATGGCTTGTTTTGAACAGTGGTGTGGAGAAAGAAGTGAACAGATTAATTAAAAATATATTTTGGAGGCTATATTTATGGATTGGATATGGAGAGAGGTTGAAGGGAGGATTCAGCAAGAGCATTTGCTTGGTAGGAGAGGATCACTGGATTAGTAGTTGATAGAGGCAGGGGAAAACAGATCAAGAAATCAATTTTGGATATATTAAGATTGAGATTCCTCAAAGGACATGATCAGTGAGTGTCCTTAGATATATGGTCTGTATCTTAAAAGAGAGAGATCTGATATGGAGAATATTTAGGTATTTGGATTCTAGACATATAGATGGTATTTCAAGCAATGAAATTGTGGGAGAGAATTTAGACTGAATCAGAATAAGACCCATGGCTGAGCATCAACTTTTAAGAAATCTGATAGGTTGAAGCAGAGGTCTGGAGGCACGTGAGTGTGAGTGCACAGAGAGGGCTGCAGCAATTACTGAGGGAAAATTGGGAAGACCAGGGTTACAAAAGTCAGTAGTACTACATTAAGGAACTTCGTGGCTGAATGTGTTGAATGATAGTCAACTAAAATGATAGAATGGAGAGTTGGGGAAATCTCAGAATTGATTCAGGGAGGAACTAAGATGGTGGCATAGGTGAACATCTAAACTGCTGACTTGCACAACAGTTTCAAAACTACAGCTAAAAGACAGAATGGACATCATCCAGAACCACAGGAAAGCTGGCTGAGTGGAAATTCTACAACTAGAAGGAAAGAGCGGGGGGTTCACGGAGACTCAGAGGAGCTGCAAAAAGCTGAGGTACATGAGTAGAGAGGATGGGCAACAGAGTGCCTGGCTGGCTTCCTATAGTGGGAAAGAGATGGAAACTCCCAACTGCATGGAACCTCAGTTCCAACTGCACTGAACCCCAGTTTTGGGTGAGACTCATACAGGGGGAGTCTGGACTGTCGTGAAAAAGGAGGAGTGCACAGAAACTTAGGGGAGCTGCAAAAGGCAGAGGTTTGGAGGTGCACGAGCACGGGTTCACACAGAGGGCTGACTGCTGGTTATGCCGCTGGCTTTCTCTAGTGGGAGGAAGATGGAACCTCCCAACTATACTGAAATTCAGCTTCAACTGCACTGAACCCCAGTTTTGGGCGAGACCCTGGGGACCCAGACTCATACAGGTCCCCAGAGCACACGGAAACTCAGCGGAACTGGAAAGGCAGACACTGAGATCCAGGGGCCACGTAGGGCAGGGCTGACGGGAAGCCAAGGCTGTCTGCTCAGCCCTGAGATTCCACCCCATCCAAGCTGAACACAGAGGCTTTGCAGTTGTGCAAGTCTTGTATCATAAGGCTGACTCCAGCACGAAGTTCTCCCCACGTAGATACAGCTGATCCTCACAACCAATTGGCTTGGATGTCAGTTCCCCCCAGTGATACCAACAACAATCAAGATTTAACTACAACAAGGCTGTACACACAGTCCACAAAAGGGTGCACCAAGAGAGTCTACCTCAGGTAACTGGGGAGGCGGAGCTACTGGGCCATATAGGACTTCTAGCACACAAAGCTACTCTACCAACTCAGGGAGGCAGCGAAAATGCAGAGACAAAGGAACAGATCACAAATGAAAGAAATGGAGGAAAACAAATGACTGGATGTAGAGTTCAAAACCACAGTTATAAGGTTTTTCAAGAATTTCCTAGAAAAGATGGATAAATTTAGCGAGAAACAAGAGGAGATAAAAAAGGACCAACTAGAAATTAAACATACACTGACTGAAATAAACAATATTATACAGAGACCTAACAGCAGACTAGAAGAATGCAAGAATGAAGTCAAAGATTTGAAATACAAAGAAGCAGAAAACACTCAACTGGAAAAGAAAAGAGAATCCAAAAATTGGAAGATAGTGTAAGGAGTCTCAGAGACAACTTCAATCCTACCAACATCAGAATTATGGGGGTGCCAGAAGAAGAGAGAGAGCAAGTTACTGAAAACCTATTTGAAGAAATAATGACTGAAAACTTCCTCCACCTGGTGAAAGAAATAGACTTACAAGTCCAGGAAGTGCCAGAACCCCAAACAAAAGGAATCTAAAGAGGACCACACTAAGACACATGATAATTAAAATGCCAAGAGCAAAAGACAAAGAATATTAAAAGCAGCAAGAGAAAAACAGTTCATTACCTACTGAACAATCATAAGGGAGCACCCATATGATTGTCAGTTTATTTCTTAACAGAAATTATGCAGGCCAGACAGGAGTGGCAAAAAATATTCAAAGTGGTGAATAGCAAGAACCTACAACCAAGATTATTCTACCCTGCAAAGCTATCATTCAGAATTGAAGGGCAGATAAAGAGTTTCACAGATAAGGAAAAGCTAAAGGAGTTCATCACTGCCAAACCAGTAATATGAAATGCTGAAAGAGATACTCTTTAAGAAGAGGAAGAAGAAGAAAAAGGTAAAGATAAAAATTATGAACAAATATATATCTATCAACAGGTGAATCTAAAAATCAAGTGAATTAAAAATCTGTTGAACAGAATAAACTGTTGAATATAATAGAATCAGGGACATAGAAAGGGAGTGTACTGACAATTCTCAGGCAGAGAGGGGTGAGGGATGTGCAGGGAGAGACTGGACAATAATCATACACCTATGGATGAGGACAATGGGGAGGGAGGTAAAGACACAGGGAGGGGGGTGGGAGTCGGGTGGAGGGGAGCTGTGGGGGAAAAAAGAGGAACAATTGTAATAGTCTGAACAATAAAGATTTATTAAATAAAAAATATAAAATGATAGAATGTCAGCTTTATCAACATGGAAATCACTAAAGATCTTGGCAAAGGGGTGGAGTGTGGGAATTTGAAAACAGAGTGTTGAATAGTGTTTGGATATATTTTGGAAAGCAGTTTGTCTATATCTACTAAAATTGAAGATGCTCCTATCCTGCAACCTAGCAATTCCACCTGTAGGTGTCTATCCTAGAAAAACTCTCAACTCATTGGTACAAAGAGATATGTATAAAAGGGATCGTTACAGCATTGTTTGTCGTAGCAGAGAAATGAGAAACTAAATAACGATCTACTAGAGAATACGTAAGTTGTGTGGATTCACAACAGGGAAAATAAATGAACATGGGTTAACCTTATAATGCTGAGAATGATGAAAAAGACTCAGAATCTTTAGAGTGAGTCCTCTTGAGAAGCTTAGCCATGAACAAGAGTAGAAAAATAAAGAGTGAGTGGTAGCTTGAGAGAACTACAGGGTTAAGACTTTCTTTTTTAAAAAGAATATGTTTGAATGGTGATAGAAAGGATTCTTCATTAGAGATGCTGAAGTTGAAGTTGCTGAAGAGGAGTCAGTAAGGTCTAGGAAAAGAGCAAACTGAGCACACTTATTCTTTGATAGAAAAAGATACTTTTTCTTTTATAATGGGAAAGTAGAGAATGGATGCAGATGTTAGCACTGTGAAAGTTGATGGTTGGTTGAGAGGATTTCCTTCTGACTTTTTTTTAAAGACACATTTATTCAGTGTCATGATCAGATGATTACATTTAGCAGTCAAGAGCATGGATACAAAAAAAAATCTACATTAAAAAGCTTTGTTGGAATTCTTTCCACTTTCCACAGAACAGAAAGTAAAATAGCGTGTTATACAGTTAGTCACAAATATAGTCCTCGAATTTTTTTACACATTCACATGAGTATTATCTAATATACTAGAGGCCTGGTGCATGAAATTCGTGCACTCAGGTGGAGGGTGTTCCTCAGCTTGGCCTGTGCCCTCTCGCAACCCAGGAGTCCTTGGGGGATGTCCGACTGATGGCTTAGGCCTGCTCCCCACGGGGAGCACATCTTTAGTGCTGCCACATAGGTGGGAAAGGCTCTTGCCACAGTTGCTGTGCTCTCCAACTATGAGCGTGACTCAGGGCTTCTGGCTGAGTGTGTAGAAGCACACTGACCACCAGGGAGCAGCTCCTGCATTGAGCATCTGCCCCCTGATGGTCAGTGTGCATCATAGCCACCTGTCATTCTGCTGTGAGTCTATTTGCATATTAGCCTTTAATTTATATAGGATGTCTTCTTTGTAGCAATTATGTCTTGCCACCACTGTGCTAGGCTGAGTTCACAAATCTGTTGTAACCTGTAGCTTCCCTGTCGCTTCTCCAACTCTCCTCTCCTGCTAAGCTTTGTTTCTTGAAGTAATTAAAACCTTCTGCCAATACCATATAGCTACTGCTGCTGCTGGAACTGCCATGGCCACCATAGTTTTATGGTTTGGCAAAGTATTGGCCTCCACAACCATAGGGACCAGAGCTTCTGCCTCCAAAATTTCCTTCTTTCATAGGTCCAAAATTTGACATTGATTGTTGTAATTGCCAAAATCATTGTAAGATTATGCCACCTCCAAAATTGCTTCCATCATTACCAAAACCATTGTTGTCATCCCCACTGCCCTACCACCACCATGGCTACTACCAAAACTATCTTGACCACTAAAGTTTCCTCCATGACAAAAGTAGTCAGTTCCACCAAAACCTCTGCCATGATCACCTCTGAAGTTTCCAGAACCACTTGAACCTCTTTGGCTGAATGAAGCATTGACCACCTCTTGCTTAATGGCAACAGTTGTAGTCATTCACAGTATGGTATTTCTTTAAAAAATATTAAATCTTTATTGTTGAAAGTATTACATATGTTATCTCCCCCGCCCTTGAAATAGTGTGGTATTTCTGAATGACAGTCTTGTCTACAGAGGTATGGTCATCAAAGGTTACTGAAGCAAAGCCTCTCAGTTAGTCATGATTTCAGCCACTTTGCTTTTCCCTTACTGTTCAAAATAATCTCTTAGGTGATGTTCTTCAGTGTCTTCTTTAATACCACTCACAAAAGTCTTTTTTCACAGTTAAGTGGGCACCATGTCTTTGAGAATCTTCTTTTAAGATAGCCCTCTCTGGTTTCACAGATCTTCCATCCACTTTGTGTGACCTTGCATTCATGGCTGCATCCACCTCCTCCACAGGTGGCACACGTGACAAACTCAGAGCCTCTGGAGTGCTTGGTGTTTGAATAATCCATCACCACCTCAAAATATCAGGTCCCAATACATGATTTTGCACAGAAGAAAATTGACAAGTCTGTGTTACAATGACCAAGGAAGACTGACTGACTGTTCCTCTGCAGGCCTGATTGCGAGAGGATCCCCACCGGTGCACAATTGGGGCTGGCAAGGGACGCAGGGGTTGGCCAGCAGGGAGGGACTTTCGGAGGGCTCCAGGGCATGTCTGGCCCATCTTGCTCAGTCCCGATCGGCTGGACCCCAGCAACAAGCTAATCTACCAGTCAAAGCATCTGCCTTCTGGTGGTCAGTGCATGCCATAGCAACTGGTCAACCAGTCAACTGCCTGCTTCTGGTGATCAGTGCACATCATAGGGAGTGGTTGAGTGGCCTTAGCATATCATTAGCATATTAACACTTTGGTTGAATGGCCACTAGACACTTTATCATATTAGGCTTTTATTAATAGGAAGTTTTCCTTTAAGCACTGCTTTAATTGATCTGATATGGTTTAGTATATAGGGTTTTGTTTTTATTATTTTATAGGACTGTCTAATTTCCTTTGTGATTTCTAATTTGACCAGTTGGTAATTTAGGAGTATATAGTTTAATTTCCACATATTTGTGAATTTCGCAATTTTTCTTTTAATTTCATCCCATCATGATCTGAGAACATACTTTGTATGATTTCAATCCTTTTAAACTTATTTAGACTTGTTTTAGGGCCTAACATATAATTTTTCCTGGAGAATGTTACATATGCACTTGAGAAGAATGTATATTCTGCTGTTGATGAGTGGAGTGTTCTATACTTATCTGTTAGGTTTAGTTTATTGTAGTGTTGATCAAGTTCATCATATGAGACCCTGAGAGACTCTAATATTTGTTCCATCCTTATCCTTTATCTTTTGAATAGCACCATATTATTTAAACTAGAGGCCTGGGGTGCAAAATTCAGGCATGGGTGTGGTCCCTAGGCCTGGCCGACAATGGATGCGCGAGCATCTGGCATGTAAGAGCAGGTCCCAGCTGACCTCTGGGCCCTGGGCAGCACCTGGGCTCCCAGTCCCTGCCTGCCCCACCCTGCCTGAGTCATGGTGCCTTATTCCACACTTGGAGATGCGGTGAGCACAGCCTGACACCAGGGCCAGGGCACAGCATGGGCCTCTGGGCCACCCAACAGTGCTTCATGGAAACTGGGCAGGCAGTGTGCTGTCTCCCAGCCGGCCTCGCAGACTGGCTCCTGTGTGACCCCATGGGAGCCCAACTAGCCCCTATGGTTCTGGTGGCTACGTCCCGGCTCACCAAGAAGAGGCCACGTGGGTGTTGGGCGGGCTCCTCGCGGGTGGGTGCCCAGCACATGAGCAGGGGTGCTTCCCAGCCGTGCAAGCCCTGGTGTCCTGGAGGAGGGTAACGGGGAGTGAGAGCAAGCTCAGTGGACAATCCCGTCTTCCCACCGCACCTCTGTCCCCCCACGTAGCTGGTGAAAGGTTGCAGCCCCCTACCTGGGTACCACGGGAGGTCGGTCACCAACACCCACCCCCAGATCCCCATTCCAGCCCTGGGCCTGGCCCCCGATCAGGCGATCAAGGCCTGCCAGCTGCTGGTCGCCATCTGCAAGGCGATCAGTTGAGGCTTGGCCCCCTCCCAGCTCCCTCACAGCCTGAGAGCTGGGCAGTGGCCCCACCCCCTGCCACGGCTGCTGGTTGCTGTCTGCGGGGTGATTGGCAGGGCAATCAGGCCCCCACTTGCATCCGCCTTGGCCTGGCACCGCCCACTCACCTGCTCCACCATCCTGCCGCAGTCCTGCTCTCATTGGGGCTGGCAGCGCCTCCACTGCCACCTGCTGTCAGTGCTGTGTTGCCGATGCCCACTGTGTTCTACACCGCCCCCTGGTAGTCAGCGCACATCATAGTGAGCAGTTGAACTGATCAGGGGGCAATTTGCATATTAGACTTTTATTAAATAGGATGATGTGAGACCTTAGTTTTATTTTCTCCCACTCTTCCCCCATTGTTTCTGATAGTAAAACAGGTGGTTTAAGAAGAAGGTGGGGAGCATCAATTTAAGGGAATGTACTGGTCTGAAGCCTATCAGGAAGATCAGGAAGTAGAGAAAGAGTTAACAAATGATAGCAATCAAGGATCCTTTTCAAGCTGATAATATTCCTTTTAACAAAATCAGCTTTATTGAGATATAATTTGCAGCCCATAAAATGTACTTGTTTTTAAGTGTATAATTCAATGATTTTAATCAGTTTATAGAGTAATGCAACTTTCACCATACTTTAATTATAGAACATTTTCATCACTCCAAAATGATTTGTGCCCATTTGCAGTCACTTTGTGTTACACTTTAATCTTGTGTAGTGTTAAATGCTCAAATACATTCAGATACTTCTCTCATTTAATCGTATCATCAGTTGCATGAACAATTCAAGCAAAATAAATCTGAGGTCCAAGGAGATTACTTACCTAAGACATATATCTAGTATCCTATCTAATAAAGAGGATATGCTAATTGACCCTCACACCTTTGCAAAGATGGAAGTGTCCACAGCCAATAAGGAGGGAATGTGACTGCCCCACCCTCAAAGATGGCAGCACCCACAGCCACAAGATGGTGGCGCCCGGTCCCCTCAGCCTCGTACATCTTCCTCTGGAGTCCCCCAGTTCCCTCAGCCCACCCCAGCCGCCCAGGGCCAGCCCGAGGCACTGGCAAGCCTTGGATGGTGGCTGCCCAGCTGCCCAGGGCTGGCCCAAGACAAGGCAAGCCTCAGATGGTGGCTGCCTAGCTGCTTAGGGCTTCCCAAGGCTCAGGTAACCAGGGCTGGCCGAGGCTTGTACTGCTGGCAATGGCAGCAACAGAGGTGTTATGGGGCTTTGCCTTCCCCTGATCGCCAGTTTGCCTTCTGCCCCTGATGGCTCCCAGACGGTGAGAGGGGCAGGCCAGGCTGAGGAACCTCCCCTCCAGTGCATGAATTTTCATGTACTGGGCCTCTATCTAAAAGGCTAATATGTTAAGTGTCCGACTGTCTGGGTAATGCAACGCCCGGCTTCCTCTTCCTAACGATGACTGGCCTCCTTGCAGTTTCTTCAGCCCAGGACTTGCTTTATAGTCAGATGGAAACATTTCACATTTTAACCAAATGTCTATGAAGCATTTTCCCATATTTCAGATCTTTTGATCCCCACAGAAGTCCTGGAGTAGGTAGATAGGAGACTCGATGGAATCCTATTTTCTTTTCATTAGCCAGAAAACAAATTTAGAAAGCTTAGAATCTTAACTCCACTGAAAATAAGAAAGAAATGGTGGACCTTGAAAATGACTTCAGGTTTTCTCAGTATGCAGAATATAGTCAAAACACTGCTGCAGTTAAATATTTTACCCTTTGTTCTCCCTGCATGATTTACAATAATAATGTGCTTTGTGTTGATATTTACTGCTTTGTTGCTGACAATTATCTGAAAGAGAAGTTGGCATGCTTCACTGGGCTGGAAAAACTTTAGCTAAATCAGAAAGCAGGTCTAATTTAGTAAGTTTATTCTATATCTGTAAGAAACTAAGTTGACTCGCACATGCCTAATACCTATAAAGCTCTTGCCAACCGCATGCGTGTGTTTTAATCTGTCATTGTTGTGAATTTGGTTGACACTTCTATGATAGAGAAAGGCAAATAGCAAATATTAAAATATTCCTTCTAATTAATTTCCTTTCATTGTACATGAATTTGTGCACTGGACCACTAGTTATATAACCAGGACAAAAAGTCAGGTATCCTTAATTGTTCCATTTACTAAATTGGAACCTATTAAGAGATAATTGCCCTTTTTGTTTTTTGGTTACTAGATGTTTTATGTTTGAGAATTTTTACTAGCAAGGTTGCCACTCTCCATGTAGCTTATCAAATAGTCCTTGCTTATAAGTAAACTACCTGAATTACCTTTGACTTGAAGAGGTCCAGATCAAAATCTCGAATACAGAGGTCGTAGATCCACATTAGGAACAGCATACCCTTTATCAGGGGCATCTGTTGGTAGTGCTGCAAATACTGCAAATTTCGATAGTATTTTGCAGCTTCACTGAAGCAGAACCATCTGCAGTACTAATTGAACTCACGTTGACAGTTGTGGTTCTCAGTTCATCTAGTTCTCTTCCATCAGGATGAGAATTCTCTTAAGAATCTCCTGTAATACTCAAGGGATTCCACAGTTCTGAACCCAGCAATCTTCCCACCTGCATGCCTGGGCCTGACAAGTTTTCTTTTCAAAATTCTTTTATCTAGCATCCCCATAGGTTTTGTTGTGAAACAGCAATTTGCTAATTAAAAACAAAAACAAAAAAAAAACACACACAAAACTGAATCCTATTTTAGTAAAATAGTTGCATGTTTCATGAGGGATATGCAATAAAATAGTTTTTGTACTGCAAAGATATATTTCAAATTGATTTATTTAAACTTTATGTTACTTTTAAGAGAGCTCATATTACTGGAATGATTACTTTTGGAAAACTTTATTTTATGTTAGGCAGAGATATTGATGTGAAAATACAGGAGGAAAAAATGGAGCCTATAAATTAGATGTGATAATGAGTCAAATCAGGAAAAAAATTAGAAAAGAAGGACTACAACTGGGATATTAGTTCTTTTTAAATAATCAGTTAGTTTAGTTCTGAGCTTATTTTAAAAATATATGTATTTTTATTGACTTCAGAGAGTTAAGAGGAAGGAAGAGAGAGTTAGAAACATCAGTAATCAGAGAGAATTATTAATTGGCTGCCTCCTGCACTCCCTATACTGGGGATCGAACCAACAATCTGGTTCATAGGTCAGTGCTCAGCCATTGAGGCAGACCGACCAGGCAGTTCTGAGCTTCATGGCATTCTTATTAAAGAGGAAATATTTAGTTGGATGACTTTTATTTTTTAAGAAAAGAAAACATTTTTTGCGATTATAGGAGAGATTTTATTATGGAAATTGTACCTGTTTTTGCCATCAATGTACAAGTATTTCTTGCATGATTATTTCAGTGCTGTTGAATACATAAAATTAAATCGTAGTTTAAAGAAGACATTTCTGTTCTCTGATCTTTCAGGAATTAAATTTTTTTGAAATGTAAGGAAATCATTAGTTAACATGCCCCTTAAATTCTCAGATACAAATAACTTTGTATGTTCCAGCACCATAGGATAAAAGGTCTATTTGAAACTTGATTGTTAGTGATATACAATTATTAGTTGTTTCAAATGAGCTGGAGAATAATATTGGGTCTTTGGTTTTATTCTCTGAATACTGAAGTGTAGATGCTGTATGGTATTTATTAAACGAAGACTCAAACACTTTTTGTGGTTCTGTAGGGTGCTAAATACTAGGGAGACCGAACAAAGCACACACTATTTCCATACTTCAAAAACCACATTCTTTCTAAGTTTACTAGAAAATTGTACAAATAAGAAACAACTTGAATTATACATTTGGACAACTTAGAGTACTTTAAAAAATACTAAATATAAGGTACTAATTATGCAAATCAGAAAGGTTTATCTTGGAATGTTTTACTGTTCTAACCACTTATAAAAGTCCTCAAGAGTATATTGGTTTTGCTGCCCATTCTAACTTTACTATTAAATTTCCCCCGATCTTTATGGACTTTAATTTTCCGATTAGGTTTGATTTATAAATCATAAGTCTAAAAATGCTGCACATATTAGAACTTGATTTTTGCTTTTGGCTTCCAACAGGACTTTTTTTTTTTTTTTTAAATCAAAACTAGGACAGCCCTAGCTGATTTGACTCAGTGCATAGCATGTTGGCCTGCAGAGTGAAGGGTCCTGTATTCAATTCCAGTCAGTGCTGCACATGCCTGGGTTTTGGGCTTGATCCCTAGTAGGGGATTTGCAGGAGGCAGCCAGTCAATGATTCTCTCTCATCATTGATGCTTCTTTCTCTTTCTCTCCTTCCCTTCCTCTCTGAAATAAATAAAAATCAAAAAATAAGTACTGGTAAAACTAGGACAAATGGTTTAATCTATCTGCAGGGAAGAGTGTTGCAGAGTTCCTGGTAATTCCTTTTCCCAGGGTTTGAAAACTTCTTTCATTATCTAAGTAACTAAAATCCCTGCTGCTATAAATCAACTATTTTCCTTAGTTTATTCTTAGTGAAAAGACACCATACTTTCATAAGTATAGAAATGACACCCTCATTTTTCCCTTCACCCTAAAAGTCTTTTTCTTTTCCATCACAATTTCAACTACTGTTACTAACCCAAGTTAATTTAGATTCTATTGCTGAAAGCCTTGGTTTTGCCATTTATTGAGGTGTTAATTGAAATATTAATGTATTTAGAGCAGAAATGTCGTTTTTTAGGGAATCTAGAGCAACAGCAAAGCTGAGGTCAAACTGCCATAAGGATGGACACCAAGGAAGCTGTGTTTGGGACAAAAAGAAATCAAGATAAGGTAGATGCAAAGTAGAGACAAGCACTGGACCTTGGGGAGAGGGGGTGGTAGGTGGGAGTGGGTTGTATGCCTCTAATGACAGAGAATAGTTAAAGAGTTCTGAAAAGGAAGCCATGGAAGGCTTATAGGAAATATTAAGGCTTTGGGTTTAAGTAGTACTACCTTCTCGCTGACTTTTAGATAGCAGAATACTTTAAAAGTTGATAAGGTTAAGTGTTTCGATGGGGTGGTATTAATTAATAAAAATCATTGCCAAAAACCAACTTCAGCACTAATGCCTGTTATTATTTGGAAGGTGAAAGGGAATCTCCATTTCAAGCATTAAACTGACAAAATCAGTAGAGAACTTTTAATTTTTCCTTTTCTTTTTTGTGATATAAAGATTGTGTTTTTTTCCCATAGCAACATGAACCGTGAAGACCGGAATGTGCTGCGTATGAAAGAACGGGAAAGGCGGAATCAGGAAATTCAGCAGGGTGAAGACGCCTTCCCACCTAGCTCTCCTCTCTTTGCTGAGCCATACAAAGTTGTAAGTTGTCCTTCTCTGAATGTTTTTCCTCCAATACTATGACATTTAAAAAATGTTTGTTACTATTATTTTTTAATCAGAGAGGAAGGGAAAGGGAGAGAGAGAGAGAGAGAAACATCAGTGATGAGAGAATCATTGATTGGCTGCCTCCTGCATGCCCTCCACTGGGATTAAGCCCACAACGTGGGCATGAGCCTTTGACCAGAATTGAACCTGGGACCTTTCATTCGCAGGCCTATGCTCTGTTCGCTGAGCCAAACTGGCTAGGGCAATACCATGACATTTTTATTTTTAAAATGTTTAAGCTTGAATTTTTATATTAGATAAGAGTTATCATGTATACCATTTCTTGATGAATTTATTTTGTTGGGGTACTTTTAATGGAGTATAACATGCATACAGAAAAGTATACAAATTGTGTTGTAAAGAATTTTCACAGCATGAACAACCTGATAATCAGTATCTAGATCAAGAAATAGAGTGTTACTAGGGCTCTGAATCATTGTCATTGCCTATCTCCACCCCAATTGCTAGCCTATAATTTTGAAAATGTCATCTGGGTTGGCTCAAACATTCATGTCTGTATTCTTGGCTCTACTACTAACTTTGGGCAGGTATTTCACCTTGATGAGCCTTAAGTTAAAATTTTGTGAATCCATCTTCATTGTCTGCTGTTTCCTAGGTTCTTCGGGTATAACATCAATCAAAATGAATACATTTCATAGATTCTTTGTTTCTGCCTATTCTGTTGCTTGATTAACTAGGTTTCAGTGACTTATTAGTATGTTTGAATAAATTATTTTCAGTATCAATCTTTTTCTTTTGCTATTATCACATAATAATTATCTGATTTTCTTTCTAATGTACTTAATGCTTAATTAACAATGTCAGATTTAGAGTAAAGCATATTGTCAGAGTTATTCAATAAATGGAACCAATTGCTATTTTTATAACTACCATTGTGCTTGATTTGGGATGACATAAAACATTGAATGGTACCACTTCTGATGACTCTCATGTAGCTGTAGTGACCATAGATGTCTCTAATATTTGATTTGGCTTTGGGTTTTATTTGAACTATTTTTACATTTTAAAGACATATTTTGTATAATAGCTATAATACAATGTATAGCAGCAGTAATGACCATTATTGCAATAGTATGAGATTGAGAAGTTGTGTTAGACTTTTTTTTCTGATGAAATATAAATGTAAGAGCAAAAAATAAATATAAATAAATAAATGTAACAGCATATCCTGGATTTACCCTTAGAACATTTAATGTTTATGGATATTATATGAGATCTATAAAAGCCATGTACCCAGAGCTTTTAAGGATTCTCTAATAAAGGCAGTTAAACTGACACGATTTATATGAGTATATCACAAAACCTGAGATTTGGGATTAGTGATTAAAATCATATACCATTTATTTTGTAATTATGCTGTAATGAATTGGATTTTATTTCTAATCTTGATATTGTCTATAAGTTGCTATATATTTAGCTCTCTTGTTTAATAGGGATCATACTGATTTTCAAATGATTTAAAGTCCTTATTGATTCATGCCAACCACAAAATAAAATAGTGACTCAGTCTTGATTTCCTTTTTTAATGTAATTGGTAGACTTTTTTTCATGTGTATGAATGTGAAAGAGTCCTAAAGCTTGGATACATCTTGGACTTCCTTATTATTCAAGAATAATTCTTCAAGTTTAAAGTATGTACTATGGACTTCAAATAGTGGAGCATATATTGGTCAGAATTAGTAGTTAGGATTTAAAATTTATTTATTCATTTAAATTAAATTTATTGCGAGAATTTAAAACTTTTACCAATGGATTTTCTATGCTTAATTTGTTACTGGGACTTTTCTTAATTTGATGAGTCAAAGTAACAGAGGAATTAAAATTTAAAAAACAGTAATTGGGTATAACTTGTTTCACTCAATTTTTGAGTTATTAGAAATATAATGCTTTCCTAGACTATGTATGAATAATCTGATGACCTGGAACTTAATTACATAAAGGCAGATTACTTTGCCTGTTCTTGAAAAGATTTTCAGTACTGTGTCAATGTATTTATTGGTGAAATTTGTATTTTTCTGCTCCTGGAACTTATTATATATATTTCTCAGTGTCCTATAGAATATTTGTGTTTTAGCATGAATGTGTTTCACTTTCAGTGCATTGTTTTCACTATAAAAATTATATATTTGGAGTGTGCTTTGAGTTGTTAACCTTAAGATATGAGGAAAGACCCTTTCCATTTGAAGTTTGAAAGTCACTTTAGAAGCATCTGTTATTTCAATTATGCTAATTATATAATTATATTTTACATTTCTTTGTAGACTAGTAAAGAAGATAAGCTATCAAGTCGTATTCAGAGTATGCTTGGAAACTACGATGAAATGAAGGATTTCATAGGAGACAGATCTATACCAAAGCTTGTTGCACTTCCCAAGCCTGTAGTACCACCGACAGCAGATGAAAAATCTAACCCAAATTTCTTTGAACAGAGACATGGGAGCTCTCATCAGAGTAGCAAATGGACTCCTGTAGGACCTGCACCCAGCACTTCTCAGTCTCAGAAACGGTCCTCAGGCTTACAGAGTGGACACAGTGGCCAGCGGACCAGTGCAGGTGGCAGTAGTGGCACTAATAGTAGTAGTCAGAGGCATGACCGTGATTCATATAGCAGTAGTGGGAGCAGTAGCCGGAAAAAAGGCCAGCATGGATCGGAACACTCCAAATCACGCTCTTCCAGCCCAGGAAAACCCCAGGCTGTTTCTTCATTAAGCTCCAGTCATTCCAGGTCTCACGGGAATGATCACCATAACAAGGAACATCAGCGTTCCAAATCACCTCGGGACCCTGATGCAAATTGGGATTCTCCTTCCCGTGTATCTTTTTCAAGTGGGCAGCACTCAAATCAGTCTTTCCCACCTTCATTGATGTCAAAGTCCAGTTCAATGTTACAGAAACCCACTGCCTATGTACGGCCTATGGACGGACAGGAGTCCATGGAACCAAAGCTATCCTCTGAGCACTACAGCAGTCAATCCCATGGCAACAGCATGACTGAATTGAAGTCTAGCAGCAAAGCACATCTCACCAAGCTGAAAATACCTTCCCAACCACTGGATGTAAGTCACATATTTAGAGCTTTTAACATTGTGACTATGTGGAGCAGTTTACCATGAAATTGTAGTTGAACTTGAACTGTGTCTTTGTTTTAATAGTACGGAATGTAAAAGTTTAAAGGAAGACTTGTGATTGACTTCCAAATAGATCCCTAGAGTTGTTAGCTTTGCCCTCTTGGGCAGTAGAGAAAATAGCATTCATTGTTTCAAACATTAAAATGATTAGTTGGTTATAGAATAAAAGTACGATCTATGAATATCTTAGATTTCCTACTGGCCAGGTGGCTTGGTTGGTTGGAGCATATTCCCATACCAGGTTGTGGGTTCCATTCCTGGTCAGGGCACATAACCTAAGTTGCATGTTCTATCCCTGATCGGGGCACACACATCTTTCTCTCTCTCTCTCTCTCTCTCTCTCTCTCTCTCTCTCTCTCTGTCTCTGTCTCTTTCCCCGCCTCTTCCCCTTTTCTCACCTCTTTCTCCCTCTCTCCCTCAAATCAATAAACATATTCTTGGGTGAGGATAAAAAAGAAAGAAAAATAATTAAAGATAATGTTAGTAGCTGAAAATCACAGCTCATAGCTTAAAACGCTGGGGTAGGGGTCAGTTAAAATGCTATTTTGAGAACATTTAAAACTTTCCTGTGGCCTTGAAAAAATTCATTATTGTTGGTATTTGTCATCTAATTACTCCTCTGGAGAGAAAAAAGTGGTAATTTGTTCTTTATTCAAACAATATGATCCTTAGAATTTTAAAATTTTTTGGCATATTGTTCATCTGAAAAATTACATTTAAAAATAATTTCTAATCTGAGAAAGATACTCCAAAGCTTTTGAAAAATACAAAGTTTTTGAAGTCATGTACAGTTTGGTGATTAAGATATTTTTAGTTTTTGAGAAATTTGTATTTAAGAAAAGTAGTCTAAGTATTTTAGTAAGTGTTCTGATGTGGAGTAGTGGAAGCATAAGTACTTTTTTAAGTTTTGTTTCTAATAATGTTATTGAATTTGTACAACAAATGATAAAATTCTAATAATAAGTGACTTCAAATCTAATGTGTATTTCTTTTCTTCTTTCCTAAGGCATCTGCTTCTGGTGATGTGAGCTGTGTAGATGAAATTCTTAAAGTAAGTTGTGTGTTTTCTTTTTAATAAGCTCTCTTATTATGCTCTGCCACTCTCTTACCCTCTTTACCCCTCTATTTCACAAAGGATCTAAAGCAATAGATTGTTCACATGTGTAACTTGATAATGTTCATAAAAAATAATTGACTCTTTATTTTATGCTTATATTCATACTTAGGTTCTAAATCACTTGGTTTGTTTACTGTTTGTCCTCAAAGAGAGGTTTTTGTTTTTAAGTAAAACAAATCTCAGTCTTAACTGTTGGCCTTAAAAAGAGGAAGGAACCAAACATAGTTTTTCTGGTTTATCTGTTAATAATTTGAAGTGCTAAAAAAAACTCGATAGCTATCAGTCAAACCATCATATTGAAAATAGCTTGCTTTGTAATTCATCTGTATACACTGATCAAATCCTACACTGAAATACCTCCTCTGAATACTGTATATTTTGAGTGTTTAATGGAATGTTTAAAAGTGACATATGACCAAAACGTATATTCCTCAATTGAGAAAAGAAAAAGAGGAAGTCCATTGATGTATCTCAGTATTATGGTACATTTTGTATATAAATATTTGAATTTTTTGACAAGCTGCTCACCTGAATAATTACACTTAAAAATTATTTCTAATCTAAGTAAAAGACAGATATTTTAAAGCTTTTGAAAAATATGAATGACAAAATAAAGTTGCTTTTGACTCATTAGAGAAAAACTGTCAGAAACATAATACTTGTATTTTTTGCAAAAGCCCCTAAATTTTTGTCTATACTGGCATTTCAATATGGATACTTTTGAAAGATTAGTTGCATTGGTCACTTTTACTTTATTCCCTCTTTCTTTCCTTTAGCCCAGTATAATCTTTCCTTTATCTCTACCATTTTGCTGAATCTGTTTTGGGGACTTCATTTGAGTTCTCTGCTCTTTCAGCTGTTTTAAAGAATTTTTATTTTTTTTCTTCCTCAACTGTTGTTATGCATCATTGTTTTTATTTTCCATACAATTTTCTTGTCTCTCATTCTCTGCCTTTGGGGAACCCTGTGTGCTCTCTTACCTTTTAAATATGGGTATATTTTCTAGCCTCTCCTCTTCATTTTGCTTGGTTGGTTGCCCTTTTCTCCATTTTTTTGGCTTTATCTGTTAGACCAGCTATTCAGTCTTTCTCTTCTGCTGTGGTCTCCTTTAGGTTTTGGTTTATGTTTCTTAATTTTTTTTTTAGCTGGGTCTCCATTTGGATTTCTCCCTGCTTTTTCTTCAGACTCAACATGTCTAAATATATCAGGTTTCCTTCCATTAATAGTACCACCATTCTCTCATTCTTATAAGTGTAGCAGCCCAATTACCTCCCATTTCTTTCTCTCGTGTTCTATTTAATCACAAGCTACATGTAGACTTTGAAAATTTCTTGAAAATATTCATTTCCTTTATTTCCATTTCTGCTACCTTGAGCTTCAATAATTGCAATGTACAGTTCTCTGCCTTTCTGCCTTCAGTCTCCCTGCTCATCTGTCTTTTGTATTGCTACCAGGTTTTTTGCCTCAATCCTTTTATCTTCATAAATTAATATGCTTCCTAGAAATTTTCAATGGCTCTCTAAGGCCCTTACAAAGAATAGTGCCCAAATTTAACATTCCAGACCTTCCATAGGCTAGTTCTAACCTCTCCCAATACTGGTTTCCCTAAGCCATATATGTTCTCTTTCTTTGACCTTTTTTAAAGGAAACTTTTATTGAATGTGTCTCTCCTTCCTCTTAAGTTATATATAGATTCTATTTTTTATCAGAATCCCAATGAAATTCTCTTCCCCCTTTATCATACCAACAGAGACCACAGTGATAAGCTTTTTCCTTTGATTTTCATATAGCATTCATTTTTAAGTTGCCATGTATATAAAAAATCTAAGGGAGCACATATCTTTTCCCCAAGTCCTCAAAAATATATGGCATTCTAATACCTAGAAGAAATCTGAGATTTTTTAATATTTAATTATTCCTTTCATATTATTGATAATTTATTTTGCATTTTATATATACAGGGTAGCATATGGCCTTGGGTGTAATAAGTAATCATTTGATAATGGATTTTCTTTTGAGGGTATTTTGGTATTTGAGATGTAAAATGCCAACACTGAAAACCTGGGGTATATGATTTTCTGTTTTCTTTCCCCTTCCCTATGTGCAGTGGGCAGGGAATTTGAGGTCTTAATTCCCTTCATGTTTTCTTGATATTTGTAGTCATGCTGTTTCTAGGAACAAACTTAAAGGAAAAAAAATAATATAAAAGCAATATGTGTTTTCAATAAAAAAAAAAGGATATATTAATTCAAGTCTTACTAATTGAACACCTACTATATATCAAACACTGGGAATACAGTGGTGATGATAATGATACCATTGCATTCTTTGAGCTGCCATTCTAGAGCAGGATGTAATAAATCAATTATATTATTTCAGTAAGTGAAATGCCATTAAAAATTAAAGCATTGTAAACAGGTGAAGAGCAATTACAGTGCAGGTTGTGATTCTAGAGGTTCAAGTAGTGAAGACTGTATCACATTCCCTTGTCTTTTGTCCCTTCAGTCTTTCTGTTGCCCAGAGGTAGCTATTGTTAACTATCTTCCAGAGATTTTTTTTTTCATATATAAACATTTACTACGACATAGATTGGGATTTGTGTTTGTCACTTAGTAATATATTGTGGACATCATTTCATGTCAGTATTTAAATTTCTCATTTTACTGTCTGCTTGGTGTTCCATCATATGGATATCTGGTAATTTATTTAATTACTCTTGTGTTATTGGACATTTAGGTTGCTTCCATTTTTTTAGTGTGAGCTGCTTGAACATGTATCTTTACATAACTATGTGGGTATAAGCTATAAGGTAAATTCTTAAAGCTTATACCACCTTTATTATATTTTCTCTGTATAATGGTTTACTTTGAGCTAAATGCCAGAATAAAACACTCTCTCCTTATTCCATGCCTGATACCTCTTTCTCCCCTGGTTCCCTAACATTCACATTGTGATCTTATCCAAACCTACACTTGGACATACTTGGCATATGATTAGACATCAGGTATTAAATAAAATCAGACTCACAGCCTTGCTTGTTTGTCTTCATGCTCATGTGCTTTTGATATCTCTTTTCTGATTTTCCTGACCAATATTTTCTATCAGTGAATAGCTTCTGTGGCCAGACGTCCTAGGATGAAATTCTGTGTTCATTACTTACTAAATGTGTGACCTTGAATAAATAACTTAATCTCTGTGCTTCAGTTTCATCCTACATAGACTTAGGATAATAATGGTATCTACCTCATAATGTGATTGTGAGCACTATATGAGTAATAGACATGTAAAACACTTAGCATAATGTCTGGCTCATTACAGGTACATAATGTTAGCTACTTTTAGTATTATTATCCCCCTCCTCCCACTCCCACAGCAACCTCTTCCTCAGTAGCATTTTACTATGTGCCTTGTATTTGACTACAGGACTAATTTCTGTAACTATTCACAAGGTTATATTATCTTAACTCCGAGCTCTTTGACACCAGAGAGTGTATATTATTTATTTTCCTATTACCTACTCGATAGTGCCTTGCACACAGTTGTGCTTAATTAATATTTAATGATTAAATATGTATACCTTTGGAGGAACAATCATGAAACCAGCATTTATAATACAAATCTGGTTTTTAGCTGTGTAATTTTTATCCTTGACCTGGTTGAAAACAAACTGTAATAATTACATTTCAGGAGATGACGCATTCATGGCCTCCCCCTCTAACGGCTATTCATACACCATGCAAAACAGAACCTTCCAAATTTCCTTTTCCAACTAAGGTAAGTAAATAAAATGTATCTTTGATACTGTAAGAAAACTCTTAATGGCTTGACTAAAATCATATGAATTCAAAATTGTCTTGCCATTCCCATTCTAGTGGGAGTCAGACAATAAACGAGAATAAACAGATAAGTTCAGCTAGTGATAACTGCTATGAAAAATAAAACCAGATAGTAGAATCAAGAGTAATTTAAATTGAGAAGTACTTGAAAAGCTTTGAAGGCAATATGAGGAAGAGACTTTTAAGTTTGTTGACAAACTCCTTTGATATTCTAGGCTACAGGTGGTAAGGTCTTAAACTATTGATGTTGTATGGAAAAAGTTTCCTCAGACAAAAATCCCAATCTCAACTAAAATCAGCAGAATTTTTTTAACATTAACTTACACAAATTATACAAGAATACATTCTCCTAGTGTAATTTGATTAGGACCTCTAATAATAGCCTTCCTCAGTTCTGCCTCCTCCATCTCATACAAGCTCCTTTCATACATACCTTTATAATACTTTTCATATGCATTTATATGCATATTATGTAATATTACATATAAGCATTTTCTTATTTCTTTACAGAATTATTGCTTTGTATTTTTAATCACTCAGAAATAGGTCTTTTCCTTGTTACACAAATGTATTATCTATAGATTATAAATAGATAATATGTTACATATAGAGGTATTTCATTTTTTAAAAATGCATCCATAGTATAAATGTATCTTATTATTTAGCCATTTCACTTTGTTATTTAAGTTGTTGGCAAGTTTTCATTTTTATAAACATTGCTATAGTAGATATCTTTGTTCATGGTTTCTAGTGTGTATGCAAGTTTCATTTGGGTAAAAATCAAGAAATAGAATTACTGAGTATTGAATATATATGCTTAATATATATTCTCAAATTCCCTCTGAAGTGATTGTATCAGTCAGTACTCCCACTTGTTATTCCCTATTTTTCTTCATATGCACACTCCCATTTGTTAGTTTAACCACCAATCTTTTAGGTGAAAAATGACATTCTATTTCCTAGATTGCTAGTGAAGTTCATCTTTATAAATTTGATTTCTATATAGATGAATTTGCCCACATTCTCTACCCTTAGGGTTGCATCTTTCACCTATGAGTTTTAGGAGTATTTTTTTAATGTTTTTTTTTTTTTGTTTGAATTATGGAATATAATATTTCCTTTTACTACATGTTGCAAATATATTTCTCAGAGTCCTTTTAAGTTTTATGGTCTAGAAGTTTTAATTTTGATGACTACATACCAATATATCTTTCTCTTTCTTTTGCTTTTAAATGTCTTTTTAAAGAACACTATTCGGTCCCTAGAATTATAAATATATCCTCTTATTTTTCTTTTAATGTGATTGCAATTTTGTTTTCTATGTTTATATTTAGCCCAGTTTATTTTTGTGAATGATGATGTTACGTAGAGATATAACTTTCTGCCCGTACCAATAGATGCGTCTTATCACTCTTTTACTTTTTAAAAAAATCTTGACTCGAGTACATTTATTTTCCCATTGATTTCTAGAGAGAGGGTAAGGGATGTGAGAGAGGGAGAGAGAGAGAAACATTGATGTGAGAGAGACAAGAAGATTGGTTTCTTCCCATACATGCCTTCCTGGGGCTAGGGAATCTTGACCGGGAATCCAACCCACATTCCTTCGGTCTAAGGGCTGACATTCTAATCACTGAGCAGACCCGGCACTCTTGTTGTTGTTGTTAATCCTCACCCCAGAATATTTTTCCATTGATCTTTTAGAGAGAGAGGGAGAGGGAAAGACTAGAGAGAAATATCAATGTGAGAGAAACACATCTATTGGTTGCCTCTTGCACGTGCCTGGGCCAGGGCTCAAGCCAGGGAGGAGCCTGCAACTGTGGTATGTGTCCTGGACTGTAATTGAACCTACGACTCTTTGGACTGCAGGCCACTGCTCTATCCACTGAGCAAAACTGGCTAGGGTCAGGGCACTCTTTTTCCTTTTTTTTTTTTTAAGAAAGTTATACACACACACACACACACACACACAGAGAGAGAGAGAGACACACACACACACACACGTTAGTGGCCCATTGCACGAAATTTGTGCATGGGGGGGGGGTGTTCTCCCAGCTCAGCCCGTACCCTCTCTACTTGGGGACCCCTTGGGGGATGACCAACTGCAAACAGACATCCCTCTCACAATCTGTGACCGTTGGCTCCTAAATGCTCACCTGCCTACCTGATCGTCCCTAACCCCTTTGCCTGCCTGCCTGATAGGCCCTAACCTCTCTACCTGCTTGCCTGATTGCCCCTAACTGCCTCTGTCTGCCTGCCTGATCGCCCCTAACTACCCTCCCCTGCTGACCTGATCGCCCCTAACTGCCCTCCCCTGCTGGCCTGATATCTCCCCAACTGCTCTCCCCTGCTGGCCTGATTTCACCCCCAACTGCCCACCCCTGCTGGCCTGATCACCCCTAACTGCCTCCGCCTTGACCCCCACCACCATGGCTTTGTCTGGAAGATGGCTAGTCAACCTGGTCTAATTAGCATATCACTCTTTTATTAGTATAGATAAATTATATAGGATAGGATTGCTTAAATGGTGCAGGGGAGCCTTTTTTAGCAAGAGGAGATGCTCTTGGCAAGCAAAAATACATAATCCCTATATCTGGACTGATAGCCAGCCATATGTAGTATACTGCCAAACTGGTCATTAAAAAATTGAACCACTTTCTTACACCTTGCACCAAAGAGCTGTTGCTCTTAAAATCCCTTCTCAGCCCCCACTTTAGTTTCTACCTTCACAGTTTACCCAGTTAGGTTCTGATTGATCAGTTTCTATGCCAGTCAGTGTCTCTGGGCCTGATCAGAGAGGTGGGCGGAGAGAAAGAGAGGCATGGCTGCTGGCAAAGCCCGGAGAGAAAGAGGCAAGGGCTGATCAACAGCTGCCACAGAGGCTGCCTCTGGATCAGACTCTGCCTCTCTGTCCAGGCCTCTTTCTGGGCTTGATCTGCAGCCACCTTAGCAGTCATTGCTGGGTCACTGCATCCGAAGCAATGGCAGTCAATGCTCGGTCGCCACAGCAACCCAGTACTAACTACAGGACTGACTTTCGAGCCTTCGGTCATTATGGACCCTGGTTTTTTATATATTAGGATTCTGATTGGTTGATTTCAGAGAGAAAAGGAGAGAGAGAGAGAGAGAGAGAGAGAGAGAGAGAGAGAGAGAGAGAGAGAGAGAGAGACACAACAATGATGAGAGAGAATCATTGATTGGCTACCTTCTGCACACCCCTCACCAGGGACTGAACCTGCAACCCGGCCATGTACTCTTGACCAGAATTGAATCCGGGACCCTTCAGCCCACAGATTGATGCTCTTTGCACTAAGTAAGACTGGCTAGGGCCAGTCTTTTACTTTTTAAATCAACTTTTACATAAAAATCTACACATGTATTTAATACACAGTTTGAGTTTTGATAGGTGTATGCACCTTTGTAACCACCACCCTAATTAAGAATTAGCCTAGCTTGTGTGACTCAGTGGTTGAACATAGATTTATGACCAGGAGGTCCTGGTTTGATTCTGGTTAGGGCACATGCCTGGGTTTTGGGCTCCATCCTCAAAGGGTCCTTCCAGGTGGCAAACAATTGATGATTCTCTCTCAGCACTGTTTTTACCTCCTTCTCTTTCTCTTCCTTCATCTCTGAAATTGATAAAAATATATTTAAGAAAAATAATTAGAACATGTCTATCACCCCCAGAGTTCTCTCATGTTCCTTTGCAATCCACATCACTCCTATAACTGGCCCCACACAGTTGATGATTTGTTTTATGTAATTATAGATAAGTTTTGCCGTTTCTAGAATTTCATATAAATGGAATCCATTTTACTTCTTTTGTATATAGGGTTACTTACTTTTGTTCAGCATATACTTTTGGAATGCTTCCATGTTCTTGAATATATCAGTGATTTGTTCCTTTTATTTTTGACTTCCTTTTCATTTCTGTTGTATGAAAACACTAAAACTTACCCATTCACTTCTTGGTAAACAATTGAGTATTTTTCAGATTTGGGCTATTAAGAATTAAGTAAACATTCATTTACAAATCTTTGTATGATTAAATACTAGGTCATTTGTTGATTGCATGTTAAATTAATACTAAACTGAAAAGTATTTTCGAAAGTGATTGTATCACACTACTATTTTCCCCCACATCCATTCCCCAGCAGTGTATGATAGTTTTTGTTCTCCATCCTTGCCTACATTTGGTATTGTCAGTCTATTTAGTTTTAACCATTTTACTGGACATGTAGAGATATCTCATTTTTGTTTTAATTTGTATTACCTTGATGACAAATGGTGTTGAACTTCTTTTCATGAGTGAATTAACCATTCTTTTTATTTTTTGAAGTGTCAGTTCAAATAAATCATTTGTCTTTTATGCGTGTGGTGGTGGTGGTTGCAGGGTTGGAGGTGTTTGTAGTGTTGTTTTTTTCTTATAATATCTTTGGTTTTGGTATCATGGTAGTACTGGTTTCCCAAAAAGAGCAAGAAAGTACTCCCTTATCTTTACTTAAATAGATTTTGGAATTTTATTAATTCTTCCTTGAATGTTTAATATAGTTTAACAGTGACACTATCTAGACCTGGAGAGTTCTTTATTGGAAGTTTGTAAATTACAAATTCAATTTTTTTATTAGATATAAAACTATTTAAATTTTTTCTGTATGTGAGTTTTGGTAATTTTATTTTATCTAAGTAGTCAAATTTATTGGCATAGATTTATTTATAATTAGGGCCCCAGTGCATGAATTCATGCACCTTGAAAGGAACTGTGGGCTGTGGGGCTGCAGAGGGCACAGGGGTAGGTCTCAGCTCATACTCCACACCCTTGCCCATTGCCTCCCGTCATAGCCCTTGGCCCCCAGCTCCCTGTCTGCCAGCAGCCCCGCTCCCACTGCCACCCCTCCCACATACTGACAGCACCACCCCACTGTATCCACTGATGGCGCAGAGTGATTGTGGTCAGTGCCAACAGTGAGTGCAAGCAGGGCAGTGCCCTCAGTGGTTGCCTGCGGCAGCTGCTGCCCCTCGGGAGCAGGGGGATGTGGAGAAGCCCTCAAGGACGATTAGAGTGGCAGCCACTGCTTGCACTCACTGACAGCGCCGAGCGATTGGGACCAGTGCCAGGCACTGGCAGTGGGTGTGAGCAGCAACTCTGGCACTGGCTATGGGTACAAGTTGGGCAGGCACCAGTAGCAGGTGCAAGCACCAGGTGGGACTGTGGCACGAGGGAGCAAAGAATTTTCAGTAACCACCAGAGGTTTGTCCTGATGACAGCAACTGGCGCCCCCACCTTGGTCTGGTGCCTCCGCCCACCTGTTCTACCATCCCCCCACGGCCAATGCCCACCATGTTCCATGAGTGCCCCCTAGTGGTCAGGGGGAATGGTGGAACAGGTGGGCAGAGGCATGTCATAGCTATTGGTTGTTCAGTTGTTCTGCCATTCAGTCTATTTGCATATTAGGGTTTTTTATATATAGATAGTATGTATTCTTTAAGTATCTATGGGATCTGTAGTGAAGTTCTTTACCTTCCTGGTATTAGTGATTTGTGTTTTCTCTTTCTGTTTTCTTTGATCATTCTAGCTAGGGATTTATCAGTTTTATCAATTATTCCCAGGAATTATCTTAGGTTCTCTCAGTTTTCTATTTCTTTCATTTTGCTTTTATGGTGATTCTTCCTACTTATAATGGATTTTATTTGCTTTTCTTTTAACTTTTTTTTTTAAGAGGACTTTTTTTGGTAAATCACAGGGGTATAAAAAAGTAATTTCTAGAAGAAATGGGTTTAGAAAATGAGTTATGGAGGTAAAAGAAGGGCCCTTGGCTCTTGGGAGTAAGGAAACTAATGGTAACATGCCCAGGGTGGAGGGGAGGAGGTAAAAGGAGGGGGTAAGTGAGCTCACTGAGTCCTCCTCCTAAAGGTTTTAAGGGTGAAGATTTTATAGGAAGTCCCAAGGGAAGATATTAATAGACTCTTCAGCAGCTTTCCAGGTGTGTCCTTACAGGGTTGTGGTCTCCACTGATTAGTTGGCTGCACCAGGTCACGAGGTAATTAATTATTCAAAGTAGCTGGTCCTAAAGTCAGGAGTGGCTGGTTTTGTTGCTTATCTGGGCCTGGAGCTAAAATACAACAGTGATGAAACCATCTCGAGTCACTCTAAGAACAATCCAAGTAGAGACACCATTATGTTATGTGCAGAGCAACAGGAACCGGTGGGGTCAGACCAAACCTGGGTTTAGCAACCTTGGTACTTGAGTTCTAACTAGGAAAGAATTCAGAGCCAAGACCAAAACTGTAAGAGAACATTTATTTGGTAAATTGCAGAGGTAGAAAATGTAATTTCTAGAAGAAATGGGCTTAGAAGATGAGTTAGGGAAGTAAAGGCAGGGCCCTTGGAGTTTGAGAGTGAGGAAGGTAATGGTAACATGCCTGGAGGAGCGGGGGAAGGGCATGCTCCAGGAGGGAGAGCCACTTCTAACTTCTTAAGGTGGAAACTTAGATATAAATTGTAAATATTTCTTGTTTTAAGTATTTAAAACTACCAATTTTCCTTTAAGCCCTGCTTTAGTTATAGCTCACAATTATGATATATTATGTTTTAATTATTCGGTGCAGAATATTTTCTATGTGACTTTTCTAATCCATGGGTTATTCAGAAATATGTGGTTTTTATTTTCAAATACTTAAGGATTTCCCAGATATTTTGTTCATTGATTTCTAATTTATTTACATTCTTTTTAGACAATATATGCTGTATAATTTCAATCCTTTTAAATTTAAATGTTTATGCCCAGATATCATATGGCCTAGTATATGATATCTCTTGGTGTATGTTTCAGGTGCGCTAGATACAATATGGTTACATATATCAATTAGATAAAATTGGTTGCAAGTAAAGTAATCTATATTTAACTACTGTCTACTACTCTTTCAATTACTGAAAGGAGAGTGTTGACATCTTCATCTGTATTTGCTGATCTGTTTCCTCTTTCTGTTTTTAGTTCGTGTATTTTGCAGCTTTGTCAATTAGTACATAACATTTAGAACTGCTGTGTCTTTCTGATGAATTGATCCTATTTTTACATTGAGATGTCCTTCTTTATATCTGGTATTAATGCTTGTTTCAAAGTCAACTTTGATATTCATATACTTAGATACTATAGCTTTCTTTCATTCTATCTCTTGTGTTATTTAATAGCTATGCCTCTTTTAATTTATAAAATTACAGCTTGAGTTTATTAGAAGATTTTGAATATAAGTTCATAATTATAGTTAATTCCTACTTTTTCTTTTTTTGAGGATAACAGTTTTATTGAGATGTAATATACATGCCATTCAGTTCATCCCTCCTATATAATAGAAGGCTAATATGTAAATCAACCAAATGGCAGAACAACCAGTCACTATGAAGCACACTGACCACCAGGGGGCAGACGCTCAATGCAGGAGTTGCCTCCTGGTAGTCAGTGCACACCCACAGCAGGAGCACTGCTCAGCCAGAAAACTGGGCTCAAGGCTGGGGAATGCACTGGCGGTGGTGGGAGCCTCTCCCACCTCCCCAGCAGTGCTAAGGATGTTTAATTGATGGACATCCCCCGAGAGCTCCCGGAATGCGAGAGGGCGCAGCACTGGTTGAGGGGACCCCTCTCCTCCAGTGCATGAATTTCATGCACTGGGCCTCTAGTTTAAATATATTTTTATTGATTTCAGAGAGGAAGGGAGTGGGAGAGATAGAAATATCAATAATGAGAATAATTGATTGCCTGCCTCCTGCACACCCCCTACTGGGGATCAAGCCTGCAATCTGGGCATGTGCCCTAACTGGTAATCAAAAAGTGACCTTCTGGTTTATAGGTTGATGCTCAACCACTGAGCCACTGTAGCGGTGCAGTTCATCCATTTAAAATGTACTATTCATTGGTTTTTAGTATATTCAGAGTTGTGTAACCATCAAGACAATTATTTCAGAACATTTTCATCACCCCCCAAAAAAAACTCTGTTGAAGGGAGTTAGCAGTTATCCTTCTATATCCACCAACCATTCCTCACCCTCCAACCCTAGGCAGCCGCTAATCTTAAATTATAGTTCTATAGATTCATCTATTCTGGATATTTTAGGTAAATAAAATCATACAAAATATAGTCTTGTGACTGGATCTTTCATTTAGCATGATGTTTTCAAGGTTCATGTATGTTATAGCATGAATCAGTACTTCATTCTTTTTATGGCTGAATATATTTTATATATGGATATATCATATTTTGTTTAACTGTTCAATTGATTGACATTTGGGTTACTCAGTTTTTTTTGCTATTAAGGCAAATGCTGCTGTAAACATATTAGACATATGTTTTTAATTACCTGGTTTATATACCCAGGAGTGGAAATGCTAGGTCATATGGTAACTCTGTGTTTAATATATGAGAAACTGTCTGATAATTTTCCAAAGTGGCTGTTCCATTTTACATAACACACCAGCAATTGATGAGAGTTTGAATTTCTCCACATCCTGGCTAGCTAGCTTGTTAATATCTTTCTTTTTGATTATAGCTATTTTAGCAGGTGTGTCTTGGTATGTCACTGTGGTTTTGATATATATATTTCTGTAACATGTGAGCTACCTCACATGTTATTTAAAATTTTTATTTAAAAATTTAAAAAAGTTTATTTAAAAATTTTAATATTATATTTCTGGTTAAACTTCACTCTGCCTTATGTAGTTTTAAATTTGATTTTCAGAAACTTTTTAAAAAAGATTTTTTGTGTCTATATTCCTGAGGGATATTGGTTTGTAATTTGTTGTAATTATATCTATGCCTGGTTTTGGTATCAGAGTAATTCTGACCTGATAGAGTGAGTTGGGATGTAACTTTCTCCTCAATTTTCTGGAAGTTTGCATAAAATTTATTTTATTTCTTCTTTAAACATTTATTAAGAAACCCTTTGGCTGCTGAGCTTTCTTTGTAGGACAGTTTGTAAGTAAAAATGACGTTTATTTGATAAATGTAGAGCTAGTCATGTAATCTACTTCTCCTTGAATGTGCTTTGGTAGTTTGTGTCTTTCAAGGAATTTGTCCCTTTTATCTACTGATTGTCAAAGACATAAAATTTATTGGTATAGGTTTTTTAATATTCCCTTATACTTTTTATATTTCTTATTCTAGTTATTTGTAATTTATTTCTTCTCTCCTTTTCCTCTGGATAGGAATTTGTCAGTTTTATAGATCTTTAAAAACTTTTATTTTTTTATCTCTATTGTTTTTCTCTTTTATTGCATTGATTTCCACTCTGATCTTGATCACCTTTTTCTTTTGTTTTCTTTTGGTTAAGTGTGCTCTATTAAAAAAAAAAATTCTTAAAGCAGAAACTTATGTCATTGATTTGAGCTCTTTCTCACTTTCTAATACACACTTAGTGTTATAATTTTCTTCCTAAATAATGTTTTATCTGCAACTCACAAAGTTTAGTATGTGTTATGTTATTTCTGGCATGTGAAGTATTCCAAGAATTTAGGTCTTCTCATTATGGAAAAGTTGATAGAATTGCTCACATTCATTTGCTCTTAGCTGTGGTATATTGCCATTTTAAGTATGGCTTGGTTAAGATTATTTACAAAGTATATTAACTGGTCTGTAACATGTGAGCTACCTACAATCTTCACTTATGCACATGTGGCTTAAAAAATACCTACAGTGAAACTACTTGAATGAAAATAACACTAAAATGCATGTTTGAGCAAACAAGAAAACGGCAGGGTTTTTTTGTTTTCTTTCTCCTACTTTGAACTTTTTATCTGCCATGGTACAAAGCAGAAATAAGTATGCCATAAACAGACTTATATTATCAATAATAGTTTGAATATGCAATTATATTTTTAAACTGGCTTTTTGTGTATAATGTACTTGTAAAATTATATAATGAGATTATGCAAACATCACAATTTATATTCAGTGATATTTTGAGTTATGTGATAAATCAGTTCCATTCTTTTTTTTTTTTAATATATTTTATTGATTTTTTACAGAGAGGAAGGGAGAGGGTTAGAGAGTTAGAAACATCGATGAGAGAGACATCGATCAGCCGCCTCCTGCACGCCCCCTACTGGAGATGTGCCTGCAACCAAGGTACATGCCCCTGACAGAATCGAATCCGGGACCTTTCAGTCCGCAGGCCGAGGCTCTATCCACTGAGCCAAACCGATCTCGGCCCATTCTTAATCATATATCAACATTTAGTAACATTTTATTAAAACCTCTTTTGAGGTTGCCCTCAATGTTGTATACTTTTGTCCAAAAATTTGGTCTTTCTGCTTATGTGAAAATGACTGAAATCATGTTCAGAGAGAAAATAGAACATACTAAAATGCATTTCTTTGTCAGGAAACTTACTGAAACAAGCTTTAAAAGCAGAACTGAAGCTTCAGGATACATATATTGAAATAAATTATGCAGTGTACAGTTAGCTGTAATGGATGGCAATACAGGTGCTTATGGTAGTCTCTTTATGATATCTGTTAGATTCTTTTTCAGTTATAAAATATTTGAAGAGCCAGGTACTTTTTGTGCATCACTCAAGGAATGATAAAACAGAAAAATAGCCCACCCAGCATGGCTTAGAGATTTATCATCCACCTATGAACCAGGAGGTCACTGTTCATTGCTGGTCTTGACACATGCTCGGTTGCAGGATTGATCCCCAGTAGGGGCTGTGCAAGTGGCAGTTAGTCAGTGATTTTCTCTCTTCATTAATGTTTCCATCTCTCTCCCTCTTCCTTCCTCTCTGAAATCATGTGTGTGTGTGTGTGTGTGTGTGTGTATCAGAAAAACAAATCCTAAAATATAATTTTTTCCTTACTCCCCATTCCTTTCTCCTTTTTTCATGGAGACTCCATGTGACACTCCTGAATATCTTTTAGAAGAGGAAGTTCTCTGGTTAGTTTTTGCCCTAGTTATCTCACTTAAAAATGAGTTAAACACCTACCTCTCCCTCTTCCTCTCTCTCCCTCTCATTCTCCTTTTCCCTCTCTCTCTCTCCTTTCTCCCCCCACCCCTTCTACCCTCTTCTTTCTCCTCTTTCACTCAGACACAAGTCCCAAATATGCTAAATCTTTGCATAACATTTTATAAAAGTAATAAATTAAACCCTCCTGTCCTCTCAGGCTAGAGATGATGTTTTGTTTTTTTGTTTTTTAAAATATATTTCATTGTTTTTTTACAGAGAGGAAGGGAGGGGGATAGAGAGCTAGAAACATCGATGAGAGAGAAACATCGATCAGCTGCCTCCTGCATGCCCCCCACTGGGGATGTGCCCACAACCAAGGTACGTGCCCTTGACCGGAATTGAACCTGGGACCTTTCAGTCTGCAGGCTGACACCCTATCCACTGAGCCACACTGGTTTTGGCTAGAGATGATGTTTTAATAATGAGTGTCATCCTATCTAATAAACTAGTAATATGCAAATTGACCATCACCCCAACACACAAGATGGATGCCCCCATGTGAACAAAGATGGATGCTCTCGTGTGGACACAAGATGGCCTGCGGGGATGGGGGGGCAGTTGGGGGTGACTGGTCTGGTAGAGGAGGGCAGTTAGGGGGTGACCAGGCTGGCAGGGGAGGGAAGTTAGGGGGTGATCAGGCTGACGGGCAGAAGCAGTTAGGGGCAATCAAGCAGGCAGGCTGGGATCAGGCCTAAATGGGCAATTGGATATCCCTCAAGGAGTTCCAGGTTGGAGAGGGTGCAGGCTGGGCTAAGTAGCATACACACACACACACACACACACACACACACACGCGTGCGCGCACGAATTTTGTGCATCGGGCCGCTAGTTATATATTTTTATTGTTGACAAAAACTATGATGACTTTATATGTGCAAACTTTCAAGACTTGGAAACATAATTTTCTAATTTCATTGATTTTGAATCTATTTGCTAAAAATATTAAAATGGAATCTTTTTATTTTCTCTAAAAACATTTATATCATTGAACATTGGTAATCTAGCTTAATTTCAATAGAAACTTTTGCATAATTAAGATATAGGATTGAAATTTGGTATCATGTCTTAGTAAGTATAGCAATTATTTTATTTTACTTTTGCAATTCTTTTATTTGTGTAGCGGTGTCTGCAATATCCAATAAAGCCAAACATCAAAATAAGCCATTTAAAAATATGCTTATTAGATTACATTAATAAAATTATAAAGGTTTCAAGTGTGGGTTTCTAAAATACATCATTGTATTGTATGTTCACCACCCAAAGTCAGGTCTCCTTTCGTCACAATTTATCCACCTTTTATCCTCTTCTACCTACTATCCCGCCCCACCCCCAATAAGCCACTGTTAGTGTTACACCTTTGAAACACTATTTTGTATGTGTAAGAAAAGTATTATTGCCATTAATAAGTATAATTTTAATCTAAAATATTTATTTTTTTCTGATCCTTTAAAATTTCAGTATTTTGGTTATATATGTCAGAAAATTAATAATAAATAAAATATACAGTTGATCCTTATATGAGGTTTTTTTTTTCAGTTTGCCTATTAAGTGGACCCATGTAGTTCAAACCCATATTATTCAAGGATCAACTGTACATATTTTGGAGATAAAAATGCAAAAATTTCTTAGTTATGGGGAGTGCATGATCAAAAAAGCTTGGTTGTAATCATCTGCTTGGACCATTGAAGTAATCTCCTCATATCTTTACTTCCATTCTAGTTTTTCCAAAGCTATTCTCTAATTCTTAATAGCAAGACTGATCTTCACAGCATGCATTTGTCATTGTATAATTTTTCTGCTTATTAGAAAACTGCACACACAAATCTTTAATATGAACTGTAAAATCTACAAGCTATCTATATATAATCCAGCTCCTCAGGTCTTGAGTCTCATTTCTTACCACTCTTCCTTATGGACTAATACTGTGTTTGTATTCGCCCATCCTTATACTTATCACAATTTCCAATTTACCTTTATTTTCATGAATAATTGCAAAGATAGTCATTGACATTATTCAGATGGGTGTTAAGCCCTATGAGGACAAGACCCTTGTTTGTTTTTGCTTATCATACTGTTTTTCCAGTACTTAGATGTGAGTGAATGCCATGCCAAAGAGTTTGTTTCATCCTATTTAGAGCGGGGTGGGGCGGGGCAGGGGGGGGGGACATCTGCCTGTAGGCCATGTAAGGCCCACAAAACCATTTGATCTGGCCCTGCCAAGTTATTAGGAGTTAGTTAAGTAATTGACCAAATATAGCAGGCTAATTTTTAAGTTGATAATTTAGTATGGCCTGCAGATGACGTTATACTAGTAAATATCCAAATGGCCCTTGGCAAAGAATAGATTCCTCACCCCTCCATTAGAGGCTCTATGAAAAATAGAAGAGCCTTGGCTGGGTAGCTCGGGTGGAACCTTATCCCAATGTTCCAGCGTTCAAGTTCTATCCCTGGTCAGGGCATGGGCAGGAATCCACTAGTGAGCACATGGTTCTCCCTCTCTACCTTCTTTTCCCTCCTCCTCACTCCCTTCCTCCTTCTCTCTGTCCCTCACATCAATTTTTTAAAAAAGGAAAAATAGGAGAGTAATGATGTCATATACTAAGACTTGAACTTTAGAAAGGTTAGCTAGAGGCGTAGTTGAGTGAAGAAGAAGAAAACTGGAATCAGGTAGATCCATTAGGTAGCCATTGTAGATGAGGACCTGAATTAAATCTTTTCATGGAGAAGAGATAGTTTTACATTTACTAGATGTTTTGAAGATAGAATCCAGTAGCACTTGGTGACTAACTAGCTATTGTGGGACATGAGTGAAAGAAGTCAGAAATTACTTAAAAGCTTGGGCTATTAACTTTTAGACTACTTATCAGGTAAATTAGCAGTTCAAGGGAATGGAGGATTCTTTTCATTTTAAAAAATGTATTGTTGATTTCAGAGAGGAAGTGAGAGGGAGAGAGAGAAATATCAATGGTGAGAGAGGATCATATATCAGCTGCCACCTGAATGCACCTCACCAGGGCCAAGACCACAACCTGGACTTGTGCCCTAACTAGGAATCGAATTGAACTGTGACCTTTTGGTTCATAAGTTAACACTCAACCACTTAGCTACATTGGTAGGACAAACTTTTCATTTTTTACACAGTTCACAGGAGTGGCCTTCTGGACACTGCTTTATAAGTTTTTAGGATAACTTTATTGAGATATAATTCATATGCCATCCAATTACCCATTTGAAATATATAATTAAATGGTTTTGAGTATATTTATAGACATGTGCTACAACCATCACTACAATTTCAGAACATTTTCATCACCCAAAAAAGAAATTCTCTACTCTTTAGCTATTACCTCCTTTTCTTCTGTCCCCTGTCAGCCCTATACAAGCACTAATCTACTCTATCTTGCCATTTTCCTTTTTTGGACATTTCATGTAAATGGAATTATACCATATGGAATTATACCATATGTGGTCTTTTGCACCTGCATTCTTTCACCTAGCAAAATGTTTTCAAGGTTCTTCCAAGTTGTAGCATGTATCAGTACTTTATTCCTTTTTATGGCCAAATAATGTTTTATTGTATAATATATATCATGGTTTGTACACATTCATCAGTTGAAGGACATCTTGAGTTGTTTCAAACTTTTAGCTGTTATGAATAATGTTACTGTAAACATTTGGGTACAAGTTTTGTGTGGTCATGTTTTCACTTTGCTTGCTTATATGGTAACTCTATACGTATTTACTCATTTAAGGAACTACCAGAATGTTTCCCAAAGCAGCTAGCTACACCATTTTATATTTCCACTAGGCTTTCAGTTTCTCCATATCCTTGACAATATTTCTTGTTCTTCTTCTTTTTTAAAATATATTTTATTGATTTTTTACAGAGAGGAAGGGAGAGGGATAGAGAGAAATATCGATGAGAGAGAGACATCGATCAGCTGCCTCTTGGATGCCCCCTACTGGGGATGTGCCCTCAACCAAGGTACATCCCCTTGACCAGAATCAAACCTGGGACCTTTTAGTCCACAGACCAACGCTCTATCCACTGAGCCAAACCGGTTTCGGCGACACTACTTCTTATGTGTCTTTGTGATTCTAGTCATCCTAGTGAGTATGAGGTGGTATCTGTTGCATTGTGGGTTTGTTTTGTATTTCTCCTCATGAAAAATGATATCAAACAGTATCTTTTCATGTGCTTACTGGCCATCTGTATACTTTCCTTGGAGAAATATGTAGTATATTCAGATCTTTTGCCCATTCTTAATTCAGTTATCCTTTTAAATTTCCATTTTATTTTTTTCCAGATAACTTTTCTGTTAGTCTTTAAGGGCTTAGCTCCTTACATGGGCCTTGGTGGAGGTCGCGGTGCAGCACTTGCAAGTTTAAAAAATATATTTTATTGATTTTTTACAGAGAGGAAGGGGAGAGGGATAGAGAGTTAGAAACGTCAATAAGAGAAACATCATCGATCAGCTGCCTTCCTGCACACTCCCTACTGGGTATGTGCCCGAAAGCAAGATACATGCCCTTGATTGGAATCAAACCTGGGACCCTTGAGTCCCCAGGCGCTGCTTTATTCACTGAGCCAACCTGGTTAGGGCAGCACTCGCAAGTTTAAATCGGTGTGGAGGTGCTTGGTTCTTCTGGGTTTCACGAGACTGATTTCTGACTACCTTGCTATGAATGGCACAATTCACACAGTAATGTAGTTTTATATACTGCTTGTGAAGCACATAGGCATAAAAGACACTTGCTTTGGAAATGTCCTTAACAGCTATGGCTTCTCCTATATTTTGAATGGCTAACTTCTTTTAAATTTAATTACTTTTTAAAAAATATTTTTATTTGATTTCAGAGAAGAGAGAGATAGCACATCAGTGATAGAGAATCATTGATCAGTTGCCTCCTGCACACAGGGGATTGAGCCCACAACTCAGGCATATGGCCTGACTAGGAATCAAGCCATGACCTCTTGATTCATAGGTTGATTCTCAACCCCTGAATCATCCTAACTGAATGAGGAACTTCGTAATGGCTGGTCCTTAGGCATGTATCAGTACAGTTAATGCCATGAATAGGCTGCATGTGCCTGTGGCCTCTTTTGGCATGACTATTGTTCCTTCTATTCTTGGTCATCTTGGAAGTAAGGATCCAAGAGAGTTAAATTATTTGTATTTTTACCATTAAGTGGTAAGAGCTCTTTATATATTGTAGATATCAGTCTCATCAGATAATATAATTTGCAAATATTTTCTCCCCATTCTGTGGGTTGTCTTGCACTTTCTTGATAGTGGCCTTTAAAGCACAAAAGTTCTTAATTTTGATGAAGTTTAATTTATCTCTTTGTTTTGTGTCTTGTGCTTTTGGTATCATATGTAAGAATTCTTTGCCAAACCAAAATCATTAATATTTGGCACTACATTATCTTCTAAGAGTTTTGTAGTTTTAGTGCTTAAATTTAGGTCTTTAATTCAGTTTATTTTTTTAAATATTATCTGAAGTAAGTGTCCTATTTCATTCTTTTGTATATGACTGTTCAGTTGTCCCAGCATCATTTGTTGAAAAGATTCTTCTTTCACCATTAGGTAGTCTTGGTACCCTTCTTGAATATCAGTTGTCCACAGATGTATGTTTATAACTTTTTTTAATAGCAAAACTATATTTTAGGTTTCATACAATTTGGATTTTTCTTTCCCAGAAAATTATATCATTAAAGGAAGATTGTGCTTACTTTATTTTTTTAAAGATATGTTTTTATTGATTTTAGAGAGAGGAAGGGAAGTGGAGAGAGAGATAGAAACATCAATGATAAGAAAGAATCACTGATCAGCTGCCTCCTACACATCCCCTACTGGGGATCAAGCCCACAACCTATGTGCTCCAACCAGCAATTGAACTGTGATCTCTTAGTTCACAGGTTGATGCTTAACCACCTACCCCCACTGGCTGGGCAATTGTGCTTATTTTATTTTTTAAAATATATTTTATTGATTTTTTTTTTTTTTTTTTTTTTACAGAGAGGAAGGGAGAGGGATAGAGAGCTAGAAACATCGATGAGAGAGACATCGATTAACCTCCTCCTGCACGCCCCCTACTGGGAATGTGCCCACAACCAAAATATATGCCCTTGATCAGAATCGAACCTGGGACCTTTCAGTCCACAGTCCGATGCTCTATCCACTGAGCCAAACTGGCTTCGGCAATTGTGCTTATTTTAAATAGGCATTTAGAGATGTTTATGTGATCTCCATACTATATTGTGTACAGACTTAACCTAGAAAAGTGGACAATTTATACATGTGAGACAGCTATTCTGATTGTAAGTGTTGAGTTTGAAAACCCGTGTTTCAATGATAGTGACATTTTGGCTTTCTTTTTTAAAAAAATATATTTTATTGATTTTTTACAAAGAGGAAGGGAGAAGGATAAATGGTTAGAAACATGGATGAGAGAGAAACATTGATCAGCTGCCTCCTGCACACCTCCTACTGGGGATGTGCCCGCAAGCAAGGTACATGCCCTTGATTAGAATCGAACCCGGGACCCTTCAGTCTGCAGGCTGATGATCTATCCATTGAGCCAAACTGGTTAGAGCTTGGCTTTCTTTTTACTGGTGCTTCCTGAGTACTGGGCACTGTATGAGTATAGGGCATATAAATAAGTATATGACAGTTTCTTCAAGTTGCTAATTGTAAGATTCTGGAAGCAGAGAGAGGGAGTAAAATTATGTGGGAATACCATGTAGGGTATGTAAAAGTGGTATATTTTGAGATTGTATAAGTTGTACAGCTATTTTCTCCCTAGTATACAGATTTTGGTATTACCTTTTTAAAAAGAAAAAAATTAAATACTTTCTTAAGATCAAGTATCTTAAATTATTTGCTTTTCCAGGCCTCTAAATTAGGATATGAGTACTATGGATGCTGCTGAAAAGAAATAAATGATAAAGAAACACTATTAGGTTGCTTTTTGTATTAAGCTCTGGGAAGATAGTTCATTATTTACTACGAAATTGCTGAGGCTGATCACATGGAATCATTACATTCTTTTGTGTTTCTTTTATGTATTGGGAACTCAACATACTTTTTCATTGAATTAGCTGGAATTGAATAATTTAATTTGAAGCATTTTTCACTAATAAAACTTTTCCATTTAATATTACTATATAATTTATATCCCATTTATTATAGGAGACTCAGCAGTCCAACTTTGGCCCGGGAGAACAAAGTGAGTATTTCTTTTACTTTTGGTTTTGTTGAACTTTTCCTTGCTCATGGTCACAGCATGTATTGCCTTAATAATTTTTTTGCATATCTTATCCCAATTTTGTCATCTGATGATTAGTAATGGGTTCAACTGAATCTTGATATGCTTAAAAATTGAAGAATTATGGATCATTGAGGTGAAAACTTTTTATTAAGTACTTGAACTACAAAGTTCAATAATTCAATTTGATTGACACCTTATAAAACCAAGAGCCATTCTGTCTTTCAATCTTCTTCATGAAGATACTTGGTTCTATGATAGCAAAATTCCATGGGGTCACTGTAGCTTACAATGGCTCTTCTCCCATTAGTATTTTTATTTATTCTTTTTGTCTGGGAAGAAAGTCTGCTGTCTGCTACACAATCCCCCTCACCTCTTCCCTCTTGGCCTCTCCGAGGAACTTGAGAGGAAGCTAGCCTTAGGGAATTCAAATGGTCCCAAGATCTGATGGCTGGTGGTAAGGTTATGGTAAGGTCAGGAATAACAAATGTCTAGACTTCATTATATAGTTCTGTAACAAAACTAAGGTTCTCTGTCAAGAACAATACCTTCTTAAGTAAGATAGATTTATTACTAGTAATAAGCTATTTTGGGAGCTAAAAATATGGAATTTTTGATACTGTGTTACCTTTGGTGATCTTAAAGTCGAAACTAGATGACTATCTCTTAATGTTAACAAAGTTTATGTATCTGTTTCTTATTTCAGCATTAAAGCTGTAGTTATAGGGAAAAGGGGCCTGACATTGTAAATATATTGAAAATAGG
This sequence comes from Lasiurus cinereus, assembly GCA_011751065.1. Lineage (NCBI taxonomy): Eukaryota > Metazoa > Chordata > Mammalia > Chiroptera > Vespertilionidae > Lasiurus > Lasiurus cinereus. The sequence goes on from JAAGEH010000293.1 coordinate 6,660,588, forward strand.
GAAGAGAATTTACATTTTCTCTCTTAAAATCTTTTAAAAATATCTCATTCTTTTTTTGTTTTGTTTTTATTTAATAAATCTTTATTGTTCAGATTATTACAATTTTTCCTCTTTTTTCCCCCATAGCTTCCCTCCATCCTACTCACCCCACCCTCTGTCCTTACTTCCCCCACATTGTCCTCATCCATAGGTGTATTATTTTTGTCCAGTCTCTCCCTGTACCCCCCCTTAACCCTTTCCCCCTGAGAATTGTCAGTCCACTCCCTTTCTATGCCCTTGATTCTATTATATTCACCAGCTTATTCTGTTCATCAGATTTTTAATTCACTTGATTTTTAGATTCACTTGTTGATAGATATGTATTTGTTGTTCATAATTTTTATTTTTACCTTTTTCTTTCTTTTTCTTTTTTTAAAAAATATATTTCATTGATTTTTTTTTTTTACAGAGAGGAGGGAAGAGGGATAGAGCTAGAAACATCTATGAGAGAGAGACATCTATCAGCCGCCTCCTGCACGCTCCCTACTGGGGATGTGCCCGAAACCAAGATACGTGCCCTTGACGGGAATTGAACCTGGGACCTTTCAGTCTGCAGGTTGACGCTCTATCCACTGAGCCAAACCAGTTTCGGCAATCTTTACCTTTTTCTTTTTCTTTCTCTTCTTAAAGAGAGTACCTTTCAGCATTTCATACAATACTGGTTTGATGTTGATGAACTCCTTTTAGTTTTTTGTGTTTTTGGTTTTTTTTACCTGTGAAGCTCTTTATCTGCCCTTCAATTCTGAATGATAGCTTTACTAGGTAGAGTAATGTTGGTTGTAGGTTCTGGCTATCATTACTTTGAATATTTCTTGCCACTCCCATCTGGCCTGCATGGTTTCTGTTGAGAAATCAGCTGACAATCGTATGGGTGCTCCCTTGTAGGTAATTAACTGTTTTTCTCTTGCTGCTTTTAATATTCTCTTTGTCTTTTGCTCTTGGCATTTTAATTATCATGTGTCTTGGTGTGGTCCTCTTTGGATTCCTTTTGTTTGGAGTTCTGTGTGCTTTTTGGACTTGTAAGTCTTTTTCTTTCACCACAAGGAGGAAGTTTTCAGTCATTAATTCTTCAAATAGGTTTTCAGTATCTTGCTCTCTCTCTTCTTCTGGCATCCCCATAATTCTCATGGTGGTATGCTTGAAGTTGTCCCAGAGGCTCTTTACACTGTCTTCCAATTTTGGATTCGTTTTTTCTTTTTGCTTTTCCAGTTGAGTGTTTTCTGCTTCTTTGTATTTCAAATCTTTGACTTGATTCTTGCATTCCTTTAGTCTGCTGTTAGGTTTCTGTATAATATTTTTTTATTTCAGTCAGTGTATGTTTTAATTTCTAGTTGGTCCTTTCTTATCTCCTCTTGTTTCTTGCTAAATTTATCCATCTTTTCTAGGAAATTCTTGAAAAACCATATATCCATGAAGTTGAACTCTATATCAAGTCTTTTGTTTTCCTCCATTTCTTTTGTTTGTGATCTGTTCCTTTGTCTCTGCATTTTCACTGCTTCCCTGAGTTGGTAGAATAGCTTTGTGTGCTAGGTGTCCTATATGGCCAAGTAGCTTCACCTCCCCAGTTACCTGAGGTGGACTCTCTTGGTGCACCCCTTTGTGAACTATGTCTACAGCCTTGTTGTAGTTAAGTCTTCATTGTTGTTGGTATCACTGGGGGAATGACATCCAAGCCAATTGGTTGTGAGGATCAGCTGTGTCTACATGGGGAGAAGTTCTGTGCTGGATTCAGCCTTATGATACAAGACTTGCAAAATTGCAAAAGCCTCTGTTTAGCTTGAATAGGGCAGAGTGTCGGGGCTAAGCAGACAGCCTTGGCTTCCCATCAGCCCCTGGATCTCAGTATCCCTCAGTAATCGCTGCAGCCTTCTCTGCCCATAGTCACACTCGAGTGCCTCCAGATCTCTGTCTCTCTGGCTCCCCTGAGTATCCGTGCACTCCAGGGACCCGTATGAGTCTGGGTCCCCAAGGTCTTACCCGAAACTGAGGTTCAGTGCAGTCCAACCTGAATTTCTGGATTTCAGTGCAGTTGGGAGGCTCTCTCTTCCTGCCACTAGAGAAAACCAGCAGCACAATCAGCATTCAGCCCTCTATGTGCGCACTTTCGCGTGCACCTCCAGACCTCTGTCTTTTGTGGCTCCCTTAAGTTTCCCTGTACTCCTCCCTTTTCACAACAGTCTAGATTTCCCTGTATGAGTCTTGCCCGGAACTGGGGTTCAGTGCAGTCGGAAGTGAGGTTCACTGCATTTGGGAGTTTCAGTTTCTTTCCCGCTAGAGCAGTGGTTCTCAACCTTCCTAAGGCCGCGACCCTTGCATTCAGTTCCTCATGTGGTGGTGAACCCCAACCATGAAATTTTGCTACTGTTATGCATCGTGACGTAAATATCTGCATTTTTTTATTGGTCTTAGGCGACCCCTGTGAAAGGGTCGTTCAACCCCCAAAGGGGTCACAACCCACAGGTTGAGAACCACTGGGCTAGAGATAGCCATCCAGGCACTCTGCCACCCTCCCTCTCCATACGAGCGTCTCTGTACCTCAGCTTTTTTCAGCTCCTCTGAGTCTCTGTGAGCTCCTCTCTTTCCTTCTAGTTGTAGAATTTCCACTCAGCCAGTTTTCCTGTGGTTCTGTCTTTTAGCTGTAGTTTTGAAATTGTTATGTGAGGCAGCAGGTTAGGTGTTCACCTATGGCACCATCTTGGTTTTTCCAGAATATCTCATTCTTAGTTTTATCTCCCAACCCCCATTTTCCCTCCCCAAAGCTAACTATTGGCAAATGGGATCATAAGCTTCACTTACTCTTTATTACCTGTGTTGTCCACTTAATTTATTTTAGAGCTGTTTTTGTATCAGTATAAAGCTCTAGTTCATTCTTTTCAGCATTAAAATTGTGTTTATATTGTATGAACGTACCATAATTCAGTCCCTTCTTGAGGTACATTTGTTTCCAGATTGGCTGTTACATCCATTTGTGTGTTTATATTTATGTATTCCTCCAGATATACATGTAAGGTAAATTTCTTTTATCATAATTGCTAAGTCAGTAGATATGTGCATTTAACAGTATTGATTAGATATTATCAGATTGCCCTCCAAAAAGATTGCATGAATTTATAGTTCTACCAATAGCATATGAGCATGTCTATTTCCACTAGAATCTCATATTATTGGACTTTATAAAGTGTTGCAAATTTGATGAATGAAGAATTCTATCTTGTCATTTTGATTTATATTTCCTTGAGGGTATTTTGATATTTTACAATCTAAATAGCTCTAGTTTAGTTGCTGATTTCTGCCTTCTTTTTATTCTAGAAAGATATAATCCTTCTTCTAAAACATCAAATGGGCATCAGTCTAAATCGTAAGTTTATTGCTTAGTAAGTTTAATGTTTGTCTTTTTTGCTAAATGTCTACATGTAGTATAGATATTTAGAACAACATTTAAGAAATATGTACTTAATCTTTTAAGGCAAGGGTTGGCAAACTTTTATGTAAAGGGCCAGACAGTGAAATATCTAGGTCTTAAGGTCCAGATGGTCTCCATCTCAACTATTCAGCTCTGCCATAATAGCATGAAAGCTGCCATAAAACATGGGTGTCGATGAACATAGTCCATGGCTGCATTCCATAAAACTTTATTTATAAATAGGTGGTGGTCTGAATTTGGTTTGTGGGCCGAGGTTTGCTTACCTCTGCTCTGAGATTACAGATTTTATTTCCATCTCTTAGGGATGTGTGTATTTGTGCTGAGTGTGTACTGATAATTTGTTTTTAATAAAGAAGACATTAAAAAAATAAAGGATTCTTCTCAGTAGGCCCTCCATTTAACCTCTAAATGTAGCATATTAAAAAAATGTAGTTTGTATTGTTATTAAGTTTTCCTACTTTTATTTTGTAGGCAGAACCTGGAGAAAACATCAAAATTTACTAGGGTAGCATATTAGATGATGATAAATTCCAGAATTAACTCCTTCAGTGGACATAGATATTAGGAGGGTGAGGGCATATGCTAGGGGGTGGGAGTGGCTGGAGTAAAGTCCATGGGAGGAAAATGGTGACTTAGGTAGTACTTTAAACAATAAAGAATTTAAATTTTTAAAAAATAATGAACTCCTGAATTCCTGAAACCACAAGTCATTTGATTGAATAAAAGAAAATTCTAAAGAAGCTGTGGCCAGAAATAAGTGTCAGCTTTATGCCATAACCACAATCTATACTATTAATCTCAGCCTCTTCAGATGACCATAAATGAGACCTGAGTGAGAATGAAAATATCTAAATGCAACAAGTCCCATTTCACTGACAAAGAATTCAAATTGTATTCCTATTTATCATATTTTTTCATATGTAGAGAACTAATGGGAGCTTACCATATATACGCATGTCACTTTGGTTACTGAGGGAAAAGCAAGCAGGACATTGAGTAGTCTGGTAAAAGCTTTGACATATTCACATCTGAATAGGTTCATTGAGCTGCATTATTAAATCATAAAGGCTGAGGGGAATTCAAAGTAAGTTATTTGCTTACAGGAAATCAGTCATAGAAATGCACTAAGCCTTTGTCCAAAAGAAAACCTTTTTTCTGTCCCACTTAATTGGGCCAGCCTTAAAACACTTAATTCTATTATCATTTGGTTACTTTGTTTCTATGTAATTTTTTGTATGTAATAGAATTTGGGGTCAGATTTAGAAACTCACGTTAAGCTTTGAGGGGAAAGTGTAAGTAGTTATTAGAGTAAAAAAATTTTCTCCCGCTGATTGGAGACTCTCATGAAATTTTAAGAAGAAAAGTAGTAGAAATACTAGTAATGAGAAATTAAAACTTTTTTCAGTTGTAGTTTTCCCCTAATCTTTGTATTATTTTTTCCTCTTCTGTAAAAAGACAAGGAGTTTTCTATGGTCTGTTACTCAAGTTTAAAATATTTTTTTTAATATATTGATTTCAAAGAGGGAGAGAGAGAGAGAAATATCAATGATGAGAATCATAGATTAGCTGCCTCTTGCACACATCATACTGGGGATCGAGCCTGAACCCAGGCATGTGATCTGACTGGGAATCAAACCGTGACCTGGTTCATAGGTCAACGCTCAACCACTGAGCTATGGCAGCTGGACTCAGTTTTTACTTTTAATTTTGATGTTATAGTCTTAAGAAAAATATGTCTTTTTGTTTTCTAAATTTATTTGAAATTTGATCAAGGAAGATTTGGAACCTAGAGTTTATTTTTAACATATACATGGTCATTTTTATGGTATAGCCAAGTTTCTTACCCATAATTGTTACTTCTATACAGCGTACTTATCTTTCATAGTGAACTAGAACTTTGCCTTTTGTGTTCCAGTTTACACAATTACCCAGTTGTACAAATCTCTTTATGATAATGAAAGAGAATTGCTGGTGCTTTTATTTTTATCTTCCTTCTTTTTAGTAGCTATATCTCTCATAGTGGACTGTTGGGTATGAATATGATAATTTGTTTTAATAATTAATGTGTGTATGCAATTAGAGAAAAATTAGAGATAATAAAAGTGAGCACAAGAGTTTCTAGAAGGTGGCTTTTGTTTAATTAGGAAAGAAAAATGAATATATTACTTATGGAAAAGTTGGAGTTTGTGAAATTTTAAATTACTTATTTCTCAGTTGTTACTCTGAATATGAGCAGAGTAACAGAGAGATTAAGACTTACTGATTCTTTTCTCTGTTTTCCAATTGACTATTTGGCTACCACTGTGCTTATTTGTAGAATTCTTAGTAGATATTTAATACTCTGGTATGCCATGATAAACTGTTCCAAAAATAATAACCCTTTCTGCCTTTTCCCTCTAGTATGTTAAAAGATGACTTAAAGATAAGCAGCAGTGAAGACAGTGATGGGGAACAGGTGTGTCTACAACTACATGATTTTGCCAGTCTCATACAGTATTTGTTTTCATTGTTTTTTAAAATAAAAATTCTAATTGAAAATATATTTATGATCCAGTTATTTAAAATAAGTTAATTCCTGCTTTCCAACATTGGAATGTGGTACTTTTCTGCTCTGTCTTTACACCTCCATTAAAAAAATTTTTTTTTTTTAAATACTCACCCAAGGACATATTATTATTGATTTTAGAGAGAGAAACATCCATCCATTGCCTCTCTATATACTCCCCAACCTGGATCGAACCTGAAACCTTTTGCTGTGTGAAACGGTGTTCCAATCAACGGAACCACCTGGCCAGGGCAAAAAATGGCTTTTTCTTAATACTTAATCAGGGATCAGAATATACTCATAAAGCATAAGATAGTTGACAAAAACTATTAACAAAGCTTTTCCTCTTAACCTGGCAATTAGCTATTTTTAGCTTAAAATAGTATGTTGTGTTAAGTAAACATTGATGCATACATTAGAAAAATCAGTTTTTTAATGAAACGTTCAGATATTGTTCACATTAAGTAGATGGAGTGCTATTTTTTCATTCATGGATTTCTTCTCATGTCTTAATTTTAGGATTGTGACAAAACAATGCCAAGGAGTACACCAGGAAGGTAGGCACTCTTTTATTTCTTAAAATTGGTTGCCAAATTTGAATGTTTTCTATTGTCATTGTAAAAAAAGAAAAGAAATGTTTGGTCATTTATATGTTTTATCTCTTTTAGTAATTCTGAACCTTCACACCATAATAGTGAAGGAGCAGATAACTCCAGGGATGATTCTAGCAGCCACAGTGGATCTGAAAGCAGCTCTGGATCTGACTCAGAGAGTGAAAGTAGTTCCAGTGACAGTGAGGCAAATGAGCCATCTCAGAGTGCATCTCCTGAGGTGAGAGGGAGGCGGGGTACCTTCCATAGGTCCGCTTAAGGCCCCTGATGATGCCTGTTGAAACGTGACTCAAATATAAAAGGTGAAGGAAAGAAGGTTATATATTCTGACAAAAAGAAATTGAACTGTCTTGTTGGAAAACTTAATACTTCAGTTTTCTTGTTATTTGAATAAACATTTGGTCTAGTTAGAAACTACTTGACGTCATATTTCAGGTCATGAAAATATGGATTTTTTGTTTGTTTGTTTGGTCTTTATTTTTGTGTCTTCACATGTTAATTTGTATTATGTAGTCATTGTAAATAAAAAGAGTCTTATAGTATAAGTCTATACTCTAGATTGATAAAATGTGATTTAAAATCTCATTTATTTACTTTCTGGTCTTTTAAAATTTTGCCTTTAAAGATGGATTCCTAATAAGAGTATTTAGTGTTTAAAGGCTATATATATATATAATTCAGCTTATATCTTCTCATTCAGGTGACTAGATGTGATAGTCAATATTCAGCCTTTGCCTTTGTTCACACAGAACTATGAAAAATCAAATAATCTTTGAGGCATTACCCATAGTGTTTTTCCTCTTCCTGAAACTGTAAAGGAGGGAAAAGCTTCAGTATAGAAAAAAGCGTACTTATTTCTGTTTTTCAGCCTGAACCACCACCAACAAACAAATGGCAACTTGATAACTGGTTGAATAAAGTAAACCCACATAAAGTGTCACCTGCTTCTTCTGTGGACAGTAACATCCCATCATCTCAAGGCTATAAAAAGGAAGGCCGAGAACAGGGCACTGGGAATAGCTACACTGACCCAGGTGGACCTAAAGAAACAAGTTCTGCTACTCCTGGACGAGATTCCAAAACTGCTCAAAAGGGATCAGAAAGTGGGCGTGGGAGGCAGAAGTCTCCTGCACAGAGTGACAGTACAACACAGAGGAGAACTGTAGGCAAAAAACAACCCAAAAAGACCGAGAAGACGCCTGCTGAAGAGCCCCGAGGAGGCTTGAAGATAGAAAGCGAAACCCCCGTAGACATGGCTACCAGCATGCCCTCCAGCAGACACAAAGCAGCCACCAAAGGCTCAAGGAAACCCAACATAAAAAAAGAGTCCAAATCTTCCCCTCGCCCTTCAGCAGAGAAAAAGAAATACAAATCAACTAGTAAATCTTCCCAGAAATCAAGGGAAATCATAGAAACAGATACCTCATCCTCAGATTCGGATGAAAGCGAGAGCCTTCCTCCTTCCTCACAAACTCCTAAGTACCCTGAGAGTAATAGGACTCCCGTTAAACCCTCCTCAGTGGAGGAAGAAGATAGCTTTTTCCGGCAACGAATGTTCTCTCCTATGGAAGAGAAGGAACTTCTTTCACCCCTTAGTGAGCCTGATGATAGGTATCCACTTATTGTGAAGATTGACCTGAATCTCTTGACTAGAATACCAGGAAAGCCTTACAAAGAAACAGAGCCACCGAAGGGGGAAAAGAAAAATGTGCCAGAGAAACACACAAGAGAGGCTCAGAAACCAGCCTCAGAAAAAGTTTCCAATAAAGGCAAGAGGAAACATAAGGTTTGTAAAGAGTTTTGTTTTTGTTTTTCAACATCAGAATCCGAAATGCAGTGCAAATCTCAGCCAAAAATAACTAGTTGAGTCATAGCTATGAGAGAAATAGAGGTTAACCCAAGGCCCAGTTGAGGCTACAGATAGAACAGTCTTCTAAGACCACTGTGCCTCTGCCTGTCTCCTTTTGTAAAACAGCATAATTTCTAATTAGGTCAGAAATGAACCAGTCCAGAGTGTGCTGGCCAGTGTAGAGGTGAGAGTGAAGCAGAGATTGCATATTGGCCTTCACAGTCTCCTTCAAATTTTGGTTTGAAATTCTTTAGTTGGGATATGTACTCTCCAGGTTGTCACACTTCTCTCTTATACTGCACAGACCGAGTTGCATTTTTTAAATTGCTAATTCCAGCTAAAACATTGTCCTACTGATTTTGACACATCCTTAAGAATTTCACCAATCCACTGTTCGTAACTGCCTAGCTCTTTTCCCTTTTCAAACTCTTATCTGCAAGTTCAGAACTAAACACATTTGCTGGTACATAGCTCTTTAAATACTTCCAAGATAATTTGGATTTAGAAATTAAGCTTGGTGTATATATTTAAGGTCAGCTTTTTTTAGACTCAGGAAATGTGAAAACTTAGTGTCTATGATTGGAGGATAATAGAGATATAATGGGAAGAGTTGAACAACTTACATATACAATGAAGGTTCTTTGAGAAAAACAGCCTAATCTTTTCAGTTCTCGTGAGGAATTTTTCAGTTCTAATTAGGAATTTTTAGAGGAAAGCAAATTTTAATAATCTGTTTTGAAGAATAGTGTATTTCCTGATACATAGGTGTGAATATGGTTATAAAAGACTGAAAGTATGAACAGGTAAACAGATAGGTACCAGATAGTCTCAGAACAATACTCCAATCACAGTTGACCTTGAGAATTTCATGTAGGAGGATAGGAAGAATACTGCTTTTTTTTTTTTCCCGAATCCAACATTCCATTTTTAATTTTTTAATAGTTTATTTTATTTTATTATTTAAAGTATTACAAATAGTAGTACATATGTCTCCTTTTTTCCACCATTGACCTTCCCCTGGCCTTCCCTACCCCCCACATTTTCTTAAAATGAAGTGAGAGGTTTTTTTCTCTCTTTTTCTTAAAACCACATGTACATGATGAGACATATTTGGACAAATTAGAATAATACTTGTGTCTGCTTTTTTTTTATCTTCATAAGTTGAAATTACTTTAAAATTTGAATTTCTAGAAAACTGGAATTTCAGTACTATAGCTAATGATTTCCATTGTTATAGTGTAGGGAAGCATTATTCAACTAGTAAGCTGTTTAGAGCTGCTGGCCTCAATAGTCCATAGCCTTGAATTGTTAGATATGATTATGGGGTTTAATTCATGAAGTAAGAGCTTGTATATGATAGGCTTTACTTTTTAGAAAGCTAGTATATTGAATAAAAATATAGTCCTTTTATGCTTAACACATAATATATGTTCTTTATAAAATTTTCAAATGTTTAAAATATAGTAGAGAAAATGAAGGCCCTTTTTATTCTCTCTCTCTCTCACTCTCTCTCTCTGTGTTTTTATTGATTTGAGAGAGGGAGAAATGAAGAGGGAGAGAGAGAAAGAAAGAGAGAAACATTGATCATTTACTTCCCATATGCATCCTGCCTGGGGACTGAACCCAAAACCTGGGTATGTGCCCAGACAAGGAATTGAATGAACTGGAAACCTTTTGGCACATGGGAGGACCCTCAATCAACTAAGCCACATCAGCCTCTTTTACTCTTTTGCTTAAAACTATATTATTTACAAGAAAATATCCCCTCCTCTAAAAGGAGTACTCCATATCTCCTCCCCTCCCTTAAATCTCACCTTTATATATTTCTCCCACATTTTCTGTATCAAGACTTATAAGTCAGCCCTAGCCCTGTAGGGCTGTGGAGGAGGCAGCTGATCAATTATTATTATTACTGTATTTTCTGGCGTTTAAGACAACTTTTTAACCCAGGAAAATCTTCTCAAAGGTCGGGGGTCGTCTTATACACTGGGGGTCATCTTATAGGGTGAGTATATTCCAAACTATATTTTAACTGGAAAAGATGGGTGTCATCTTATACGCTGGAAAATACGGTATTCTCTCTCATTATTGATGTTTCTATTTCTCCCTCTCTTTCCCTTCCTCTCTGAAATCAATAAAAATATATTTAAAAATAAGTAAAATAAAATAAAAATGTTATGCTAAGGGAACCAGATGCAAAATGGCACCAATTTATTATTTCATTTATATGAACTGTTTAGAATATGCAAATTCATAAAGACAAAATGTATAGTTTAACCAAGCTGGTGGGGGGTGGGGAGTGCAGTTGAGGGTAATTGGAGGTAGAGACAATAGGGAGTGACTGCTAATGGGTACAGGGTGACTTTTTTAAGATGATGAAAATGGTTTAAAATTGGTTGTTGCCCTGGTTGTACAACTCTGTGAATATATTAAAAGCCATTGAATTGTGTGTTTTTGAAGATTGAATTTTATGGTATGTGAATTATATCTTAATTTTAATTTCACAGACCCTCCCCTCACCCCAAAAGACTACAGGAAATTTGTTTTAATATTTGGGCTCCGTTTATCTAAAATAGGAGACTACTACTGAGCCTTAAAACCCACTTCACTAAACATTGTTTAAATTAATTATTTTACTTTACATTTGTCCTCTTACTGAAGTTTTTCTTGGATAAACTGTTTAGGGGTTGACTAGTTCTGGAATCTGTAAAGTTCAAGCCTAGCAGCTCTTTCTGTTTTCATCCAGAATGAAGATGATAACCGAGCCAATGACAGCAAGAAACCCAAGACAGAGGACAAGAATTTAGCAGGCCACAAGCCACCCAGCAACAGAGAGTATGTCCCTAAAACATGTTACATGTGTGTTATATGTATGTAATTTGCTATTGGGCTTCCTAACATGCTCTTAGAATGTTCTTTTTAGCAAGTATATATTGTATACATGTATACATATAACAATAGGGGGAGCTTTTGCTTTTAGCTAATAGGGATGAAAAGCATTTAAGGTTTATTCACTGTATTCTCTGCTCTTTTTTAGTGGAGCTAGGGGTGAGTATAGTAAGAAAGTAAAGCTTTACAACTTTCTGGCTAGCTAAGTTTATCTGTAAATTGCAAGAGACTAATTGGTAATTCATGACCATTAATATCTTCATTCACCCATCCATCTTTTTGTTCTATTCAACTAGTATTTATCGAATACTTGTTGAATGGCAGGCCAAGCGTTAGGCATCCCTATATAATTAGGAGGTAATATGAAAATTAACCCTCATACTCTCACAAGATGGCTGCCTACAATCAGACTGGCAGGGGGATAAGTGAAGGATGACCAAACAACTGAACAAGTGGGGTGACCAGGCTGGCAGGGAGGTTAGTGAGGGGTGACCAGGGTGACCAAAACAACTGAACAGCAGGTGCGTGGGGCATCCAGGTCAGCGGGGGGCAGGGAGGTCATTTGGGGGTGACCAGACCAGCAGAAGGGGGCAGTTGGGGGCAACCAGGCTGGCAAGGGATGGCAGTAAGAGGCAATCAGGCTGGCGGGGTGGGGACAGTTAGGCGCAACCAGGGTAATTAGGCTGGCAGGGGCAGGCAGTGAGAGGCAACTAGGCTGTGGGGAGAGGGCAGTTGGGGGCAACCAGGCTGGCGGAGGGGGCAGTAAGGGGTGACCAGGTCAGCAGGGAGGGTCAGTTGAGGGTGACCTGGCTGGCAGCAGGGGCAGTTAGGGGCAACCAGGACCGCAGGGGTGCTGAGGGGGGTGACCAGGTAGGCAGGCAGGTCAGACATCCCCCAAGGGGTCCCAGATTAGAGAGGGTGCAGGCTGGGCTGAGGGAACCTCTCTCCCCACTCCACCCCTGGCACGAATTTCATGCACCGGGCCTCTAGTTGGTATATAACCATGGCAGGGGAAAGCCACACAAGATGCACTCACTCATGAAATTTACAGATTTGTTTTGCAAAAACCATACGTCCTAGTTATCTCATAGATAACAGCAAATTTATCTTAAAAGCAAAGAGAAATGAAAAAACTCCATTGCCCCTATGACTGTGTGGAGAAATGAGGGCATTTGTTTGGTTTGGCAGGTCATCTAAACAGAGTGTGGCAAAAGAAAAAGATTTGTTGCCTTCTCCTGCTGGGCCTGTTCCTTCAAAAGATCCAAAAACGGAGCATGGCTCTCGAAAGAGGACCATTAGTCAGTCTTCTTCCTTAAAGTCAAGTAATAACAGCAACAAGGAGAATAGTGGCAGCAGCAAAAACAGTTCCTCCACGTCAAAGCAGAAGAAAACTGAAGGGAAGACTTCCAGTAGCTCTAAGGAGGCCAAGGTAAGACACTGGGGGCCTTAGTCTTGAAAATCAGTTTTCATTGTCATGTGACTTCTCCGAGGTGATGCTGTACTTAGAAAATTTTGTAAACATCTCATTAAATTTTTGGATCTGTGCATTTTTAATCTTAGAGTGTCATGTTCTTGATAATAAACTAATGCAGTGATCTAAGATCATGAAAGCAGCAAGTCAGCTGGCTACATGCTTAGTAATTAAGATAGAAAACCATAATTGGAAGAGTTGGTTGTGGGGAAACAGTTGATTATGATCGAATTATAAATATTTACTGTTGCTTCTCTATGGTTTGAAATTGGCTTCAGGTTTTTAAAAATTGCATTTCATAAGCAAGTTATATTACATAAAATTATAAAGCAACCATTTGGCTTTGATTTATGAAGAAGAAAAAAATTCTTAACTGTGCTAACACTGGAATTATTTCTAAAGCATGATCTATATTTTTATTACCTCTGTTTTGGGTTTCTTCCATATGTAGGGGAATATTTTTAATGTATGTGGATGGAAATTAGTTGAAAAAGCTTCTTTGATGTATCACCCTCAATGCAAATAAATAAAAACCTTTATTTGCATTGCTTTCTAAATTGTTCTGATCCAGAAGCAAACTGACAAAATTAAGAAAATACCTATATTTTTAAGAATATAATTCACTGTATTATTTGTAACTTAAGTAGCACAGGTTTGAGAATTGAAAAATTAGATGAGGGCAGTTAGTCCTGTTCATTAAATGTGGTAAGTAAGTCTTTTAAATTGAAGTAATTTAAATTGTGAACAAAGTGTCTCAAATGGAAATTTACAGAAGGCCTTTTTTCTGGCTGGGCACCTTTCTGTAGTAGTTTAGAGTTAATTATAGTATCCTCTGGAACCTGAGTGTCCTGTTGCCTTCTTTCACTTCTCCAGATCTCTACTAACCTGCTTTTTGGCTCTCTTCCTTTCTTCTCCTTTAATTGTAGGATTTTGAGGCTTATATGCTTATTTTGTGAAACCTATTATCTTTTTTTTTTTTAAGCACTTATTCAATAAGCTTGCTTGCTCATTTGGCTTCTGTTACTCTCATAGGTAAAACTCACTGCCTATATTTCTTCCTTATTGGTTCATTAGCTTCTTGAAAACAGAGATTTGTATCTTGTTTTTTGTTTTATTCAATGTTGAACTTACTGGGTAATCAAGAAATATTTGTTGGCTGGTGTGACTCAGTTGGTTGGAGCGTCATCCCATGCACTGGAGGGTTGTGGGTTCAATTTCTAGTCAGGGCACATACCTAAGTTTTAGGTTCAATCCCCAGTTGGGGCATGTTTGAGAGAAAACCGATAGATGTATCTCTCTTACATTGCTAATTCTCTCCCCCCTCCCTCCCTCTAAAATCAATTTTAAGAAATTAATATTGCTGAGACCGGTTTGGCTCAGTGGATAGAGCGTCGGCCTGCGGACTGAAAGGTCCTGGGTTCGATTCCGGTCAAGGGTACGTACCTTGGTTGCGGGCACATCCCCAGGTGGGGGCGTGCAGGAGGTGGCTGATCGATGTCTCTCTCTGATCGATGTTTCTAACTCTCTATCCCTCTTCCTTCTTCTCTGTAAAAAATCAATAAAATACATTTTTTTTTAAAAGAAATATTTGTTGGATCAAATGTGGATATTTGGGGTGGGAATGGCTGGGATATGTAAAACTTTAGACAAAAAAATAAAAGCTATAATACCTTTTTTTTTTTAATAGATTTTATTGATTTTTTTACAGAGAGGAAGGGAGAGAGATAGTTAGAAACATTGATGAGAGAAAGAGACATAGATCAGCCGCCTCCTGCACACCTCCTACTAGGGATGTGCCTGCAACGAAGATACATGCTCTTGACTGGAATCGAACCTGGGACCTTTCACAGTCCACAGGCTGACGCTCTATCCACTGACCCAAACCGGTTTTGGCAACTATAATACCTTAAAACAAAACAAAATGTGGATATTTGACAAACTATAAAATAGAGACCCTGATTACATTAATTTCAAGATCTTATGGCAATTGTTAAAAGTTTCTGTTGGTCTTAGCCATTTTCAGTTTAAACAATTACGGTTAGATTTATGAAAGAAAAATCTTTAATTTAGTTAGAAAACATTCTATTTCTTTTTTTAATATATTTTATTGCTTTTTACAGAAAGGAAGGGAAAGAGACAGAATCATTGATGGGAGAGAGACATTGATCAGCCGTCTCCTGCACGCCCTCTACTGAGGATGTGCCCTCCCCCAAGATACATGCCTTTACCGGAATTGAATCTGGGACCTTTTAGTCTGAAGGCCAACACTCTATCCACCGAGCCACACCGGTTTTGGTGAAAACATGCTATTTCTTATATTAACTAAAGAAAAATTAATATGACAACCCAAAATTTCATATAATTTTTATGTTTTTTCTAGATTTTTGCTCATATCAAATTTTTTAAAATGACATATAGCTATTCAATATTATCTCCCTATATTTTTAATATCTGTAACATCTCTACTTATGTTCCTCTCATGTTCTTGTGTGCCTTCTCTCTTTTTCCTTTGATCAGTCTCATCAGAAACTTATCAATTTTACTTGTCTTTTCAAAAAAAGCCTTTGTTTTTATTGATTCTCTGTAATTTATTTTTGTTTTTATTTCATTAATTTATAACTCCTACCTTTTTTAAAAATGTTTTTATTGATTTTAGAGAGAGAGGAAGAGGGAAAGAGAGATAGAAACATTGATGAGAGAGAAACATTAATTAATTGCTTCTTGCAGGCCCCCCCTATTGGGGATCAAGATTGCAATCTGGCATGTGCCCTGACCAGAAATCAAACCAGGGACTTCTTGTTTCATGGGCCAATGCTCCACCACTGAGTCACACCGACCAGGCCATACTCTTATCTATATAATTTCTAACTTTTAGAGATGAATATTTCATTAATTTCTAAATTAATTTTAAGCCTTCCCCAATATGAGCAGTTAGACTATACACAGAGTGGCCAGATAATTATGATCTCTGAACGCATAATAATCTGGCCACTCAGTGTATATCCTATATAATAAAAGGCTAATATTGTCCCCTTGACCAGGAGTTCCACCAGCAGGCAAGCCAGCCAACTGCCCATGTCCACACACACACACACACACACACACACACACACACACACACCCCAGCCAGCTGGCTGGACCCCACCCATGTATGAATTCATGCATGGGCCTCTAATACACAGACACACACTTACACACACACATATACACAAACGCAGAGTGGCCAGATTATTATGCGTTCAGAGATCATTGTAATCTGGCCACTCAGTGTCTGTTTCCCTTTAAATACTGCTTTAGCTGCATTGCATAAATTTTGGTATATAATGTTTTTATAACATAATTTAAAATGCTTTCTAATTTCCATTGTTATTTCATCTTAAGTCAAAGAGTTCTTAAAAGTACATTACTCAGTTTCCAAACATACAGAAATTTTCTAGTTATCTTTTGGTTAGTCCTTCTACCTTAATTGCATTGGAACAGGAGAATGATCTGCATGGTAGCAATTTAAAATTTGTTAAGATTTGCTTTATATTTCTAAAGTACATGGAAGATTTTTCTAATATTACATATTTGCTTAAAAAGAAGCATCTACATATATTGGGGAGAGGAATCTATATAATTTAATTAGATTAATCACATTTTCAAACCTTTTCTATGCTGATTGATATTTTACCAGGTCTGTTGTTTACTGAGAGAATTGTGTTTTACTTATCCAGTTATTTCTACAAATATATAGGATTTGTCTATTTCTTATAGTTTATCGATTTTTTAAATTTAGATATACTTTATACATAATATTTTATCAGTTTTAGATGATGATTTGATATATGTATATTTTGTGAAATGATCACTACAGTAAGTCTAGATAACATCCATCACCACACAGTGATTTCATATATTACACACATATAATTTTTATATAAGAAAGTGTTGAACTATCTGGAAAAACTTTTTTTTAATATATTTTATTGATTTTTTACAGAAAGGAAAGGAGAGAGATAGAGAGTTAGAAACATCGATGAGAGAGAGACATCGATCGGCCGCCTCCTGCACATCCCCCACTGGGTATGTGCCCGCAACCAAAGTACATGCCCCCGACCGGAATCGAACCTGGGACCTTTCATTCTGCAGGCCGACGCTCTATCCACTGAGCCAAACGGGTTTCGGCGTGGAAAAACATTTTTTTAATTTTCAGAAACTTCAGTGTTTCTTCAATAAATCTAAAGTTAGGCACTATAAATCTAAAAACTAACTTAGTAATGTTACATTGCAACACAATACTCAGGAAGCCATTTCATAAACATGCAAACTTTACCATAAAGAGCTTAGTATTTTGTCAAATCTCAGGACTTTTATTCTTGAAGTAAGCTGTAATAGGTGGAACTGAAAAGTTCTTATATAAGGGAAGAAAGAAAATGATTATGAGATTCATGTTAAAGAGATTTTAAACACCAGTAGTAAGATTATTTATTACTGGGTTTTCTTATGTTAAAATATATTCAAAGGATAAATGATGTTTTATTATAGAAAGTTATGATGTTTTGTTATGATGTTTTATTATAGAAAGTTTATATTCATTTTATTAAAGATAGGGCTGGACGGGGAAGCAGTCATAGCCCTAGCATTGAGAGTTATATTGATAGGAAGCAGAATAAAGTTTAAGAAAGTGGCTAAGCTTTTAAAATCTGACAGATTTGGATTGAAAACCCAAATTCCAGGAATGCCACTTATTAGTAAATCTGTTTGAACTTTGGGCAAGTTACTTAACCTCCTTGAGACTGCTTTTTACTCTATTTTAATAGCAGTACATATTTCATAGTGTTGTTGAAGGATTAATGACAGTGCTAAGTTAACTTAGTGCCTGGTAAGTAGTAGTAAGCACATAGGAAATGTTAGATATTTTTATTACTATTTTAATTGATACTAATTACCAGTAAATTTTGTCTTAAGTAGTACTGCTATTTTAATACTAGCCTTGTATCTTACTTACGTTTTAATAAGTGCCTAGGTCATTGCCTGCCACATAGTAGACCCTAATAGTATTAGAATGAAAAGTTTTGATTATATAAAATGGATTCAATCTATAAAAAAGATGTTTATAATTTGAAATTTTAAAATTTTATAACAAGGAAATTAATTACTGAAATTAGTGGAATTTTGTTTTCTTTTTACTAGTGGCTCAGGACATTTTTTAAATTTAATTTTAATCTCACGATTTTAAACATACATTTTTTGGGTCAGGAAAAGGCTTCAAATAGCTCCTCTAACTGTCCGACATCTACACCAACTTCTGAAGCTTCAAAGCCTCGGAGAACAAAGCTTACCTTTGATGACAGGTGAGATATATTAAGATTTTTTTTTAATGCATTCAAGAAATCATGCCAGTCAGCATATAAGGATTCATTTTAATTTCTGTCATTGACTAGAAAAAGTCATACTGTGATCTACAGAATAATTGGCTTTTAATTTGAAAGGCACCCACTAGCCCCAAGTATTGTTCCTCTGAGTTAACTCTATGCCTCTCATTAGGGATGTGAATGCTGTGTCTTCATGTAGAACCTTATTGCTGCTGATATGACTGTTTAAAATAAGGTCTTTCTTAAATATGTAAGAATAATGTTGGGTTTTCCCCTCCATTTTGATAAGAGATTTCTCCTTTTATTTACTCTAAAGTTCTCAAATGACTTGGATAAGTTAGTATTTAATATTAGAAAGCTTGATTTCTGTTTTGCCATGAGTTGACCAGTATTTATGCTCTTAGCTCAATGTAAACTTTTATCAGGAAAATAGTAAATCAAATGTTTTAATAATTCCTCATTTTCTTGAGGGCATGAAAACCGAGGGATGCTAGAGATGTAAATGAACTATTGTCATCTTATGAAAACTATTTACTACATTATTTACAATAAAATTTTACATTGCAGAAGTTATTCAGCAGACCATTATTTGCAAGAAGCAAAAAAGCTAAAGCACAATGCAGATGCATTGGTATGTAAATATTCTCTTCACATTTATATATTCAGATTAATTAAATCTTCACTTGTTTGTTTCCATGCCACATCAGTGCAGCTCTCATTATTTTTTTCTCCTTTCTTCAGTCTGACAGGTTTGAGAAAGCTGTATACTATCTTGATGCTGTGGTATCTTTCATTGAATGTGGAAATGCATTAGAGAAAAATGCTCAGGAATCCAAATCCCCATTTCCTATGTATTCAGAGACAGTGGAGCTCATCAAGTAAGTGGGAAAAGTTGCCATATCATTGACAATATTCTCTGGTCCACATGTGTGATGGTCCCATAAAACTATATTGGGACTGAAAAATTTCTATTGCCTTGCATTGTGGATCTGTGATAATGTCACAGCACAATGCCTTATTTGTTTATAGTGATGCTGGTGTAAGCAATCCTACTGCACTTGCCCATCTCCTTAATAGAAAACTTTATAGTCTTCTATTAACAAACAAAAATACACGTTACTTAATGAAGGCAGTGTTAGTGGTTTATGTGTTTACTTCTTATCGTTATTTTAAAGTATATTCTTTCTTCTTACATAAAATAATTTTTACTGTAAAACAAACAGTATGCTGTGTTATGCTGGCAGCAGCTTAAATGTCTTATGTTTACCCCATCTTTTGATTGCATCGTTTTCTCTTGCACTTGATTTAATCTTGTGTTATTTTGTACAGTAACATGCTGTACAGGCTTGTAGCCTAGGAACAATAGACTGTACCATGTAGCCTAGGTCTGTGGTAGGCTATACTATCTAGGTTTGGGTAAATGAGCACTGTGGTGTTCCTACATGATGAAATCGTCTAACGACATGAACATATCCCTGTTGTTAAGCAGCATAACTATATATAATAGACTGAGGAGGATGTTTAATCCTTTGCTGTCCTTGGATAAGGAGAATTAGATACTTCAATGAGTATTTGTGCCTTTATGTAGGTTGGAGTCTAATGTTTTAAATAAGGTAGTCAGAAGATTAAGTTAAAATACTGTGTCTTTTATTATTTTAACTCCCAGATACACTATGAAGCTAAAGAATTACTTAGCACCAGATGCTACAGCTGCAGATAAAAGACTCACAGTACTTTGGTAAGTGTTGTGTATTCTAACTTCTGCTAAATGGCAGGCAGTTCCCTAATAAATTGTGTTGTGTATGTGCTTCTGAAAGTTATTCTTGAATCAACATTCTGTAACCCAATCATAAATCTATTCTTAATGGTTAAAATAGAAAATAACTCAAAATTCTTATTGAAAAATTTTAATAGTGTCAGTCTCTGATCCATTGCTCTTTTGACAAAAGTCTTGGGAGAGTGGATTAATAAGAACTCTATCTTAAATGCTTACTTTTCCAGGCTCTTCTTTTTTTTTTTTGTATCCTCTCCTTCCATTCACATATACCTTTCCTTGGAAGCAAATGTTTAGTTTTCTCAGAGTAAAAAAAATGTGATTTGTTTGCTTGTATTTCAAGGATATGTGGCAGTTCATTTGTTACAGTTACGTATTTACCTGGCACTATGTTCAGCAGCTGGGGATATAGCTGTGTATAGAACTAACATGGTCCTGTTTGTCATAGTGTCTAGTGTGAGGAGACAGATATTAATCAGATAATCACAACTATATAAATTAAGTAGTTTGAATTAAAAGTATATATAATGGTAAGAGTAGAGTATAGAGAAACCTAGTCTTTAGGTAAAGGGAACATATGCAAGGGCTGAATAGTGGAAAGAAACTGGAAACTATAGAAGAGCCAAAAGAAGAGACCAGTGAGCCCTAGCTGGTTTCACTCAGTGGATAGAGCGTAGGCCCAAAACTAAAGGATCCTGGGTTTGATTCCAGTCAAAGGCATATATCTTGGTTGTAGGCTCGATTCCCTGGCTCTTGTCAGGGCACATGTGGAAGGCAACCAATTGATATGTCTCTCTCGCATTGATGTTTCTCTTCTGTCTTTCCCTCTCCCTTCTACTCTCTAAAAATCAATGGAAAAATATCCTTGGGTGAGGATTAACAAACAAAAAAAAGAAGACCAGTAGAAGTGAAAGTGACTGAAGCCATGTTAAGGCCTATATTTATTTCCTCAAAGTTGTAATATTTATAGTTGAGTTTCCTAGTTTTTGTTGTTTAATTTTAGATTACTTATAATTTGATCTATAGAGTCTACCCCTCAGTTTTTAAGTGCATATGTTACAATGACATGTTGGGTCCTGTGGGTGAAGTTTTAAATTTTGAATGTCAACAAAAAGGAAGCTAATCCTAGGTATCTTTCCCTTCCTTCCCCTCTCTAGGGAATGTGTTAAAACCATCTTTTAGTTTTGCCTAAGAGTTAGTGCTGTTGACCTTATGCCTTGGTCTGCTCATATTAGCCAATTCTATACTCTTGCATGATTCAAAGCTTGTACAAATGAGGCCAGAGTGTTTTGTCCTGTAAATAAGCTGCCCTTTTTTTTCCTCATTGATTAGTCTAAGATGCCAGTCTCTGCTGTACCTGAGGCTATTCAAACTGAAGAAGGAAAATGCTCTGAAGTACTCAAAGACATTGACAGAACACTTGAAAGTAAGTGTGCCAAAGAGGAGGGTCCATTTGCCAGGAGACAAAATTTATAGTCTTCTATCCCTACTCCAGAAGTGTCCTCATGTTTTACCTCTCATGGCAAGGGAGGAGCTATTTGGGAACTTTTAAATAAGTTTGAGGTTTCTTGTAAATTTTTAAATGCACGTATATCTGATTGTAGAACCTATGTTCAGTAGCTCTTAACTAGATGTAGGCTATTTTTATTGTGAAACCTAATTTATACTTGTTAAATTTTCTCTTGTTTTTACTACCATCTTTCCTTAGATGACTTGTAGTTTTCTAAAATGTCTTTCTGTTTTTTCCTTTAATAGCAACACATAAATCTTCCTCAGATCCTGCTCTAATTATGATTTGGAACCCTTCAGAAGTTTATCATTGCCTACAGAATCAAGCCCAAGTTTCTTACCCTGACCTATAAGGTCCTCACTTTCTCTCTCTTGTTCCTTATCTAAACCTGTGCTCCAGGCTAACTTTATGGTCTCATATATTCTCTTTTCTGCAGCCTTTGTATGTGACTCCCTTCTCCCATCTTCTTTATCAGTCTGTTACTCGTTCTTTGTGTCTCACTTAGGTCCTCCAGAAAACCCCAGTTCTTATCTATAACTCCTTTCTAGTGACATTTACACACACGCACACACACATTTTAGTTTTTAATTTACAAGGCTTCTTAAGATCAGCTCTGGCCCAGTGCTTTTGAATATATTTAGTACTTCATAAGTAGTGTTGTTTTTTAAATTTTTGTTAATTACATTTTATTTTCTCCACAGAATTCTTATAATAATTCTCAAGCACCATCACCTGGCTTGGGAAGGTAGGTTAATTTTATTCTATAAAATATTATTTGTGACAAGTTTATTTTTACATAAAAGTGGAATGGTTAGGGTTTAATTTCCAAAAATGGTAAGATGATAACCTTTTAAAAAATGAAAACTTATTTCTAATTAAGTATTTTAAAATATTTTATCTTTTTATAAATTGAAATAGGATAATGAACATAATCTTACAAAGATTAGAGAGGAAGGGACATTTCACCTACAGAAATCTGAGTTTTTTTATAGCATCTTAATTCTCACAGGTTGATTTCTGTAGCTACTTGGGTTTCTATCACAGAAGTTTTATCTTTACTAAAGTCTTGACACTGTCAGAATTTAATAATTGAGGCATGATTATGGTTTCTCCTCCATCTCCATATCACTTTACCCCATTCTCCCTCCAAAACAGTGGTTCTCAACCTTCCTAATGCCACAACCCTTTAATACAGTTCTTTATGTTGTGGTGATCCCCAACCATAAAATTATTTTTGTCGCTACTTCATAACTGTAATTTGCTACTGTTAGGAATCTTAATGTAAATATCTGTGTTTTCTGATGGTCTTAGGAGACCCTGCTAGCTGTTCTCGACCCACAGGTTGAGAACCGCTGCCCCCAAAGGAGGAAAAACACATAAATCATCTTTTTTGGTGATGTTTATTCACTTAGTATGTTTATGTTAAGTGACATTTTGTCTCTGGCCTTATGTATTTTCTTAACCAAATTATAGTGCCAAAAGTACAGATAGATAAAAATTTTTCTTTTTTTTTTTTAAACAATTTTTAAAAATTCTCACCTGAGGATATGTTTTTATTTATTTGAGAAAGAGAAACATCAATCTGAGTGAATCAATGTGAGAGAGAAACATCTATCTGTTGTCTTCTATATGGAACATGCCCTGATCGGGATGAACCCACAACTCAAATATGTGCCCTGAATTGGGAATTGAACTGAAACTTGTTGGTTTACAGGATGATGTTCAACCAACTGAGCCACAGCAGGGTTAGATAAATATATTCTTAACAAATAGCTCCCCTTATTACTCCTAACTTTTGTTTGATTTCTTTTTTTTTAAATATATTTTATTGATTTTTCATAGAGAGGAGGGAGAGGGATAGAAAGTCAGAAACATTGATGAGAGAG
The DNA here is from genome assembly GCA_011751065.1 of Lasiurus cinereus. Lineage (NCBI taxonomy): Eukaryota > Metazoa > Chordata > Mammalia > Chiroptera > Vespertilionidae > Lasiurus > Lasiurus cinereus. The sequence goes on from JAAGEH010000293.1 coordinate 6,683,943, forward strand.
AGACATCGATCAGCCGCCTCCTGCACACCCCACACTGGAGATGTGCCCGCAAGCAAGGTACATGCCCCCGACCAGAATCGAACCCAGGACCTTTCAGTCCGCAGGCCGACACTCTATCCACTGAGCCAAACAGGTCTCGGCGTCTTTTTTTTTATGATCTTAGGCATTTTCACAAATTTTAGTACTGAAATGAACCTGCCAGCTTTCAACATGTGTTTTCTAAAAATATTTAATCAATAGAAGCTTGAGATGTTTACAATTGATTGGGAAAGCTATATCTCTTTGTCAGCTCTGAATAACTTGGTTAAACTACAAAAGTACTAGAAATTATGGAGTTAAAAATAAGATGTTCCCATTTATTATCACTTTTTTTTTGGTGCTAAATTATTAATTCCACCCAACTTTTCACAAAACAGTTTGAAAAGTACCTAAAAATATATGCCCATCGAAAGTGTTGGACTGGGAGCCAAAACCGGTTTGGGTCAGTGGATAGAGCGTCGGCCTGAGGACTGAAAAGTCCCAGGTTCAATGCTGGTCAAGGGCATATATCTTGGTTGTGAGCACATCCCCAGTGTGGGGTGTGCAGGAGGTAGCTGATCGATATTTCTAACTCTCTATCCCTCTCCCTTCCTCTCTATAAAAAAAATCAATAAAATATATTTTAAAAAAAAGAAGAAGAAGAAGAAAGTGTTGGACTGGGAGTGTGGCAATCTAACTTACAAACTACAGTACTAGCATTTCTTTCCCATTTTTTGTTCTGTTGCCATTTATTAAATCAAAGCATCTGGATAAATTGGTAATTCATAGTGGTCTTCAGTGAGTTTAGTACTTATTTAAAAGAAATTGTACTTCCCTGGGAACCCTTCAAGTTTAAAAGGATCTTTAAATTTTAAAAATCTTCATATGAGCTCTTCTTAAAAAGCCCATATTATATTGATTTTGTCATGTTCACTGTAACCATATGAGTAAATTTCCTGTTTCTTTGTGTGTAGCAAAGTTGTTGGGATGCCTTCCCCTGTTTCTCCAAAGCTGTCGCCAGGCAATTCAGGAAATTATTCTTCTGGGGCCAGTAGTGCTTCAGCAAGTGGTTCTTCAGTGACCATTCCACACAGGATCCACCAGATGGCAGCCAGCTATGTTCAGGTTACATCTAATTTCCTCTATGCCACAGAAATTTGGGACCAAGCTGAGCAGCTTTCCAAAGAACAAAAAGGTAGGATGGTGTCTGGAGAAACTTTGAGGTGTGGAATTGTTAAAAGGAACTTTTATGGCCTAGTTAAGTCAGTGTCTGGTCTGCATTTTTAGCTTATCATCTAGAGTTAATGATAATCAATTTGCTAATCTCCGTTGCTTAGCAATCATATTGAATGTACTGAATTTGTTTAAAAATACCTTTTACTACACTGGTGACACAAACTAATCTAAAAATAGTTTTTGGTCTAAGACAAATATGCCTTGGTTCTGATACATTAAATGTTGCTCATACTATAAAAATAATAAAACAGGATGTTCTGTTCTAGGATGATTAACAGTAAAATTAGCTGTAGGCTTAGGATCACATCCAGATATCTTATACATATTGAATATTATAAGAAAGCATGTTCATATTAGATTTTTAGGTATATTGTAAGAAACTGATGAAAGAGACTATAAAATAAATAGGTTTCTAGCATTTCTTTTAAATTTAATTTTTAAACCCCACACGAGGATATTTTTCCCATTGATCTTTTTTTTTTTTTTAAGAGAATGTAGAAAGGAGAAAGGGGGGGGAGGGGAAGAAACATTGATGTGAGAGAGACACATTGATTGGTTGCTTCTTGCACAAGTTGCACAAGCCCTGATCCGGTCAGAGACCAAACCAGCAACCCAGGTTATGTGTCTTTGACTGGGAATTGAATCTAAGACCCTTAATGCTCGGGCTGACACTCTATTAAGCAACCCAGCCAGGACATCTAGCGTTTTATAATATTAGATCACTTGAGACTTGCACTTCAAGTTTATCTCCCAAATTAAGAACAATGATAATTATAAAGAATTTAAAGCTGAAACCAGTTTGGCTTAGTGGATAGAGCGTCAGCCTGCAGACTGAAAGGTCCCAGGTTCGATTCCGATTAAGGGCATGTATCCTGGTTGCGGGCACGTCCCCAGTGGGGGGCGTGCGGGAGGCGGCTAATCTATGTCTCTCATCGATGTTTCTAACTCTCTATCCCTCTCCCTTCCTCTCTGTAAAAAATCAATAAAAATATATTTAAAAAAAAAAAGAATTTAAAGACCTTAAGAAAAAGTACTATATAAATACCATGTTATTTTAGTAGATGTTATTAGTATTTATGTGTGTGTGGCATCTATTCAGATAGATCCTTTGCAGAGAAACACTAAAGTAGCCCTAGACGGTTTGGCTCATTGAATAGAGCATGAGCCTATGGACTGAAGGGTCCTGAGTTCAATTCCAATAAAGGGCACATGCCCAGGTTGCAGGCTCAGTCCCCAGTGGGGAGCATGCAGGAGGCAGCCGATCAATGATTCTCTGTCATCATTGATGTTTCTCTCTCCCCCTCTCCCTTCCTTTCTGAAATCAATAAAAATATATTTAAAAAAAGAAACACTAGAGAAGTCAATCAGGTGTCCTTTTGTCACAGAGTACATTTGAATACTGATAGTATGAACAGATAATCATAGATTCCTATCCCTAAAGACGGGTGTAACAGAACAATAGAAGGGGAACCCCAACATTTAATGAAGTTGTGTTTTTAATTTGTTTCTAATATTTTAAATATTGTCGGTACTGCTCAGGAAAGGTTACAAATCTGAAATTCTTCAGTCAATCCTACTTTACTTTTTTAAATATATATATATATATACATATATATATATATATTTTAAATATATATATATATATTGATTTTAGAGAGGAAGGGAGAGGGAGAGAGAGATAGAAACATCAATGATTGATCGGCTGACTTCTTCATGGGATTGAGCCCATAACCCAGGCATGTGCCCTGGCTGGTAATCAAACTGTGACCTCCTGTTCATAGTTCAACATTCAACCACTGAGCCACGCCTGCTGGCACCCCAGCTTTACTTTCCATTCTTCTCCCTGATGTGAGTCTGTAGCCTCTTTTTTTCCTTTCCTTTCTTCCTTTTCCCCCGTTTTGCATGGCAGTTTTCCAACATTGACTAAAGGAAACAGTTTCAACAACACAACATTTTGCTAATCATGTTCTATGTCTCTTTGCCCCTCATTCCTTTCCTGGAGTATTTTAAAGCAAATACCAAATTATGACCGTGCACTTGAATACTTTGATATACATCTTTAGGTGATAGACTTTTCAAAGTCATGATCACCATGTTTTATCACAGCTGCCCAAATTAATAACTCCTTTAAATCATCTTCTACCTAGTCTACCATCAGATTTTCCTATTATCTCAAATATGCTCCTTTTTTAACAATTGGATTTGGTTAAGACAGGATCTAAACATTCATTGATCAGTCTTTTAAGTATTTTGTTTTGGTTTTTTGTCATGCCATTGATATCAAGGAGAAACTGGGCCATGGACTATATCATATTCTGGATTTGACCGATTACTTTCTTATGGTATCATTTAATTTGCTCTTCTCTGTCCCCTTTACTACTTCATACTGATAGTTTCACCTTTTTTTTTTTCCTTTTTCCTAATACTCACCCAAAGATATGTTCACATTGATTTTAGAGAAAGATGAAAAGAGTAGGAGAGATAGAGAGATTGAGAAACTTCAGTGTGAAGAAACAATCAGTTGCCTCCCGTATGTGCCCTAAACAGGGATCAAATCCATAGCCTGGCTATGTGCCCTCACAGGGAATTAAACTTGCGACCTATATGGGATGATGCTCAACTAATGAGAAACATTAGCCAGGGCTGATAGTTACATCTTGAGGCTTGATTAGTTACACTCGAGTTTATTATTTTATTTTTAGTTTATTATTTTAGATAAGAATGTTTCATAGGTAGCACTCTATAGATTTTCTATTACATCATAGTATAAGGTGTGCAATGATTATCTCTCTTTTAGTGATGATAATATCTGACCATTGATTTATTTATGTGGTATCAGCCTGACTCAGTTTGATGTAAGACTCCCTATTAATCTTTAACTTCATGATCACTACTTACATTTATCAAATGCATCAGGAATTTTCTGTTCTCATATTCCTGCTACATTAATTAGCTGGAATTCTATAGAGGACCCTTTTCTTCTCAACTGTTGATTCTTGCCTTATTTGAGTAGGCTGACAGCTTTATCATCAGAATGACCCCTTTTTCTGTGCATGTATTTCAACTGTCTTTGTTGTCTGAGTCCTACATCCCTCTATCTTCTCCCAAAATTGTATTGGGATCAAATGTTAGCATACTGTTTTACTCTCCTCCTCTCTGCACCCACCTCACATGTACATCAGCCTACATTTGTTCACATAGGACAGCAGTTCTCAACCTTTCTAATGCTGCGACCCTTTAATATAGTTCCTCATGTTGTGGTGGACCCCAACCATAAAATTATTTTCGTTGCTACTTCATAACTGTAATTTTGCTACTGTTAATGAATCGTAATGTAAATATCTGTGCTTTCCAATGGTCTTAAGCGACCCCGCTAGCAGTTCTCAACCTGTGGGTCACGACTGCTGCTGAGGTTGAGAACCGCTGCTGTAGAGCCTAGGACCATCAGAAAACACAGATACGTATTTACATTACGATTCATTAACAGTAGTAAAATTACAGTTACGAAGTAGCAACGAAAATAATTTTAAAGGGTAGTGCCAATTGAAAGGTTGAGAATCAACTGACAAAGAAGGAATCCTTTTATTTCTGTCCCTTATATTTTAAACTACTCTCCAAAATATGGGATGTTGCATGGCATATGATTATAACAAAGTTTGGATACAGGCTGTCAAAAATGTCTAAACCTTACAGGGGTGCCCTGGCCAGTTTGGCTCAGTAGATAGAGCATCAGCCTGCGGACTGAAGGACCCCAGGTTTGATTCCAGTCAAGGGCATGAACCTTGGTTGCAGGCTTGATCCTCGGCCCTTGTCTAGGAGGCAACCAATCAATGTGACATTGGTGTTTCTTCCTCTCTGTCGCTCCCCCTTCCTTCTACTCTCCCTAAAAAATGGATGGAAAAATATCCTTGGGTGAGGATTAACAAAAAACATAAAAATAAGCCTCACAGGAGCTCTTATGGGGAAACATGCTTCTTAACTAAAACAGTACATAAAGATTGTTTTTTGAGTAATAATAGTGCATTGTGATACTAGGTCTCTCTTAATAATGTTTACTGCATACTAACAACTTACAATATCGCTCAGTGAAATTCTGCTTACTTATATAACACTTAATTTCTGATCATACAGTTCATTTAAATATTTTGTGACTTAGGGGGAAATAAAACTTGAGACTATGGTATGGTTTGTTCTAAGACATGGAGAGTTACTTTAGTATAAGAGGGTGTGTTCTTTTTACTTCATATGAATACTATTTTACAGTCTAGACTAAAAGTTTTGAAGCCGTGTACATCATTTAATGAGTGTTTTTCATTTTATAGAATTCTTTGCTGAACTGGATAAAGTAATGGGCCCTCTCATCTTCAACGCAAGCATCATGACAGACCTAGTTCGTTACACCCGGCAGGGACTGCACTGGCTTCGCCAGGATGCCAAGTTGATATCTTGAACTGAACACATTCTTGTTGCCTCTGATTTTCTCCATAACACTGTGTTACATCATGAAGGAAAACTGCCATAACATGCCACCTAGTCGACACTAAGAATGAGGAATGGTGTTCTCCTCCCTTGTTCATGTGTTATTGTTTTTTATAGCCCAAAGCCATCATGTCAGTTGATCCTGTCAATATTCGCAATATGAAAAATTATTTAAATGCTTTTAAATCTGCAGCATATTGATAAGATGGTTTCAGTGATCTTTATAAAGATTGAAATTCCAATTGCAATTCATAAATAATCAATTGAAATTTTATTTATTTTAATTTTTTTAAGTTCCCACATTGGGGCTAGTTTAAAACTTCATTATTTCTGTCTATAAATTTATCCTGTTAAATATTTAGCATAAATGTAATGTAGGCATTTTTATTTATATACTTTGGGAGCTTTGTTACCAATTAATGTCTTTTTGTGGTAGCTCTTCTAAGAGTAATAGTTGGTTCATTTAAAATATGGACATGTTCTTTCTATACCTACTACCTGATAATATTTCAGTTATTAACTACATTTTAACTAATGCAGAATTTATACTAGGTATTAAGATATTCTACATACGAAAATCACTTAAATATGAGCAGATAACGTTCTATATGGGTATAAAACAAATATGTCTGATTTGATATGCATTATTTCAAGAACTGTGAACATGTGTTGATAACACTAATAATCACAAGGTGACTACAACTTGCATTTAATGCATTACAGAAGAGGGCAGGCAGACTTTCTAGGAGAAGCATATCAAATGAAGGGTTTCATAAAAGGACAATCTTGAACTTTATGGATTTTACTAAAACCATGTGGTAGTAGTTGATTTTTTTCTTTCTAATTATTAAAATTTAAGTAGTGTAAATTACTGTTGAGCAAAGGATGATCCAACTCCTGAAAGTTGCTGCCTATATCTTTTTCATTAATGATATTTAAAGGGTAAAATTTCAGAATTCTTATATAAGTGTTCTTCCACACTAGATTATGATGCTCTGATAGGAGCATGCAGTGACTGATACAGGAATGGGCTAGAGCAGTGGTCGGCAAATTCATTAGTCAACAGAGCCAAATATCAACAGTACAACGATTGAAATTTCTTTTGAGAGCTGAAAACTGACTTCTGCGTATAGGCCATGAAATTTCAATCTCACTGTATGTGTGTGCCTGCACGTGGTATTTTGTGGAAGAGCCACACTCAAGGGGCCAAAGAGCCGCATGTGGCTCGCGAGCCGCAGTTTGCTGACCACTGGGCCAGAGCTTTGGTATGTGTGCTTTTGTTATACAGCTTAGACTTCTAATGCCTGATGTAAAGATGATGAATTTCTCCTTTTAAACCTGTTTTGTAATTAGTCCCTTTGTATTATGAAGGCCCTCATCAATTATATATATTTCTGATAGGATCAGAAAATTCACACTAGAAAAGTACCTAACTTGGTTCAATGTGAGCTCTTGGGAAGGGGTGGGAAGTAGGGGTATTGCTTAAGAAGCCAGCTCTATAAGAGTTGTACCTTTTCCTATAAGGTGCATATAAGAGTCAAAGGTGAGAAATATTTCCTCTATCTTGTTTTAGTGCCCCTATCATGTCTGGTGTGCCTTAAATCTTACCTTTAAATGAAGACTCTGGACTGTTTACAGATGAAGTTTTACACTAGGACCAGATCACCCATATGGTTGGTCTCCTGCAGTAACAATATTAAATTCTCTCTTCTTTTACATCTTTAGGGTCACATAAAGATTAATGTTTTCAGAAAAGCTAATGCTTTTGTACATGACTTAGTCTAACCTATTGGGTAATGCTGTTTCAAAAAATAGTTTGTCCTTTTCCCCATTCTAAAAATGAATCCACCCAATCAGAAAAAAAAAAAAAAGGATTATCCTGATATTTATAGATGATTGCTAAGGCTTGAAGTAGGAAAGAAGGGATAGAAAATCTCCAAGCCCAGGGGTGCAGTGAATTCTCTGTTTTCTGAAGCTAGAGAACTTTCATTTTCCTGTGGCTTCATATTTCTAGAGCTGCTTCTTTGTTTTGTACCTCAAGTTGTTTCTGCATATCATTGAAGAATGAGATATATATATAAATTGTGTTGACCACCTTTTTCCCTTGGAGAAATTGCCTCTGATATCTTCATGTTTTAGGAACAGTTTTCTTTAAGAGGAGTTTCTCAGCAAATATGGTAGTTATTCAGTAAGAAACTTGCCACGGTTAATCCAGTAGACATATGTCCTGGCTTTTTGACTTCTCTGACCCTGATTCCTTTATTTGCAGTGATGTCCTAGAAATGGAAAAAGTATCCTCTGAGCTTTTTAGATTGTCAGCATCAGGAGCCTCTGGGCACCTCTGAGTCCCAGTATGTGCTAATCTCTTGTGTGTCCCGAGAGGCAGCAGGAGCGTTTCTAGGGTCACACCAGCGTTTTGATAAAGCAGAGTTTCCTGCATGTTTTATGGTGCTGCTCTAAGATACTCTTTCTCTAAAAACTGTGTCAATTCTTGGAGAGTGAGTTTTCTAAGCTTTTCACTGTGGTGGGTTTTTCCCACCAGGTAGTAATGGACAGTGAATCATTCTATCCCAAATAATTGAATCTTTAAGGTAATGTTCTCTGGAAACACCACTTCCTCTCCTGAGTCCATCTCAAAAGTTCTGTCTTTGTCTTCATCTGCTTCAGCATATACTTCGGACTCCTTTACAGGTGACCATTCCTCCTTCCTCAGTAGGTGTCTTCAGTGTTCTCCAACCATTTAAAACTGTATTTGACAAGTGACTAAAAACTTACTTAGTAGTCTGAGACTTGTACTTAATATTTAGTTAATTCTAGAAATAGCAACTATTTAAAAACTACTCTGTTGACTGCTCTTTAAGACCACACTTGTATGAGTTAGCAGCCTACACTATTCGATTCTTTATAGGTAACCAACCAGCAGATTGCAGTGGATGAAGTTGTTACACAGTAGTCTTGCTCAGCCTGGGTTGGGCTATGAGGAGCGCTTCCTTCCAGGTGATCCTCAAGCTTCTACAGTCCAGCGTAGGCCCAGTCTTGCTGGAGAGCGTTCAGCCCGCTCCTTGCCTCAGTGCCACCTTTTTCTGGGCAAGTAGCCAAGAATTGACTTTAAAAGCAACGAGTACTTCCAATAAATTTACAATTAAAGTTGCTTAAAGTGGAGAAAGTTGACCATCATTAATTTAATTCTCCAAAGTAAAAAGTAATGTAGAGTAATGTGTGTACCTGCCCATACACGCCTGTGCGCTGAGGAGCTTTCGCACTGATGGCTCCTTGGGCATCTGGGCTGCACTTTGATACACTTGTGACTTTATTAGATTCACTGTTGTTGTTTTTCATTGTTGTTTCTTTTGAGTAAAGAAGGGTTTAATCAGCTAGCTCAGATAGCATCATTTTGTGTTTTATGACAGAAACTTTGCGAAATTGCCTTTTTTTTTTTAATGAGCTTGCATTGTGAAGCAAGCGCTTGCAAAAGGCACCTGTTCTAAATTAATATTTTGATTCTATAGAGTTTTAGAGCAGCCAGTGGTCTCTCCAGTCCGTGATGCCTATGTGCAGAGGAGAGGTAGCTGTGCACTCATTCTAAGTGTGAGGGTATGCAATTTTGGATTTTAAAACTATGTACACATACACACTTTATATATATGTATGTATGTATGAAAACATGAACTTAGTTTGTCAAAAATTGTGTGTTTAGTATTTTAGCTTAGTGCAACTATTTCCACATTATTTATTAAATTGATCTAAGACACTTTCTTGTTGACACCTTGAATAATGTTCAAGGGTGCAATGTGTATTCCTTTTAGATCTTAAAGCTTAATTACTATGATTTGTAGTAAATTAACTTTTAAAATATATAGAGCCCTTTGTAGTAAAATAGGGCTCTTACAGGGTGGGAAGGATTTTAATTTTCCAGTTGCTAATTGGACAGAATGGCCTCATGTATTTTGAATTATAGAAGTTTGCTTCTGGGTCTCAGGAACATCTACTTGGGATGACTGATTTTAGGCAGATTGTGGTATGTTTTTTTAAAAACAACAAAACCTAAGAAAATTGGGAAAGCATTTCAAATCCATTTAGACTCCTATAACTCATGTTCCCTAATTAATGTGGAACACAGAATTCATTTCAATGTCATATATCAATGTGTTGGAGAGGATGATTTTTTTCCAATAATAATATTGCACATTTAAGGTTGCTATTCCTTAAGATAAATAGAAGAGATAAGTATGGAATGACTTGGAATATGTAGTGACAAGAGACCAAATTGGTCATGTTTGTGAGTATATCTTTCACATACTCACTGAAGGAGAAATTCACTTTAGACATCCTGGACCCTAGAACCAAGCTGGTAAGTGACAGGAAGCAAGTTATTAATAGTTGGTAAAGCAGATGCTGATTCTATTCAGTTGAACCCTATGGTTAATTAAAAAAAACTTACTGTCTCCAGAAACGGGAAAAGAAAGAATATTTAAGTCTCTTCTTTTTTATAGAATTTGGTCACAGAATAGGCATCAGAGTCAAATCTGAACCAAGTCTTGTAGATGTTTAAGCATCATAAAATAGCAACCTAAATCATCATCATGTAATGGAAGTTGACTTTTGGGTATGTCGCCATTGACCTCTCCTTGCCACCATTGCTCAGCTAAGCATAAATTGCCATTGCCATTCTTAAAAGAGCTCTCTAAATGAGCAAAGTGGGGTGGGAGTGGGGGCTGGAACTCCCAGAGATTCTAGTAATAATTCAGTTTTGACCTCTATCTCCTTCCATGTGGAGTTTCTTTTTAGCTTTTAACCATTGGGACTTTCTACCTGCTTATGTTTCTCTCTAAGAAAATATCTCTTTGGAAATACTGCCTTTCAAGTCAATGCCCTGATTATTCATACTGTTGAGTTTGTTGTAACTATTTAAGAAGTGTCCCTATTTTAAAGTTTTGTGCACACACCTGGCAAATCATTGACATGAGCATTCAACAGTACTGGGGTTGGGTTAGGGTGGGGCTCACCAACAGAGCTGGCCCAAGTGGCAGTGCCTGAAAAGGCACCACGGTTGAGGACCAGATGTGGGGTTGGTAAGCACAGTTTAGGAAAAATTCTATCTAGCCTCCTTTTGAATGGTTTTAAATTTTGTATATGGAGGATGGAAATGCTTATATATTTATTGAAAATCCTTTTATTTGAAATTAAAATTATTTGGCTAATAATGGTTTGATATCCAGGGAGAGTTTTGAAGGGGAGGTAACACCGCTGATAAATTAGAAGCCTTGTTGATTTTACAGAAAGGTACTGTTAGTGTCTATTGGATGCCTTTGTTTTGTACATGATCCAGATCTTCGTTTTACATTTCTTTTATCCAAAATATTTAGGCATCTGACATTTTCAACCAAAATTTTCATTATATACTGTGATTTTTGTTGCAATATGTCAAAATTTCAGAGGTACTTTGGGGTTCAAAAGCTAGGATTTCTAAGTCAGTATGTGCATTTCACATAATAAAGCTGTTAATGGTGAGCCAAGTATTATATACTAACTAGATTTTTCCACATCTGTATAGTATATTATATGTATTTTGTGGTATTGAGATTATAGAAAGTTTAGAGTGTCAAACATGCGTTTAATGTGTATTTTTAAACAAATTTATGGCAATTAAAATATTTGGAGACAAGGGTATCACATTTCAATTTGTAAAGATCTTTTTAACTCTACTGTGTCATTAAGATGCTTTGTATAATGCCAAACCATAGCTGGAGAAACTAAGTTTAATAAATATCAAATAGATTTTCTGTATTAAAGTTTATAAACACTGTCAATTCTCCGTTTACCCTTTTCATATAATTTCTGTTTTGTGTTTTAAGGTCCATTGCTACTTTTCTTTAAAAGTCTGGTCCTATTAGTCCAGTTCTCATTTTCGCATTACAGAAATTTTGCACTTTTGCTGGCCACGGGTCCCTTTGCATAGATCAGAATTCACCCTGCACTAACAGAAATCTCAGACAAACCTTTTTTGCTGTTTCTGTGCCTTGGGCTTTTATTGTTTTATTTAGCTTGATTTTCTTTCAGTTCTGCCTTCTGTTCACTCACAGACTTGGGCACGTCATCAGGTAGCCAGTGCCATCATTGCCCGTTTTTGTCATCTTACTGAAGAGTTCTTTTACAGGGAGTGAAGGGCTAGGATCCAGGCTCACAGCTTAGGAAATTGCTGATCACATAGCTGTTACTAATTTGATGCCTGTAGCTTGCCACTGTGTTGTTTTGGGTTTTATTTTTTATTTATTTTCATTTTAGAGTGAGAGAAACATCAATGTGAGAGAACAACATCACTCTGCTTCTCTTGCATGCACACCAACCTGGGCATATATCCTGACCAGGAATCGTGACCTTTCAGTGCACAGTTGATGCTCAACCAACTGAGCCACACTGGCCAGGGCATGTTCTTTATTTCTTGAAAAAAAATGTTAACTCTCACTACTTTTGTTGCTATTCACTGTTAACTTTCAAGTTTGAGAAGTAACACATCATCACCTCTCAGCTTTCTGGCTAAGATCAAGTGTGAAAAGTAACAACACATGATTATTAGGCAATGCTGGGGTATTTTTTCTATAGTATACAAGTGACCCACTTAAAGGCTTAAATTTCACACTACCAAATTTTCAAATTTGAGACCTTTAATAATATACATAGAAAAATAAACTCTGAATTGACAAGTTTAGTTATGCTCATCTAAATATCAACATTCTAAGAAGAAACGGAGACCAATTTAAAGCATAATCCGTCTTTAAATATTAAAAACACAAGATTGCTTCACTTAAGTGTCTCCAGCCAATACGCAGTTAATCAATATTCCATAGAACGGAGCATTGTTGTAGGTGAGTGCTGTCCTCTTTTCCCCTGGTATGTACATCATTCCTGGGCCACACTTAGGGAACAGCGTCTCTTTCTAAGGGAAAAGAAAAGGTGGTTTTTAAGGTAAAGATAGCAGTGCCCAGAATCACCCTGCTGTTTCCTTCCTCTGGTTTGAGCCAGCCACGTTCAGGAAGGACTACAGAGAGGAAAGGCACTGCTCTTTCATGGCACCTGTGTGTAGCTATCCTTGGCTCTTAACTCCTGAGGGATTTGCCAAGGAGCTCCCGGCCTCAAGTCCTCCAGCCCAACTGTATTCTTAAGTCTCTGTGTGTGCTGATCTCTGCCCAGCTTCCCAGGCCTCTGGGGCGCAGCCCTGCTCCCAAGTTTGTGGAGTACCTGCATAGCCTGGTGATACACTCGGAGTCATCCCGGCAGGAGGATCCAATGGGCCTGAGGGAAACCCCTCTCCAAAATGGGGTCATTCTCCGCAGCCTTCTCTTTGCTGAACTCAGTTCCGATATTGGGGAGCCATCTATCTGTGGGGCAAAGACATTCACCTCAGGTGTAGAAGGGTTGACACATCCTGGAGGAACGATCATTCCCAGGATGCTGTAGGCTGAGAGCAGAAGAATCATTCCTCAGGACGGAGTCCGGTTCTCGGGCTCCGCTTACAGTGCTACCGTCCACATTCGTATCCTTACCTGGCCCAGCAGTAACAGGCAGATCATGAGCACTGCAGAAAGTTTAAGGGGCCACATCTTAACACGGAATGTTGGAGCCTGAAAGCCAGGGACAGTTCCCACTTTTATAGACTGAAATGTGCCTCTTTTACAGATGCCAGGTGAGATGGGGGCAAAGTTTATTTTTGCAATCAGGATCGATTAAACAAGTTAATGTCTACCAGAGGAATGTGCTCAAGGCCTGCCTTTCAGGCACGTTGTATTTACTGATATCTCATCTGGACTTTGAGTGATTATGTTGGCTGCTTGGACCCTTTCACCCATTTTAGCAAAAGTCAGCACTCCCCCCCTCCACCCCCCACCCCGTGAAAGACACGTGAAGACATTGTGGGAGGCCAAGGCACCTAGCCACATTTTGATTCCAAAATAGCTTAGTGAGATAATTTATATCAAAATAGAATTCTAATAATGAGGTCTTCAGAAATAGCGCTGACCCTTTTCAGTCTTGTCTAGGAAAGAAGCACTGGGCTGCTGTGTTATAGGCAGTTGGATAATGCCCCCATCTCCTTACTGTGGGAGGATGCTTTGGCAAGCAGGGTCTACAATGCCCCGATCCCTCATTTATCCCTCATTTATGTAGAATGACTGTCACCCTAATTTTCTGCTCCAGATCATCTTCCCAGAAGAATAGAGACCCAGCTGTGGAAAGTTCAAAATCTTGTCTACCTGCCCTCTCCCGGAGGTAAGGCCATCAGGACTGATGTGGGACTTACGTGAACCACAGGTGGCTCGAATGAATTTGAGTATAGGTTGATGTATTGTTTTGTTCTGTGAATGAGTTGGGAGTGAGGGCTTCTCCACTTGTGTGGTGGGGATAAATCACACTGCCAAGCCTTGAGTTATGGACGTTCCTCCCGCTAGGCAACTGGGGCCTTCTAAAGAGCATGTCCTTCCTGCAGCCTCGGGAAAGCAAGTCTAAGCTGAGCTGTCTCCAAAGCCCAAAGTAGGAACGGATGCTGGCTTCTCAGGGCAATCATGAGTAGCATGGGTACTCATTAAATGACATGGGCATTTAAATAAGTTTGGGGGCAAGGTGTGAATTGTGAATAAAGAGATTGATAGGACTTTAGATTTACCTGTGACCTAGAAGGGTTAGCCAACAAGGCAAATGCAATAAGATTCCTTCTCTGCCTGGTGCCTCTGATACCTGTTTCCAAGGCCCTTCTCATCTGCAGAGGTTGGATATTTGGCAAGAACCTGCGTGTTCTCCAAGGAAAAGGAAGAGATGTGGCACAGCTGAAGGTGAAACAGAAGGTTGCCGATCTTCTTGCCAAGGGAGAGAAGGGTGGTATTGGTGGACCTCAAAGCTGGGTGGGGCAGGCTGTGACCACACCTGTCTGTCCTGATTCCAGGCCTGGAAAGAAGCACCACTTCCAGAAATACTGAGAAGCAGATCTCTGCTAACCTCACCTAACTAATTCTGCGAGTTTGTGACCAGTTAGCTGCTCCTTCCCTTTTCTCTGAGTGACCTCAGGTAGGGGCTTAACTAGGAACTCTGTAGGGTGGGGAAGAGGCTATGTGGTGACCTAGTGGACATTGGGTAAGAACAAATCTGATTAGATAAGCAAAAAACTGAACAACGTGATGTCCTGGAGCCAGATGGGTCTGTGGACTCAGTGCTAGCCTCCCCTTTTTCAGCCTGGAGGGATGAGGGATGTGCCAAATGAGATTTGGAACCTGCTCATTCCAAAGATAGGTACTTTCTCCTAATCCTCCATTTCTGCTTTCCTGTACTCCAAGCAAAATCAAATAAAAAAATTTAATGACAAATTTTAAAAGTCACAGGTTCCCTGCAACCAAGTATTTCGCTGAATAAATACATAACTACATCTTCCTCCCTCCAGGGAAAGGCCTACGCAGCCTTTAACAATTTCAGCTGTAAGAAGAGTGCTTGGCTGGGAGGCAGGAGTGGGGTCTCTCAGGAGGGCAACTGACCGCAGGCCAGCCCAACCCCTCTTTGGGCTTTAGTCTCTTGCTCTGTCTATGAGATGGGAGGATATCCCTGAGGCCTCTCAGACACCAACATTTGGGGGTTCACGTGGTTAATTTACAAGAAAAAAATTGCTACTGAAGCATATTTGATAGTGTATAGCATGGATAACTCTGAACACAGCTCCCAGGGATTTTCTGCTTTGGAGGGAGGTGCCTGGGATGAAATGAGAGGAAGAGGGTGTAGTATAGGAACAGATGTTTGAGACATTTCAGGAGGAGAGATCATTAGGGCTTGTGCTGTCCCCCAGCAGGAGGTGCCTAATAAAAAATTACATTCCTGAAATGGAAAAACTTTTCTAGGTGAAATTTCAACAAAAGTCAAAATGTATTTGCTTTTTTGCTGGTTGGAACTGGCTGAGTTCTGGGCCTGCACTAGGCAGACCTGTATCTCCAGGACTATTGTTGGCCAACTAAAGAGTTCCTATTCTGCTACCCAGAAATGAATGCCTTAGTTGGGGCAAGAGCACTGCTGGGGAAAGAAGGGCAAAAGGAACACTGGCTGTGCCCCAGCAGCACGTGAAGGAACTACACCAAGGCTGGAGGGGACAGGTGGTGGGTTATAGATACCGAGGCCCACAGTAGTGGTCCCTCTTCCTTAAGGTACTTTAACCAAGTTTTCCTTTTCTTACGGATTTCTACAAATAGTCCTTAAAATGATCCCAGATCCCAAATCATGCAGAGGAGCACTGAGCTATGACAACTCACCACATTCTGCCACCACCACCTCAGCACCCTGCTACACAGAGCTTTGTGCCTCCAAGTTTAGAGAAGCAGCTCTTGGATAAGAGACAGGGTTAAGTGCCGCCTTTCACAGTTTCATCTAAAAGTAGAAGCTCAGAATGTATAGGGCTTATAGCAAGGGCTCAGTGCTGAGAAAGGGCAAGTTGATTTTTGAGCTGGTACCTCCAAAGGAGTCAAAGGAAGTCTTAGGGTAAAATGAAGCCAAGCATGCCTTGCTGGTGTGGCTCACTTGGTTGAGCATCGTCCCATGCAACGAAAGGTTGCCAGTTTGATTTTCTGTATGAGCATATATGCCCAGGTTGCAGGCTCCATAGCTGGTAGAGGCGTGCAGGAGGCAGCCCGTTGTTTCTCTCATTGATGTTTCTCTTTTCTCCCTCTCCTTTCATCTCTCTCTCTAAAATAAATACATATTTAAAAAAAATGAAGCCCAGAAGGTGGGAAAGGGTGACCATCTCCCCTAGAAAGCTTGGGGCTAAAATCAGAGAGGAAGAGAAAGTCATGAATGGCAGTGGACCTCCCCTGGTGTGTGCATCTGTTGAAACCATGCAAAGTTACAGATGGGTACATTTACATCTTCAGATCCACAGCTCTCCTCATCCTCAAAAAAAGTCCACAACCCAAATATACTGCATATCAGGCAAGCTCTGAGAATAAATCTGGACAAAGAGCCAAACAGGAAAATTATTAACACATCTGTTTTATGGGCAGCAAGTTCAAAGTTTAGAAATGCAGGTTTCTTGCCTATATCACAGAAAGGAAGCAACAGTAAAAGGATATGAGCCCAAGTCTGTCACTCAGCCATTCCTCCTTTTCCTGCCTCACAATAAATGCAGTTTACCTTACCAATTTTTTATTTTTAGGTTTGGAAGTATTTTAACTTTGTTTCCTAAAAGGCAAGAACAATCATTAGAATAAGAAGGAAAGATGCAGCCTGAGACAGAAGCTGAACTACAGTGAAAGTTGCCATTCTGGACCAGCAACAAGTGTACTTAGGGAATTTCTACAAGTGGAGCAGGGAAGCATAAGCATAAAGCTGCCCACCCTTACCACACTAACTGCTGCTGAACGCAAAAAGGTACCTTTCTGAGTTACAGTGATGTTCTCCAAGTCCCTGTGTCCCTGCCAGACCTGCCCAGATGGCTTCCCAGAACCGCAACCCAGCTGCCGCCAGCTGTGCTGCTGCTGCCGGTGAGGGAGCTGAGCCCAGTGGAGGGCCCTGTGGGCAGGAGGTGCATGGTGTGGAGGTTACAGGAGCTGATGATCCCATGATGTCTGGCAACAAAGAAATTTCTGCCTTCCCTGAGTCAGACCACCTTTTCATAGGGGTAAGGACCATCCATAGAGCAGCTGGCAGTCTATGAAGACATGAGGTACCAGCTCTCCCTAGAGCTCCACAGTGGCCACCCTTACAACATACCCATGGCCAAGTTCCTAACCCCTATCATGCCGATGTGGGGTTACCCAGGGTAACATCTGCCTGGACAGCCTGTTAAACACACATATTCCAAGCTCTGGAAAAACCTCACAGCCTTTAAGTACCTGCAGGAAATCTATGCAAAGCAGGTCTCCAGTCAAGAGCCCTGAGCTGGCTGTCCAGTCTCTCTCCTTTTGCTTTTTAAAAAAAATTATAATAATTATTTTATTGATTTTAGAGAAGAAACATTCATGTTATTCCACTTATTCATGCATTCATTGGTTGATTCTTGTATGTGCCCTGACCAGGGATAGAACCCACAACCCTGGCATATCAAGAGGATGCTCTAACCCAAGCATGTTCAACTCACAGCCACAACGAATATTTTTGCGGCCCAGTCAATATAATGGTATGCAAGAAACATTTTAATAAAAATGTCATAACAACTTTTATATCCTGTTATACATAACGAGCTACAATGTTTGATAATGACTGATTAGTATAATCCTGTTTCATTCATTTCTCTCACACAACTTACATGCAGGCACACTATTTCCACTAATACTAGCAGCTAACGTTTTATCAGCTGATTGCCATGTTTAGTCTTGTACTGATTTGGTGTGCAAAACAAATATTTCGCTTCCGGAGAATAAAAATAGATTTGCGTTACACTTATTGTGGTTATTCAGTATCTGCTAAGTTAATGTTCGAGAAAATATTTTTATTAAAATGTTTCATTTTGTTAATGATTACTCATTTATTTCAGCCCTTGTATTCAGCACGTCTTTATTGAAATAAACCTACGTTTCTATGAAAATTGAAGCTGTTTTTTTTGTAGCTCACATACTTATAACTTATTTGGCCCATGTTAGCCTGAGTTTGACATGCATGAGCTAACCAATTGAGCTACCTGGCCAGGGCCTGTGCTTTTTCCATTTTCCTTACTTTTTCTATCCTTGACTTGATTTCTGTATAGGACTCTATCTTTAGCTGTGGTGTCCTATTTGTTGTTTGTTTCAGTTGTCTCTGGTTTAGCCACAGTGATGAATATATTTAGTATACTATGTTAAAAAAAAAAAAAAGCAAAGCCGAAACTGGTTTGGCTCAGTGGATAGAGCGTCAGTCTGCGGACTGAAAGGTCCAAGGTTCGATTCCAGTCAAGGGCATGTACCTTGGTTGTGGGCACATCCCCAGTGGGGGGTGTGCAAGAGGCAGCTGATCGATGTCTCTCATCCATGTTTCTAACTCTCTATCCCTCTCCCTTCCTCTCTAAAAAACCAATAAAATATATTAAAAAAAAAAAAAAAACAGGAAACTTTCCTACCAAAATATATATTCAAAGGTTCCATAACAGGAGTAAACTTTTTCCATAAAAGGTGAGAGAATAAATATTTTAGGCTTTATGGGACATATATGGTTAATAGCCACTGTTAGCAATCTGGTACAAATAGCCAGGGTGCTGTTCCAGCTCTAGAGGTTACCCCTCCTTTTATAGATGACTTCCCATCAGGCTAAGAAAGGCCTGCCTTAAGATAAAAGGCAGTAGTGTAACTTTAAGAACATAAACTTTAGTGCCAGATTCCATCATTTCACTATCTATATAATTTTGGCCCAATTATTTACCCTCCCAGTGCCTGTCCTCATCTGCAAAATGAGTGTAGTATTTCAAAGGTAGTTGTGAGGTTTAAAAAGAGCTTATTTGTGTAAAGGACTAAGCGTGCCTGACACACAGTCATTACAATATAGTTAGATTTTATTATTGTTTAGGATTAGAGGAGGGGAACCAACACTCCCCATAGTCCATGCCACCCCACAACAGGCCAGCCTGCAAGAGTAGCTGCAGCTACTTTCTTATAGATTATTCTGCAGAACAAGGGGTGAGCCCCACCCCTTCCCCAAATTCCCAGACTAGACAAAATAGTTTAGGGCTCATCTGGGGAAGGGAGTTCATTAACTTGAAGATTAGCAAGTCACACCAAGGACTCTGCTCACAAAAATGCAAAAGCACAACATTGCGGCCCATAAGAAGTTTATTGTGTCTTGAAGACACTATACAATGTAGACTCCTCTCCCAGAGAAGGGTCTTTCAGAGACGGAACCATCCTCCAGATGAGTTGCTCATACGTCGTTTTCATAGGTGGCTGGATTCTTCCTCTTGGATTTCTCAAACTCCTCAGTCCCCCAGGTGTAGAGAAAATAAAATGCGATAAATGCTTTAAAAATCAAAAGTGAGAGAAAACAGTGAGCACATATGAGACAAAGGAGAGTCCCCATCCTCTTTTTCTGCATCACCACAGATTCTGCCCTCCTGTTTCCAGTTTTCAACAAATCCCTTTTAAACCAGACGAACCAAGCAGGGTGACATCAGCCCTGGCGGGGTGGCTCAGTAGCTTGGCGTAGTCCCAGTACACCCAAAGGTTGCGGCTGCATTCCCAGTTGGGTCATGTATGGGAGGCAACCGATGATGTTTCTTTCTCTCTCTGTCCCTAAAAACCAATAAACATATCAAGGGAGGATTTAAAAAAAAAAGAAGGGTTACATTACATACCCATGTGATAAATGACCAAAAGAAAAGGGTGGACCTGAGAAACTGCCACCAAACCTTCCCTCTCTCTTCCCTGTAGCACATTTAAAAAATTTTTGAGATAATGGAAATAAAATTAACATAGCATACACTTCACCATGTAACCAAATCCATAGTTGCAATGCTGTGCAACTACCCTCACTATCCGCTTCGCTGCCACACAAAGCAGTTCGCCGCCAAGAGAAGTAGTGGGTGCAGATGACCGCAGAGGAAGGCGGGGTCACACAAGCGACCTTGGGCCACTCACTGAAGCGCTCCGTGACCCAGTTTCCTCATCTCTAACACGGGGAGACCACGGCCTGACTAGCTCAAGGGGGGCAAGGCGGTCGATGGCGGGCGGCGGGGCGTCCCCCGGCACCGGCGCGCGGCCCCGCCCGGCCGGGCACTCACGCGGCAAGATGCGCAGGACGGACGCCTGCGTGCGGCGCAGCACGTTGGGGATGCCCTTGCTGAAGTAGTGCGGGAAGGCGCGCTGCTCGAAGGGCGACAGGCTGTAGGTGATGACATGCCGCACCCGGCTCAGCTTCCCAAACTCGCGGCCCATGGTGGCGGCAGCGCCTGCAGGACCGAGGGCGACAGGCGCTGGGCTCAGCCTTGGGCCGCGCCACCCGCTCCCCGGCAGGCCCTCCCGGTGCTCCTCGTCCTCCCCGGCCCGGGCGGCGCCCCTACCCAGCGGCCACCGGACCCCGCTCCCGCACCGGGGTCACCTCGCCCTCCACAGTTGAGTACCGGGATCCACCAGCCTCCGTGCGCCACTTCCGGGAGGACCGGAAGCCGGTCTAGGAGGCCGGGAAATCACTTCCGGGGAATACCATGTTCCCCGGTCTCCGGAGGAGGCTCTGTTGCCCCCCTTCGTCCTGGAGAGAAGTGGCCTGGCCTGGTGCCTGTGGGCGGGCGGGCCTGGTGCCTGTGGGCGGGGCCTGGTGCCGGAGGGCGGGCGGGGCCTGGTGCCTGTGG
>JAAGEH010000293.1:6704956-6730850 GCA_011751065.1 Lasiurus cinereus
GAGGGCGGGCGGGGCCTGGTGCCTGTGGGTGGGCGGGGCCTGGTGCCTGTGGGCGGGGCCTGGTGCCTGTGGGCGGGGGCGGGGCCTGGTGCCGGTGGGCGGGCGGGGCCTGGCGCCGGAGGGTGGGCGGGGCCTGGGCCCGGGTTGGGGCGAGGGATCCTCGTGCGGGACTCGGGGCCCCGGTGCCCCCTACGCGCTCCCGCTTTCTCTTTGCGCTCCTCCTTTGCGGCTGGGTGCCCAGGACAACCCAGAGGTGACGAGAAAGGGGCCAGGAGACCGGGAGGGCCGCGCCGGCCGGGCTCTAAGCACCTGTGGAGCGCGCCCCCGAGGCCGAGCGGCGCACCAAACCCGGGGCTCGGACCCGGGCTCCTCTGGGCCACCGCCGCCTGATAGTCCACTGGCGGATGTAGACACTCGAGGCTTAGAAACCATTTCCGGAGATGCAGCCCCGGAGCCCCCGAACAACTGTCAAGCAATTGATAAAGGGCTGCTGAGTGGTAGTAGGAGGGAAGAGGGGACTGCGGCAGCCAGCACCCCCGCCCCGCCCCCCTGTCCCGGAGGAGGTCTGGCGGGGGTGGGGGCTGGGGCACAGGTCCTGAGGCCCCACAGCCTCCCCTCCGCCTTCCGGGAGGAGGGGCGAGGGCTGGAGGCAGTTCCCGCGCTCTTGGAAGGTGCCTTCTCCGTAAGGAGGCTGCTGCCCAGTGCAGCTGTCTGACTGTGCTGCTGGCTGCGGGGTCTGTAAATGCTTTGTTCGTGGAGCCGCTGGCTGTGTGGTCTATACGTAGACTAAGACCTCGTTCAGCAGTTTGGGTGTGTTTATAACCCTGCTTCCTAGCCACAGGCCAGGGAGGCTTGGCAGGCGAGGAACTTACATTTGCAAACATCTCTCAGTTTTTATCATCCTGAGCACTGCACAGACTGGTTTTGTATCTTGAACCAGGAGTGTGTTTGCCTTTTTTTTTTTTTCGCCAGCACAGAGTCTCCTTAGGGGTGGCACTGGATAGCCCCTCATTTCAGCTGCTCAGGGCGCACCTTTGTCTCGTTTTTCTAAAACATGATCGCTAGCCTGGTCTCAGCCCCAAGGCAAGAACGTTAACAGTTAAGAACTAAATAATACCCTAGGAGATTCAACCACCATTTGAGTGACTAATGAAACAGTAAGTAAAACTTTCGTGTATTTTCTAGCACCTGTAAACATGTCTAAGCCTTTCAACCAAAATATGTACAGGCGAATGTGGCAGACAAAGCAAAGACATCAGGACCTTGTATTTAAAAATGAGTCAAGGTTTAAGGTGATGTCCTCCTTTTAAAATACTTGTGGTATTCCAACTACATATTCTATAGAAGCCACCTGGAAGATCTGGGCAACCTAACAGTTCTCTGCTCTCTAGAATTTCAATACCAAATGTGACTTTCCTCTCACCCTCCAAATCAACAAGTGGTAAAGAATTATTCTAAGCACCTGAAGGTGGGAGCGGTGGTGAGGATGAAGAGCCGGGAAGAGTAAACCTAATACCATAAATTGCATATCAACAGATCTTTGTATCATCATGAATAATTAGTTAGTTTTTCCACATGACTTGGGAGTTTCAGCAAGCACCTAAGGAATATTTTAAGAACCCTAATGACTCTTTAAAAAAAAATGGGTTCTTTTAAGATAATTTCTCAATTTCTCTTAGCCTTTCAGGTACATAGCTGGTGCATTAGTATAACAATAACTTAAGAGGTTTTAAAATAAATGCCAGAAGAAAGGAAGAGGAGGAAAGCAAAAAAAAAACCAAACAAACAAAAAAAACACACAAATTTGTGTCTAATGAGGATAAAAGTAGGATGCTGTCAGCTGTTGGATATACAGCTGATAAAAATTATCTTCAGCTAGGCATCCTTGAGGTCTGATTACAGAAGTGACCCTACCCACCCACACACCTAAAAGTTATTTAAGAGATCAGCGTGGAGGTTCTTCCTGGCTTTTAGGAAGAAGACTGGTATGGCTGGGTTCCTTGCTAGTTCTTCCGAGCCATGGCGCTTCCCAGCAAGTTCTTTTTATGGTTTGGCTGCTTTTCCTGGCTGTGTTTTCCTAGGAGCCTTGGTTCTCTGGCTTCTAGGGGAGAAGCTCAGGTTGTAGCCAGCGCTGAATTGGAATCTGAGGCTGAGCCCTGGTCCTTGCTGCAGCCTCTAGATGGCAGAGACAGATCTGGCCTCCTTCCCCCTCTCTTCAAGGTTCTGTGTGATGGGCAAGGTGGGATCCCTAGGCTGCAGCCCGACTCCAGAGCTTTGCGCTACATGAAGAGGCTCTATAAGGCATATGCTACCAAGGAGGGGATCCCTAAATCCAACAGAAGTCACCTCTACAACACTGTTCGGCTCTTCACTCCTCATATCCAGCACAACAAGCAGGCTTCTGTGGACCAGGTGACAGGTGTGTGGGAGCAGGTTGGTTCATGGGTGGAGGGAAGATGCTAGACCGGGCTGCACTTCTGTTACAGAGAGAGCTGGGCCTTGCTTCTTGAATTGCATTTTGCTTTTCACGATACTCAGTTTCCAAAGTCAAACAAATCTGGTACTTGGTCTTATTGTTCTTTTGGTGCCTTCATGCGGTAAGGTGGGTTAATAGGATAGAACGTGAGAGCTAGAAGAGATTTAATGGCTCTACAGGCCGAGGAAAATGCTGCTGGAGAAGGTTAGCATCTTGTCCAAGGTCACAAAAACCGAGTATTTTGACTTCCAGTTGCTTATTCTTCCCATTCTCTAATGCTGGCCTGAAAATGAGCCTAAAATATCTCCCAGCTATGGGAATGCTTTGTTACACGTGCTGTTTTCCCCTTGTTTGTTGCTTTCTGTGAGAGGAAAGCTTAAGTGCCGATGTGGAACAGTAGGTCTTCCCAAGAACAGAGTCATGAGTTTGACTCAGCACCTTGGTGAGGAGTGTGAAAGGACCAGTGCTTAAAAAGACCAAACTATAGTCACTAGGTCAGTGGTCAGCAAACTGGCCCTCGAGCCACATGCGGCTCTTTGGCCCCTTGAGAGTGGCTCTTCCACAAAATACCACGGCCTAGGCGAGTCTATTTTGAAGAAGTTTAAGTTTAAAAAAATTTGGTTCTCAAAAGAAATTTCAATCGTACTGTTAATAATTTGGTTCTGTTGACAAATGAGTTTGTCATGGTTTTAACCCAAAAGGTCGGTGGTGGCTGTTTCAAGCGCTTCCTCCTTTCTTGCTGTCCTATTTTGGTAGTTTTAGGTCCTCCATCTGTTGTCTATCTCAAGTGTTTCAAATTAACTTAGACAATTAAGCTTTCCTTATTGACGCCATCCATTAAGGCTTAAAATGTCTGCTTAACAAACCTAGTGTGGTTTTTTATTTTTTGTTAATCCTCACCTGAGGATACTTTTCCATTGATTTTTTTTTTAGAGAGTGGAAGAGAGAGGAAAAACAAAAACATCCTTTGGTTGCCTCCTGCCACACCCAGACCAGGGTCAGGGAAACTGCAACGAACGTACATGCCCTTGACTGGAATCAAACCCAGAACCCTTCAGTCTGCAGTCTGATGCTCTATTCATCGAGCTAAACCAGCTAGGCCAAACCTAGTGGTTTTTTATTATAGTTTTCCCTCTAGAGACTCCCCAAGAGAAAAATAGAATTTTCCTTATTTATTGTCCTCTGTTTAGAACAAATTATTAAGATTCTAAAAATTAAGCTGTGGTTATAATTCCCTGTTATTTCAATTCACCACGAAAGCTGTTCTGATCTTCTGGTGAGAAAATATCCACTTATAATTGCTGGGAATTACTTTTAGTCCCAATTACCTGTATTTTCTGTGTAAACCTGTATTTTCTGTTTGAAGAAGTGAGAAAAGGGAAGGGAGAAAGCCACATTCCAAAGGACTCATTCCTTGATTTGCCTTCCTGTTCTGTACGATTGTATTCAGGCCCTCCTGGTGACTTTTTTTCTCCCCAGGGGCCGTGCCATCAGTGGACCTGCTGTTTAACCTGGATCGAGTTTCTGCTGTGGAACACCTCCTCAAGTCGGTCTTGCTCTATACTTTCAACAACTCGGCTTCTTTCCCCTCTGCTGCTAAATGTGTGTGCCACCTGGTGCTGAAAGAGCCAGAGTCTAGTTCCAGCAAGACTCTCCCCAGAGCTCCACACTCCGTGACCTTTAAGTCACCGTTTGAGTTAAAAAAGAAATACAAGTGGGTCGAGGTTGATGTGACTGCTCTGCTCCAGCCTCTGGTGGCCTCCGACAAGAGAAGTGTTCACCTGTCGGTGACTTTTACCTGCGTGAAAGACCAGCTGCAGCACCCGGCAGGGTGGGACAGTCCCCTGAACCTGGTCCGCCCCTCCCTAGTTCTGTACCTGAATGACACCAGTGCTCAGGCTTATCACAGGTGGTATTCCCTCCACAATAAAAGGAGCCCTTCACAGGTTGCTGACCAGAGTGGCCTGTCTGCCTGTCCTCTAGGGGAAGAGGCTGCTAAGGGAGTAAGATCTTCCCGTCACCGGAGAGGACAGGAAAGTGTCAGCTCAGAATTGAAGAAGCCTCTGGTTCCAGCTTCTTTAAATCTGAGTGAATACTTCAAACAGTTCCTTTTCCCCCAAAATGAGTGTGAGCTCCACGACTTCAGGCTGAGTTTTAGCCAGCTGAAGTGGGACAACTGGATTGTGGCCCCGCACAGATACAACCCCCGGTACTGTAAAGGGGACTGTCCGCGGGCGGTCGGGCACCGGTACGGCTCTCCAGTCCACACCATGGTGCAGAACATCATCTACGAGAAGCAACTGGACTCCTCGGTGCCGAGACCGTCGTGTGTGCCTGCCAGATACAGCCCGTTGAGTGTGCTGACCATTGAGCCCGATGGCTCCATAGCTTACAAAGAATATGAAGATATGATAGCCACTAAGTGCACCTGTCGTTAACAGATGATCCTCTAAACTAAAACCCGGTGCCTCTTCGGCCAAGTAAATGCCCTGCGCCTGCCTGTGCCGTCGTCCCGTGTCCAATCTCTACATTGAATGTGGTGTGTCTTGTATAAGGAGGAGTCTGTGTAGATTAGCATATTCTGTGGTATCTGTCAGTGTAAAGGGACATCTGCCTTTTTTATTTACAAATGTAAATGAGTGTACTTATTTTGGTGGGCTTTCCAGTTTTTCCCCCTAAGCAGTCTTTTTTTTCTTTTCATAAATCTTGTTTTTGATGTTAAAAACTTAATGTGCATTAATCTTGAATGGAATTGCAGCTCTAAGTAGACAATTCAGAATGTTGTCTTATTTACTGGAAGAATAAATTCCTGTGGGTGGCATAAATTTTCTGTATGTGTCTTTATTAATAAAGATTGCTTTTATTTATTTATTTTTTAAAATATATCTTATTGATCTTTCACAGGGAAGGAAGGGAGAGGGATAGAGAGCTAGAAACATCTATGAGAGAGAAACATCAATCAGCTGCCTGCTGCCTGCCCCCCACCGGGGATGTGCCCGAAACCAAGGTACCTGTCCTTGACCGGAATGGAACCTGGGCAGGCTGCAGGCCGATGCTCTATCCACTGAGCCAAACTGGTTTCGGCTAAAGATTGCTTTTATATGGTGGTTTGGGAGGCAGAGGGAGCATGTCAAAAAGCTAGTCTTGGCTCAGCCTTTGATCTCTTCCAGAGTAAAAGAGGCTAACTTCTTGACCTACATCCTGATGAAGTGAAGTTCACTAGGTCTGGTGTGTAGGCCACATTTCTGTTGCATTATGTGACTATACACACACAGTATACTAATTCTGCTCGTTAGATGACTTGTATAAATTGATTGATTCACATCAAACAATATGATATTTGTTCCATTTATTTAAAGGAAATTACCTTGCAGATTTTTCCCGCAAGAAATTGCATTGTTAAAGATTTTTAAAATGCTTTTTCTTCTTTATGTATTGACTTTATGGGAGGAAGTCAAGGAGTATTGTTTCTAATTTCCCTTAGCTCCTATCGCTCCACTCCCACGTATTTTTTTCAGGTGGACTTTGGACTGTTCTACTGATCCAGGTTGGCAGCGAGGAGGTTATGTTACAGAGGGAGCCTTGTTTGGATATGAGGGCTTCTATGTGGGTTTTCAATCAGTTTACCTTAAGAGAGTCCCAGGGGCATAGAGAGCTGATGTCATTGATTTCTGTTTCAGAGTTTCTAAAACCTCCATCTACAAACCCAGAAGTAACTCCTAGGTACGAGAAGTATTTAACCATACTTGTAAATGACGTTTTCTTAGTGCGTAACGTCTTACTAAAGAAGTCGGCTTGGATTTTGATATAATGGTGTTGACTCTGTAGATCAGATTGGGGAGTATGGCCATCTTAATGCAATCTATGGACATGGGATGTTTTCCCCTTTATTTGGGTCTTTAGGGTTTTTTTGTGTGTTTTTTTCAAAGATGCTTTGAAGTTTTTGAGTAAATTTTGCACCTTTTATTGTTAAATTTATTTCTAAGAATTTTGTTCCTTTTGATGTTTTAATGGAATTGTTTATTTTGGGGTTGTTGCCTGGTACTGTCATGAATACACATTACAAACCTGCACATACATAAATGCTCTGTTTTCTGCTCATGATGTTTGAAAACATTTCAGAAAAATGGTCCTGAAATGGAGGAAGAAATTTTAGGTGGTCCAGATTCCAAATAACTTTGCCATCTTATTGTGTAACTTGAAGGCATTATTATTCTTTGGTAAAGGAGGCTGCAAGTCTAAGAGAGAAATGGTTTCTCAGGAGTTACTTCTGTCATTCTTAGGAGTAAAACATTACCTCGCATGGAAAGGCAATTTCCTTTAAGAGTGGCGACATACAATTGAATTTATTTGAAAGTAAGTCTCCCTTAGATATGGCTGTTTTATTTTTATTTTTTACTTATTTTTAAATTAAATCTTTATTATTCAGATTATTACATTTGTTTCTCTTTTTCCCTCTCCATAGCTCCTCTCCCCCCGGCTCCCACCCCTCCCTCTACCTTTACCTCCCTCCCGTTGACCTCATCCATAGGTGCATGATTTTTTTCCAGTCTCTCCCTGTACACCCCTCACCCCATTGCCCTTGAGAATTATCAGTCCACTTCCTTTCCGTGCTCCTGATTCCACTATATTCACCAGTTTATTCTGTTCATCAAATTTCCAATTCCCTTAATTTTTAGATTCACTTGTTGGTATGTATTTGTTGTTCATAATTTTTCATCTTTTACCTTTTTCTTCTTCCTCTTCTAAAAGAGTACCTTTCAGCATTTCAGATATGGCTGTTTTAAATGTACCACATGAAATATAAACTTAAGGAATTCCCTGTAGTTCCTCAGCCTCCAGTAACTAGATTTCTGTTTTTCTGAAACAGAACTTTGTTTTTTTTGACGGCCTCATTTTGTGGCTGAGTGTGGAATGAGCTCTGCAATCGAAAGGTTTGGAAAAGAAGACAATGAAAGGGTAGTTCTGATGGACGTTAAGAATCACGGTCAGTGCTAGAATTATGAACAGAAAAAATAGCTCATCCTTACAGGTAAGTACTAAAATGGATTTACTTAAAAAAATTGCTTGAATAACTTTTTTTTTGGTAAATCTAGTTCCTCTCATTCATAAGACAGTGTTAGTATTCAGGGCTGATGTGTCTGCTAAATTTAAACTTCAAAGATTCTCTTCTACACAATTGAGGAGCATATACCAGTCTTCCAACGGCCTCCTCCAT
Organism: Lasiurus cinereus; assembly: GCA_011751065.1. Lineage (NCBI taxonomy): Eukaryota > Metazoa > Chordata > Mammalia > Chiroptera > Vespertilionidae > Lasiurus > Lasiurus cinereus. The sequence continues at coordinate 6,712,651 of JAAGEH010000293.1, forward strand.
ATAAAACCTCTTTTGCTTGGGTTACTCTTACAAAAGCTGCCACTTTAGAAAATAAATGACAAAGGACAGCAGTGATTTAAATCTGGAAATTTAAGGATGAGGCCACATCTGCCTTAAATAGATGCATTCAGCTGTGGTATTTAGTCCAGATGAGATACGAGGCCACCTAATGTGATGAGTGTCTTAGTGTGCCAGGGAACAATGGGGCATGTCAGGAGCTGGTTTTACCTTCAGCTCTGAGTTTCCTGCTTTTTATCGGTTTAAATCAACTCCTGTGTTACGTTGAATGCTTTGTGTTTTACTAACCAGCTTCAAGAGCAGTAGCCACTTGGACTTGGTTTAGAGCTCAGTTTAGACAGGAAAGTTGCTCTTTCATGGAGGAAGTACTCCTGGTTACATAAGTGATAAAAGTGCTCAGATAGAACTGGTTTATATCAAACATTAGTCAATTATAATTTGTAACTTTGGAGTATTTGTAACTTATAAGTGAAGTGAAATGTTAACATGTAAATATTCTTTTAGAGGATATCAGTCCCAGAAACTTCCCTGAAGTATAGAGATTGGCTGAATGAGTCGATACAATAGAAAAGTATGCAGTTCTAACCATTAACTGTTGCCTAAATAGAAGGAAAAACAAACACAACCAGGAAACTGATACTTCATCCTTTACCAGAACTGACAAGTCAAATAGGTTCTGCATGTGCAACTGTCCCCAAACCACTGATTTACTGGTTTTTGGAAAGGGCCTTGGTTAATTAGACCAGGACTATCTCAGTATCCATTTAAAAATTGATTTAGCCAGTTTTGCCCAGTGGATAGAGCACTGGCCTGCAGACTGAAGGGTCCCCGGTTTGATTACAGCCAAGGGCACATGCCTGGGTTTCGGGCTTGGTCCCCAGTAGGAGGCGTGCAAGAGGCAGCCAATTAATGATTCTCTCTCATCATTGATGTTTCTACCTTTCCCTCTCCCCTTCCTCTATGAAATCAATAAAGAACTATATTTTCTTAAAAACAAACAAAAAAACCCCCGCAATTTTATAGATGGCCTAACAATATTTCTTTGTCCTACCTTACTATGTAATGCAGTACTCATGGAGAACTGAGTAATTAGATATATTCGAACAAGATCAACTGTACCTTTTAGGCATCTTAAATGCTTTGTGAGTGGTTTACAGAGTTATTTATAGACCTGCCTTTGGTGCTGGTGTCTTGCCAGGTTGGAATGCTATGATAGGCAGTTCAAAGGCTGTACCTGGATGTCATTTTGGCATTCTCAGAAATAGCTCATTGAATAAATATTTATTGAACACTGACTATGGGCCAGGTGCCGTGTGGGGTGAAGAACAGAGTCTAATGTTCTCGGCTCCAGGAAAAAGATATCGTGTCCCAGAAATGGTGACTTCCTTTAGTGGCCTAGGTTCTGTATGTGAGCATCTGTTATCACAGAATATTCTGTGGAGGAATACATTTCAGGGTGAGTACTACAGAAGCTGGCTGAATAAATACTAAATTACTTTACTTTAGAATTTTTAAATTAAATGTTTTATTTTAATATAACTACAGATTCACATACAACTGTAAGAAATGATCTCATGTGGCCTTTATCCAGTCCTCTCGATGATAAGATCGTGCAGAAGCATAGCATGCTCTTTACTGACATTAATACAATAGGTAAGAATTTTCACATTGAAACTCCGTTGGGCCATGGGAAATGCTGATCTTAATATCAAAGTTTTGATAGCTCCTGATGGAATTAACGGTTCAGTATTTTTCATCTTCTACCACTTCACCTCTACCCTGGAAACTTTGTGTCTTTGAAACTACAAAGTTATTTATTCAATAAATGTTTATTAGGCACATACTACATGCCAGGTATTCCTCTAGACTAGAGGCTGTAATAGTGATAAATAAGAGAGACAGGCCAAACCGGTTTGGCTTAGTGGATAGAGCGTCAGCCTGTGGCCTAAAAGGTCCCAGGTTCGATTCTGGTCAAGGGCACATACCGTGGTTGCGGGCACATCCCCAGTAGGTGGTGTGCAGGAGGCAGCTAATCAATGTTTCTCATCGATGTTTCTAACTATCCCTCTCCCTTCCTCTCTATAAAAAATTAATAAAATATATTAAAAAAAAAAACAAGCACTTGCTGTCATGAAGCTCATATTCCAGTAGGGGTGGGGAGAGACAGTAAACAAGTAACACGAGCAGCCATGTACAGCGCCTTCCAGCAGAGCAAACTCGTCTTCTGATATCAGAAAGTCCTGGGTATGACTGGCAAGTGGGAAAGGAGAAGGAATAAGTGGAAGAGCAAAGAGATGGAAGGAGATGACGTTGAAGAAGCAGACAGACAAGATGATACAAGACCTTATTGGCCAGTATGAGGGGACTGGATTTTTATGCCAAGACCAATAGGAAGCCATTGAAAATGTTGAGTCGGGGGCCTGAAATGATTGGATTTGTTTTAAAGGTCACTCTAAGTGTTCTTCATAGAGTTGTTTGGCAGAGACTAGTCTGAAACAGGGAGACTGTTTTCGGGGCTCTGCTCATGGTCCAGTTAGGAGATGATGCTGCATGGGCTATGACAGTGGAGATGGGGATGCAGAGAAGCAAACGTGGGATTTCTTTTTGTGGCTCTTCTGTTACTTGGCCTATGTCTCTGGGGTTGTAGAATGGCAACCTTCTAAGAGAAGACACTTAGGTTTTATGGTGAAAAGGATAAAACATCTCATTTCTTGGTTTCATATTTCCACCTACATGAGGTGCTTCTTAGTCATCATTTTTACTTTTTTTTAATGTTTTTATTGATTTTTTAGAAAGAGGAAGGGAAAGAGAAACATTAATGAGAAAGAAACATGGATAGGCGGCCTTCTGCACATCCCCTACTGGGGATTGAATTCCACAACCCTGGCGTGTGTGCTGACCGGGAATGGAACTGGTAATCGTTTGGTTCCTAGGTTCACGCTCAATCACAGAGCCACACAAGCTGGGCCATCACTTTTCCTTGTTCTGTTTGTTCTTCTCTGTTTTGTTTCAGGTCTTTGCCTTTCATGTTGTAGGCTTTTCTCAATTATTTTTTTGTTGTCCATCTAAACGTGTAAGGCCTAGAAAGCTGTTGGAAGTTGTGCTTGAGAGGTGGGATGTGTTAACTAACAGGCCCTTTGGTTTGAGGTTTCTTTCAGTGTCTACAGAAACTATTATCCAGTCGTCTGATGGGAGGAAGAGGGGGCAGAGACACACACTTAGCTGCTGGTGGTCATAGCGCTCAGCTATGCAAGGGGCTGTGAGCTCAGCCTGATCGATCCCTTTTGACCTCAACATTGCACCTCTTCCCCCAACCTCCACAACACCTGGAGTTCACTTACCTATTCAACTTTTCCACAGAAACAACCACTAGTCTCCTGCTGGGTTGGGGGAGGGGTGGTCGCCTGGCAGCTTGGGATGGGGGAGTGTACCTTGGGGTACAATGGTTTCATCTACAGACTCAGCCAATACCCCTGGCAGTCCTCGCTGGCACCGCTGCCTCCCAGGATACATGGCATCTTCATTTCCTGAGCTTTCCCAGGAGTCTATGCTCTCATCACATGTTCTTTGCCCTTATGGGTATAGTACTTGATACTCACTTGTTCTAATGTTAATGGGAGGAAGTAGAGATAAATTAGTGTTCATTTCTCTGAGTCAAAAAGAGGTACGTACTGCCAAAACCGGTTTGGCTCAGTGGATAGAGCGTCAGCCTGCAAACTGAAAGGTCCCAGGTTCGATTTTGGTCAAGGGCATGTATCCTGGTTGTGGGCACATCCCCAGTAGGGGGCGTGCAGGAGACGGCTGATGTATGTCTCTCTCTCATCAATGTTTCTAACTCTATCCCACTCCCTTCCTCTCTGTAAAAAATCAAAATATATTTTTAAAAAAGGCACTGCTATAAGCACCATGGAAAGTCCTTATTCAATCCTCTGCTGAGAGAAAATGGGTAAGAAAAGTCTATAGCAAACTGTAACCCTTTGTGATCTCAAAGAACTTTCAGCATGCTCTCTGTCTGATAGCTTCCTTTAACTTCTCCATGTCATCCTTGTCCAGTCATTCTGGGGTAAGAAAAGCAGAACTATCTAAGAAAGGAGCGCATTCTTATTTAACATAGAAAATGTACCTCATTAGATAGTCTTAACTAGCAGGACCAAACTACTTGCCAATAAGTAATCTGAAGTTTTGCCTAAATATAGGAAAACCGAGTCCAGTTGTTACTTTTAGAAAAGGGATAAACAGGCTTAACAGTTTATTAAAGTCAAAATAAAGGTGAATGTGCCCAGCTTCCATTGCATCATTTGCCAGGAAAATGTGTGCTATGAACTTAGCAAATCATTGCATGATTCGTGAAGAAGTGATCAGGAGCACAGGTTTTCACTGTGTTCATGCCCTTGACGCTACCAGCTTGTGAAATGTTTGTAAAGGGCTAGGACAAGGTCATGGAGATTAAGGAATCTCGGAGATGTGCTGAGTTGATGCCACACGGTGATTGCTTCCTGGATCTCAAGGGTGCATGGCTTCAGCTCACCTAGATCTTCTGCAACAAAACTACATGCAAATGAGATGGGGAAGAACCTCCAGGGGAGCAGCACGTGGCTTATTACCACTCATCAAGGTCATACTCGGGAGAGAGACTGGAGGAAGAGAGTAATTAAAAGCATGAGCTCTGGAACCACCCTGTCTACAACTCTGGGCAAGTGGGTTTCCTCAGCTGTCAAATGGGGCTGACAATAGAACCTATTTCTGAAGGTTGTTGTGAGGATTAAGTGAGTTAGTACATGTAGAGAGCTTAGAACAATGTCTAGCAAATAGATCCCCTAAGTGCTGCTTTTACTATTATTTCCGTAACTAAGATTCTCTGAAGCTGTGCTCCAATATAGAGGTCGCTAGTTACATGTGGCTTTAGAGCAGTGGTTTCAACCTTTCTAATACCGCGACGCTTTAATACAGTTCCTCATGTTGTGGTGACCCCCAACCATAAAATTATTTTTGTTGCTACTTCATAACTGTCATTTTGCTACTGTTATGAATCGTAATGCAAATATCTGTGTTTTTTTGATGTCTTAGGCTCTACAGCAGCGGTTCTCAATCTGTGGGTCACTGGATTAAAAAGGTTGAGGATGCCGAAACCGGTGTGGCTCAGTGGATAGAGTGTCGGCCTGCGGATTGAAGGGTCCCGGGTTCGATTCCGGTCAAGGGCATGTACCTTGGTTGAGGGCACATCCCCAGGAGGGGGCGTGCAGGAGGCAGCTGATCAATGTTTCTCTCTCATTGATGTTTCTGACTCTATCTCTCTCCCTTCCTCTCTGTAAAAAATCAATAAAATATATTTAAAAAAAAAGTTGAGGACCACTGCTATGGAGCATTTAAAATGAGGCTGTCCAAAATGGGGATGTGCTGTGAATGTAAAATAAACACCAGATCTCAAAAAGGAGATTTTTTTTTTTTTAAATAAGGTATCTCATTTTGTCATATTGATTATATGTTGAAGTGATGATATTCTGGTCTATTGGATCTGTTTGGATATATTACATATGTTGTCTATAATGTAAAACGACTTATGTGTCTTACATTATATTTCTACTGGATAGCATAAATGTATCTTCTTCATATGATTTCACTGTAAACTTCTCCCTGATATTGCCCCCCACCACCAAGGTAGAGCTCATGGCACTTCTAAAGTACACACATTATATATTTATTACTTAATCTGATCCATTTCCCTCCTCCTCACTTTTGAATAGTGATACTCGACTGTACTTCTTTCCCACTTTGAACTGTCCACGCACAGTGGGATCGCTGATGGTAAAAAACAAGTCACAGCTCTCACTGGAGATGTTTGAGGAGCGAGGCACAGGCTGAGACATACGTGAAACAGCCCATAATATGCTGTCGCTGCCTTTGGATGCAGTTCTCAGGGAGGCTGTCTGATTATCTGCCCACTCAGTGGAAGGAACTGAGGGAACATAGACCTCTGCCCGCCAGGAAGACACAACCCAGTTCTGCCCAAATTCTTTGTCTCCCACGACATTACACACACGAAGCTGAGAACTGCCATGTAGATGCACAGGTGGTGTCAGGATTGGATGTGCCTTGACCTGATGGCTCCAGAGAATGCATAATTTATGTGTTCTACTTATGACTTCACGTCAGATCGAAATTGGTTAACAGGTAACACTATGCTATGTTCTTTTAAATGGACTCTTTTTGCATTGCTGCGGAAGACTTATTTTTAAAATAATTAGTAGACATGGATTCACCCTCAATAGTAATTTCTTCCTTTTTTCAATAGTAATTTCTTAAAATTGACTTTAGAGGGAGGAAAAGGGTGAGGAAGAGAGAGAGAGAGAGAGAGAGAGAGAGAGAAATAGCAATGTAAGAGAGATACATCTATCGGTTGTCTCTCAAACATGCCCCAACTGGGGATTGAACCTAAAATCTAGGTATGTGCCCTTACTAGAAATTGAACCCACAACCTTCCAGTGCATGAGATGACGCTCCAACCAACTGAGTCACACCAGCCAGAGCTCAATTTTTCAAAAGTCATGTGATCCATGTGCATATCAGAAAAATATGGCTCATAGGTAAAACAGATCATGTGGCTTGCAAGATGCTTTTAGGTTTGTGGGCACATGGTGCTCTAATGAGTAAATTAGTGTGAGGACACGTGAGGTGTCTTTCTGCATTTAGAAACGTGCACTTAAAATGTCAGGCTTATTGGAGTCCTTGGAGGCCAAGTCTTGCTTTGTATATGAAGACCTTTAAGAATGGGCCAATGCAGCAAGTATATCCAGACATATACAGACAGAGAGAGAAATGCACGCCATCAAATTTACCATTTAAAAATGTACAACTTAGTGATGTTTATTATTTAGTAATTTTTGCTTGTTTTCTTTTGTTAATCTTCACCCGGGGATATTTTTCCCATTAATTTTTAGAGAGAGTAGAAGGAAGGGAGGGAGAGAGGGAAATAGAGTATGAGAGAGAAAGATTGATTATTTAGTAATTTCTAGCACAAATCACAAAGTTGTGTACCACTATCTAATTCTAGAACATTTCCATCATCCCCCCTTCTCCCAGCCCCTGGCAGCTATTAACCTGCTTTCTGTCCCAATGGATTTGCCGATTCTGAACATTTCATATAAATCAAGGCATATGACACGTGTGTGGTCTTTGTGTCTGATTTCAAGATTCTTCCAGGGTGTAATAGCATGTATCAGTATTTAGTTTTAAAAAAATTTATTTTGTGTTTTCCATCACAATTTATCCTCTCTCCCTCTGCACTGTTAATTTCTTTTTATGACTGAATAATATTCCGTAGTATGGAAATGTGACATTTTGTTTATCCATTCGTCTGTTGACGGCAATTTGGGTGGTTCCCACTTTCTGACCATTATGAATAATGCTATCAACATGCACTTATAAGTTTTGCATGAACAGGAATCCAAGATGGCGGCATAGGTAAACACCTACACTGCTGCCTCGCACAACAATTTCAAAACTACAACTAAAAGAACAGACATCATCCAGAACCACAGGAAAGCTGGCTGAGTGGAAGTTCTACAGCTAGAAGGAAAGAGAGGGGCTCACGGAGACCCAGAGGAGCTGCAAAAAGCTGAGGTACGGAGATGCGTGAGTGGAGAGAGAGGGGGTTCCGGAGTACCTGGCTGGCTTTCTCTGGTGGGAGGGAGATGGAGACTCCCAACTGCATTGAACCCCTTATCCTACGACACTAAACCCCACGACCAGCAGAAACTCATACAGGGGAAGTTTGGACTGTGAAAAGGGAGAAGTGCACGGAAATTTAGTGGAGTTGTGAAAGGGCAGAAGTCTGGTAACATGCAGTGCACTGTGCGCAGAGGACCGACTGCTGATTGTGCCTCTGGCTTTCACGAGTGGGCGGGAGACAGACTCTCCCAACTGCGTCACTTCTAACTCCACTAAACCCCAGTTTCAGGCGAAACCCTGGGGACCCAGACTCATATGGTCCCGGAGCGCAGGGGAGCCTGAGGGGCAGCAGTCTAGAGGCACTGCGAGAGAGTGTGCGCACACTAGGACCGCTTCAGTGATTACCCAGTCAATAAGATTCAGGGGCTGTGGAGGGCAGGGCCGACTGGAAGGCAAGGCGGTCCCTTAAGCCCTGAGACTCCACCCATCCCAAGCTCAACAGAGGCTTTTGCGGTTTTGCAAGTCTGATATCATAAGACTGAATCCAACACAGAAGTTCTCCCGGCATAGTGAAAATGCTGAGACAAGGGAAGGGATCACAAACAAAAGAAATGGAGGAAAACAAACGACTGGATATAGAGTTCAAAACCACGCTTATAAGGTTTTTCAAGAATATCCTAGAAAAGTTGCATAAAGTTAGCAAGACCCAAGAGGAGATGAAAAAGAACCAACTAGAGATGGAAAAGAACCAACTAGAGATGGAAAAGGACCAACTAGAAATTAAACATACACTGACTGAAATAAAAAATATTATACAGAAACCTAACAGCAGACTAGAGGAAGGCAAGAATCAAGTCAAAAATTTGAAATATAAAGAATCAGAAAACATTCAACTGGAAAAGCAAGAAGAAAAAAGAATCCAAAAATGTGAAGATAATGTAAGGAGCCTCTGGGACAGCTTCAAGCGTACCAACATCAGAATTGTGGGGGTGCCAGAAGAAGAGAGAGAGCAAGATACTGAAAACCTATTTAAAAAAATGACAGAAAACTTCCCACATCTGGTAAAAGAAATAGACTTATAAGTCCAGGAAGCACACAGAACCCCATATAAAAAGAATCCAAAGAAGACTACACCAAGACACATCATAATTAAAATACCAAGAGCAAAAGACAGAGAATATTAAAAGCAGCAAGAGAAAAACAGTTCATTACCTACAAGGGAGCACCCATACGACTGTCAGCTGATTTCTCAATAGAAACGATGCAGGCCAGATGGGAGTGGCAAGAAATATTCAACATGAATAGCAAGAACCTACAACCAAAAATACTTTATCCAGCAAAGCTATCATTCAGAATTGAAGGGCAGATAAAGAGCTTCACAGATAAGAAAAAGCTAAAGGAGTTCATCAACTCCAAGCCACTATTATATGAAATGCTGAAAGGTACTCTTTTAGAAGAGGAAGAAGAAGGTAAAAGATAAAAAATTATGAACAACAAATACGTATCTATCAACAAATGAATCTAAAAAGTGAATTAAAAATTTGATCAACAGAATAAACTGGTGAATATAATAGAATCAAGAGCACAGAAAGGGAGTGGACCTATAATTCTCAGGGGGAAAGGGGTGAGGGGTGTACAGGGAGAGACTGGACAAAAATCATACACCTATAGATGAGGTCAACGGGAGGGAGGTAAGGGTAGAGGGAGGGGTGGGAGCCAGGTGGAGGCGAGTTATGGAGGGGAAAAAAGAGAAACAAATGTAATAATATGAATAATAAAGATTTAATTAAAAAAAAAGTTTTGCATGAACATATGTTTTCAGTTCTCTTGGTTATGTACCTAAGAGTGGAATGGCTAGGTCATATGGCAACTCAGTTTAATTGTTTGATGAACTGACAAACTGTTTCTAAAGCAGCCACACCATTTTACATTCCCATCAGTGGTGCATGAAGATTGGTTTTTATTTTAAATTTTTATTGTTGAGAGTATTACAGATGTCCCCCACTTCCCCCTTCCCTTTTTCCTCCCTTAACCTGGCTTCTACCCCACCCCAGGCCTTCACCCTACTATTGTCTGTGCCCATGGGCTAAGCATACACTAGTATTCATGTAAATTCTTTGGTTAATCTCTTCCCGCACAACCCCCCGCCCCCGCCCCATTATGGTTTTGATTTGCATTTGCTTTTGAGTATCTTCTCATGTGCTTATTGCCCATTTGTACATCTTCATGGGAGAAATGTCTATTCTAGTTCCTTTGACCATTAAAAAATTATTTGCCCTAACAAGTTTGGCTCAGTGGATAGAGCGTCGGCCTGTGGATTGAAGAGTCCCAGGTTCTATTCCAGTCAAGGGCATGTAGCCTGGTTGCAGGCACATCCCCAGTGGGGGGAGTGTGGGAGGCAGCTGGTCGATGTTTCTCTCTCATTGGTGTTTCTGGCTCTTTATCCCTCTCCCTTTCTCTCTATAAAAAAATCAATAAAATATATATATTAAAAAATAGATTATTTGCTTTTTTATTGTTGAGTTGTAAGCTGTTTAGCATATTAAGTTGAATCTAATTTAAATAAAGCACTCACTGCTCTAAAAAGATAAGAAGGTCACAGTTTGACTTTGTTGTTTTTCTTTTTAAAGATTTCTTATTGATTTTTAGAGAGAGGAAGGGAGAGGGAGAGAGTGAGACAAACATTGATGTGAGAGCAGAACATCAACCGGTTGCCTCCTGCATACCTACCTCTGGGGACTGAGCCCACAAACCAGGCATGTGCCCTACCTGGGAATTGAACCAGCAACCTTTTGGTGCACAGGACAACACCCAACCAATGAGCCACACTGGCCATTGCTGACTTTGTTTTTAGTTCTTTTCTAGTACTTACAAACTTTTTGAAAAGGACCCGTGGTCACAGACTGAGAATTAGAACCTACTGCCATCGCTAATAAAGATGATTAATCCTCAGAACCAAAGTTGAGGATTTGGAAATCCAAATGAACTCTCTTGGAAATCTTTGCGCGCATCCCTGGCAGTAGTTCCCCGGACCTCTGTTTGCTGGACCCGGGTAAGTGATGGAAGCCATCTCTTCTGAAAAGAAAGTAGCCCCTTCTAGCGTGGTAAGGCACATCTTCTTGTTAAAACCACCCAAAGGAGGAAGTGAAAAAAGAATTGCAGAGACCTGAAGGAGATGAGCAGTCCAGGATCTAATATTGCTCTGAACTTGTTTTCCCCAGTGAAGGCTGACCGGAGTCTGACCATGGGCAGAGCCACCAGGCCCTCCAGGGCGACTGATGCCAGCAGCAGCAGGAAGGGAAGGGTGTGCTGATTTCCCTGCTGACTCTCAGCCTTTAGGATATGTGTCCTTTGTCTCTCATCGTAAGCTGTGGGGAGATTGGACATGGACACTCTGCTTGCTAATTAAATGATTCTTTTTACACAACACTTCGTAGGAGGGCCATCCTTAGAATGTTGCTCTCAACTGTGAACTCACAGACGGGAAGAATGCACAGCTGTTTCTCTGAGATCTGGTTTCCCACACGCCCTCATTCAATAGCACTGATGGGAGTTTTGAGTCTGGTACTGCGGCTTTGGTCCTTTCCTTCAAGAGCTCACAGTTTGTCTAATGGGACACAGAGAACAGCAGATAACTGTATATTACACAGTATGTAGTATTAGGTGGAGCAGGGAACAAATAAACTCTGCCTAGGGATATCAAAAAAGGCTTCATTGCCGAAACCAGTTTGGCTCAGTGGATAGAGCGTCGGCCTGCAGACTGAAAGGTCCCAGGTTTGATTCCGGTCAAGGGCATGTATCCTGGTTGCGGGCACATCCCCAGTAGGAGCCATGCAGGAGGCGGCTGATCAATGTCTCTCTCATCGATGTTTCTAATTCTCTATCCCTCTCCCTTCCTTTCTGTAAAAAATCAATTAAAAAAATATATATATAAAGAAAGGCTTCCCTGAGGATTGTGAAACTCAGAATCATGATGGGTCCTTTGCGAAGGACACCTGCTAGTGAGAGAGGGAAGAAAAGAGGAAACTTCAGCTAATGGCCAGTCGTCTGTGAGGGGCAGCCAGCTCTGGGATGGGAGCCTCCGCTCTGGGTCTCCAGGCAGCCCCCCACTTGGCCTGACCTCCACTTAGTCTCTTGGCTGGTGCTGGTGTGAAAAAACCAGGTGGAACCGGCCAACCCTCTGTAGTGCAGGAATAGGAAAAAGCAACCAATCTCTAACTTGTGTAGCCTTTGATTTTATGTTTAGCTCAGGAAATCTTGTTTTTGTTTTCGTGGCAATGTTTCTGACTTTGAACCGGGACTTGCCTGCCTTGTGTTCCCCTGCACGGCTTTATCCTGTTTCCCGAGTCGCTGGCTCTGAGCCTGTGTGCGACTTGTTAGAGGGTCTCCAGCCGCCGCCACGTCAGGGCAGCTCTGGAGCGCTCTCTCGCCTCTGGCCTGGTACAGAAAAGGGTAGCTCTGGAACCCAAATCTGGCTAGATCTCCCTCCTGCCTAACACTGCCACCTCAATATTAGTAGGTTCTATATATGAAACTTCTTTTTAAAAAGAAATATATATTGATTTTTTACAGGGAGAAAGGAAGAGAGACAGAGAGCTAGAAACATCGACGAGAGAGAAACATCGATCAGCTGCCTCCTGCACACCCCCCACTGGGGATGTGCTCGCAACCAAGGTACGTGCCCCCGACGGGAATCGAACCCGGGACCCCTCAGTCTGTAGGCCGACGCACTATCCACTGAGCCAAACCGGTTTCAGCTATATATGAAACGTCTTAGTTTTAAATAACAGCAATCAGCGGTGCCTGAGTCACTCCAAGAGGAATGTATTGGAAGGAGGTCTGGCAGTTCAGAACTGACTAGAAGGCAGGAGGACCAGGCTATGGAAAGAGGCAGGAGTCTGGGCAGCAAGAGCAAGACACGTTAGGAGCACCACCGAGGTAAGGACTTGATGGTTTCTCAGCTGGCCCTGACTCTGTGCCCGTCCCTGGCAGACGCATCGAGTCTAGCTAGGCCTCATGCCTGCACTGGGGCTAGGCTACCTTCAACGTGGGAGGAAGGCTTTGTCCCTCCCACACAGTATGGGAGACCCCTCCCCGCCCCCAGAAGAAAGTGTTCAGATGACCACTGCACCCTGTCTGTGGGAGGAGTGAGCTGAGTTTAGGAGCAGGGCTACCAACAGCAGGAACAACACTCACAGGAGATCCCTGGTGTGCAAGGCAATCCTTAGAAAATGGGGCTGCGATTTCGTCAAGATTATATTCCCTGCAGGGGGTGCTGATGTGAGGGATGATGATAACTGATCTCATTTACAAATGGCCTCCCAGGAGCTGAATATGTGTGACAGAATCTCATTTCATCTTTACCTGGCGAGCATGCAGTAGTACCCTGGCGGCTTTACCCATGGGACAATGGAGGTTCGGGAGGGGTGGGCTTTCTCCAGGGTCCTGCAGCTACTGGCATTCCCACTGAGGCCTGCCAGGTGTTGGGCTCATACTCTCTCCATACGCTGGTTTCCCTTTCCCCGGGACACCATTCCATGGTGAGGAATCACAGGATGGCCGACGAGGCTGTGAACCCATCTCTGCCCCTTCCAGGCAATTGCTACTAGTTGCTCTTTCCCCCCAAATTCTATTGGGTGTCACCCAGCTAATGTACATAGCCTGCTTTCATCTTATGTGCTTTGCTAGGGAAGTCGAAAGTGATTTTCTAAGGCCCTTGTTGGGTAGTTCAGTTGATTGGTGCACCATCATGATATGTCAAGGTTGTGGGTTTGATCCCGTCACGGCACATATAAGATTCCACCAATGAGTGCATTATTAAGTGGAACAACAAATTGATGTTTTTCTCTAAAATCAATCAACAAATGAAGTTTTTAGAAGTAACTTTCTTTTTTGTTGTTTTAATTTCTCTTGATGCTTCCCTTGAAGTCCAAAGAACTGCCAGCTAGATTGTGCATGTGTGTGCATGTGTGTGTGTGTATGTGTGTGTGTGTGTGTGTGTGTGTGTGTGTGGTCACAGTCACTCCTGGCAGGGTCCTAAAAACAAACGGGTCACGATGGATACCAGACATATGCACCCAGAGGTTGTAGAACAAAGTCTCTGCTATGTGAGTACCTGACCAGACAGGTCGGTTAAAATCACCAAGATTTTCTAGGTGAACATTCAGGACATGCATTGTTTGTTTCCAGAGCCAATGGCCAAAAACTTCATCCCCCGTGCACATGGCATGCTGTGAGCCAGTTCGGACCCACATCTAGTACATGGCTTCTTTGTACAATCTTGTGCCTGGAGCTCTAGAATTGTTCTCCCACTGAAAATGCTAAGTAGGTGACTCCTTAGCAAACAGAGACCTGGGAGGTTTAGCTCAAAGATGAATTGGAAGTGAATCCTTCAGTGCCAGCCACCCCAGCGGCCACCATGGCTGGATCAGAGAAGAACTAGCCTTTCCTCAAGTTCTGGCCCTCAAAGGCATAAGCAAACTCATTGTAAATGTGCAAGCCACTTAGTTTTGGGGTAATTTGTTACACAGTGACAGGGTAGGTAAATTTCTAATTTTGGTTGATATTGTCAAATTTATTTTTTTATTGTTTAAAGTATTACAAACAGAAGGGCCCTTTTAGGAGCAGGGCATTTTGGAGACCATATGCACAGGCCTGAACAATGAAGGGGCAGTCTGTTCATTCCCGGCCTTGAGCCAGCTGTTGCCCTCTCTGGACAATAGTGTGTGTGTGTGTGTGTGTGTGTGTGTGTGTGTGTGTGTGTTGGGGGCTGGGGGTCTAGTTCAGAACTTGAGTTAATTTATATGCTTTCAGACCAAAATAAAGCATAAAGTCACTTCTCATTTGGGTACCAGGAGCCCAGAATAACAAAGTAGAAAAGCTAACTGCCACTTATCTGTCCTGGGTTCACAGGAGTAGGCAGGAGAGAGCCCGTGTCCATCTCTCTCATTTATCCTCTCTTGTCTAAGATGTGTGGGTAACATCTGAATGCGAGGAGACCAGGAGGATGGACTGGTCCCAGGTCTGGGCCTTGTGGCCAGCGGCTGGAGGAGAAAAGCTGAGTAGTTATGACCAAAGCAAACCAGAGGCTGGGGTGTCGCCCTGTGTCTGTAGGGAAAAGGTGATATATGTGTACCCAATAGGAGTGTGACAGCCCTACATTCCTTTCCAGGAACTGCCTATCTGAAAGGGAACTTTGGTTCAATGCCTGGGACAACCAGTACCTACTCAGCCTCCCCTGCAGATCTTGCCTGCCAGAAGCCCTTATAGGAGAGGGTGAGCTCCATGTTCCCCGTGCCTCCTTCTGTGGCTGCCTCTCTGTAAAGCCCTTTCTTAGGACGAATGTGGTGAATTCAGTGCATAATTTAAAAAACAAACAAACTTGACCCAAGGGAACATTGACAATTTAAGGAGACATTTGTGTACAAGCAGTGATTCATGCTTTGTTATATTTCTAAAAACAGAAATGATTGCCTCTAATGTACTTTAACCAATCACGACCTTCTCTGAATTATTAAGACGGCTGAGTAGCTGTTATCTAAAAGAGAGATTCATCTACTTCAGCCATGGATTATAGATTCACTGCTACCACAGACAAAGTCAAAAGACTTGGTGTCTGGCCATCGTGGCTCAGTGGTTGAACCAGGAGGTCACAGTTTGATTCCCCGTCAGGATAATCACTGCAGCTGATCAGTGATTCTCATCATTGATGTCTCTCTCTCTCTCTCTCTCTCTCTCTCTCTCTCTCTCTCCCTTCCTCTCTGAAATAAAAATATGTGTATTTTTATTTTTTTAATATGTGTATTTTTAAAAGGCATAAATTTGGGAAGATATTTGCCAGAAGTAGGAAAAAAATGTTAACTGCCTTAATATATAAAGAGATTTTACAAATCAATAAGAAAAAGACTAATAATGTAATAGCAAAATGAACAGAGGAAATGGAGAGCTCACAGAAGGTAATACAAATGCCTTTTAAACGTACAAAATGATGTACACTTTCCTTTATTTTTTTTAAAAAAGTTAAAACAGTGCGATACTATTTTAAACTTTCAGATTTCAGAGATCAAAGTATGATGATGTACTGTGTTAATGAGGATGCAGTAGAAACATAAATTGGTAAACCTCTTTATAAGAAATTTGACAATATCATCCTTTCCACTAATATTTACAGGGTAATCTAAGATTGTTGGTAGAGTATTAAATTTGACATTAAAAGAGTAATCAAGCTTTCAGATTAATTTAAATTAGCTAACTGAAATAAGTGAATATTCAAGAAAATTTAAGTGTACTGGACAAAAAGCTGTTTCTAAAGTATTAACTAAAATTTCTATTGGTAGTTCATCTCATGGTAAAATTGCTTAACATGCAATGAACATAAAGCAGTCATATTTTTGTGCAAAAAATTAAAATTTAAAGTTATCAAGATTGCATTAAAAATTTTACAAAAGGCCCTAACTGGTTTGGCTCAGTGGATAGAGTGTAGGCTTGCAGACTCAGGGGTCCCAGGTTCGATTCCAGTCAAGGGCATGTACCTTGGTTGCACACACATACCCAGTGGGGAGTGTGCAGGAGGCAGCTGATTGATGTCTCTCTCTCATCAATGTTTCTAACTCTCTATCTCTTTCCCTTCCTGTCTTTAAAAAAATTAATAAAGTATATTTTAAAAAATTTACAAAAGTCTCCATTTATCAAAAAAGGGGGGATAGTAGAATAATATCATGTAAGGAAAAATATTCTGTAAGTAAATTACATCTAGAAAATTTTTACTTTAGAAAATTAATTTTCATTTGTAATGCTAACAGCAAGACACCCATGAAAAACACACATGCCAAAGAAAAATGGTTTGGGCAAAAATAAAAAAGATCCCAAGTCAATTTTATAGAAAAGACTCCTTTATTAAGTCTTGGTCGAGAATATGTTTATATACTTTCAGAAAACAACTCCAAGACAAAGTGGACTCCTGCCACAGAGAGGAACTGACAGGTCTGCGCCAAACACGAAGGCAAGAGGAGAAACAGTCCAGAAATGGAAGACGCTGACGACGCCTTGCCATGCGAGCAATCAGCAGCTGTGCGTCACTACAGATGCTTAGGACCAAACCAGAGAGGGTCGAACCTGCATTGCCACCATTTGTCCACCATCCAGATACCATTGCTGATGTGTACACATAAGGAACTGTTGGACATTGAAATTCGGACTCAAACATTTTTTGTTCTTATAGGTTTATTTCTAGTCCGCAGGGCAAGAAGTTTTTAAAGAAAAGAACTGGGGTGTGTGTGTGTGGGGGACCAGATGCAGAGCCAGAGAAACATGGAGACTGTCAAACTACAGCCGGAAGGCAGGGGAGGTTGGGGAGGAGGGGCTGTAAGAGATCAACCAAAGGACTTGTATGCATGCATGTAAGCATAGCCAATGGATACAGGACACTGGGGGGTGGGAGAGGGGAGGTGAAGGCATTACTGGGGGGTAGGAGAGGCTGCGGGGAGGTCATGGGAGGAAAAGGAGACATGTACTACTATTTGTAATACTTTAAACAATAAAAAAAAATTTGACAATATCAACCAAAATTAGAAATTCACCTACCCTGTTACTGTGTCACAAATTACCCCAGAACTAAGTGGCCTGCACACTGACAATGATGTTGCTTATGACCGTGAGGGCCAGAACTCGAGGAAAGGCTAGTTCTTCTCTGATCCAGCCATGGTGGCCGCTGGGTGGCTGGCCCCGAAGGATTCACGTCCAATTCATCTTTGAGAAATTCATCCTCCAAAGGGGAGCAAAACTAGGGACCGAGGACATTCCTTACAGAATTAGTACCAGAAAAAGACTAGATTAGCCTAAGTGCCCGTCAGTGGGGGACTGGGTGCAGTAACTCCGTCTGTGGCCACGCAGTGAGTAACTGCCCCCGTTAAAAGGAAGGACACCGTTCTACGAGCTGATACTGAATGAGCCCCAAGATGCGATTTCAAACAAACAAACATCAACCCTGGCTGGTGGCTCAGCTGGTTGTTGGAGCATTGTCCTGTACCCCAAAGGTTGCGGCTTTTATTTCCCATCAGGGCACCTACGGAGGCTGAGGGTTTGATTGGGGTGCATATGGGGGGCAGCCAATCAATGCTTCTCCCTCTCCCTTATTCTTTTCCTTCTCCCTTTGAAATCGGGGAAGCTGTGTTCTCAGATGAGGATTTTTAAAAAATAAGGTGCAGAACCTGTAGAAAAAGTACCGATGGGAAGAAATGTTTCTACAACCAACCCGGGAGCCACGCGCGCACAGCCCGGAGCCAGAGGCCCGCGGGGACGAGCGCGCCCCCCCCCCCCCCCCCCGGAGCCGGGGACAGACCGCCGCTCGGACACGCGAAGGGGCGGGGGCCGCGCCCGGGGCCGCGCCGCAGCCCAGCCTCCCGCCCGCGGCCGGACGTGGCGCCTCCCCCGCGGCGGCTGCAGCCGGAGGTGGGGTCCCGGCCGGAGCCCGGGCTCTGAGGTCGCCGCGCGCCGCGGGCGCCCAGCACCCCTCC
>JAAGEH010000293.1:6735850-6747707 GCA_011751065.1 Lasiurus cinereus
GCGCGCAGCGGCGCGTCCTCCGGGAGACGTCCTTCCAGCGCAAGGAGCTCCGCATGAGCCTGCCCGCCCGCCTGCGGCCCGCGGCCCCCGGGCGGCCCCCGCCGGCGCACCCGCGCTCCGCCTCGCTCGGCCACCCAGGCGAGGAAGGGGAGCCGGCGCCCTCGGGGGCTCCCGCGCCCGGAACCGCCGGCCTGGGCCGCCTCGCCGACCAGCAGCAGCAGCAGCAGCAGCAGCAGCTGTGGGGCTTCTCGGAGCCGGGGGAGCTGCAGGGCCTGGGCCACGGCATCGGGGTGGCTGGGGAGTACTCCAGCTTTGGCTTCGCCAGGCCCGAGGCCCAGGCCTGGCAGCCTCAGGCGGTGGCAGAGTTCGAAGGTCACCGGATCAGCTGGCCCAGAGGCACAGAGGACCCCGAACCGCTCTCCTTGAAGCTGGACGACAGGCCTGCTCGAAGGAGACAGAGCACCGAGGCGTCAGGAGAAGCTTTGGGTCCCTGGGGCGGCCCCGGAGAGACCGTGCCCAGCGTCCAGGTCTGGAGGAGAGGGCTGCAGGCGTGGGGTGGGCCCATCTGGGGGACTGAGACCTGGAGCCACACTCCGTCTAACCTGTTTGCCTTTCCAGGCTGTTCCTCAGGGAGCGGACCCCAGACCCTTGGTTCAGCCCACACAGTCCAGGTAAGAGGCATGGGTCACTCTTGGGAGGAGGCAGCTTTCACAGCTGTGGCCCCAGGAAAGAGAAGGCCTCCCACCTACCCTCCCTCCGAGCCTGGGGGCTCTGCATTTTGCAAACCAGATCCCCAACTGCCCCCATCCCGCCCCCCCCCAACCCCCAACACTTTCCTGGCTTTCTGGTGCCGAACCCAGAGCTTCCGTCCCGGTCACTGTGGTCAGTGCGGGTCTCTGCCTCCAGGTTCCTGACTCCGAAGGAAGCTGCAGTGGGGTGTCCCTCCGAGGGCCCCCAGAGCAGGCCCGTGGACGGTGAGCTCAGAGTCCCAGAGGCCCACACTGTGTGTGCCCGGCTCCCTTCCCTTCCTGACGATGAGGTCTTCCTGGAAGAGGCCCCGCTGGTCCGAAGGAGAGCCCCACCAGACTCCCCTGCCCCGCTGGGGCTCCCCGGCCGGTGAGTTCTCTCTTGCACCCAAGCAGAGTGAGACATCCCCTTTGCACACAGAACTTCACAAGGCGGGAGGGGCAGGGGACCCGCCCCTAGCTGAAGCCGGGGAGTCTGGGTGATGGGGTGGTGGCAGGTGGCCCTTGGAGACCATCACTGGGACTTCAGCCACAACTTTTTCTGATTCAGTGTCCCTTCCGTTTCCAGTGTCCATGCCTCTGACCCACAACATGGAGCTGGCTTGGGCCACAGGCCGAACGGGGCTTCTGTGTCCCCAGAGCACCCCCTACCTGGGTGCCTAGAGACTGCAGGGACAGGGGACTGCTGGTCCACATACTGTCATTCCCCGGGGACAGCAAATGGCGACGTCCCAACCACCGACGACTCGAGACTGCTGACGACGGATTTCCCTGCAGCTGTAGAGAGTGACTCCCTCAAACCTCTCCCCGCTGATGCCCTGGGACCTCCAGGCGGTGGTACCCCAGGGCCCCTCGATGACACTGCCTCAGCTTGGGGCACCGTCCAGCCTGGCTCCAAGCCCACATGGCCAAGCCCACGCCTGGAGCAGCTGGTTCAGGAGCTTGCCAGACTGGATCCCGCTCTGAGTGACACTCTCACATCCTATCCCAGCCCAGAGCCACCTCTGGATCTGCTGGATGGGCTGATTCCTTTAGCTGAGGTCTGGGCTGCAATGAGACCAGCCGGTGGCAAGGCGGGAGAGGAGGCCGCTGTTATTCCTGAGCCAGGGTGAGTAAGGTGCACCAGGGGCTCGGGGGGGATTCTAAGCCCCTGCAGTCTGGGGCAGATCAACCCAGGGTGCTCCCTTTACCTGCCTGTCCCCTCTGTCTAGCTCCTCCCAGGTCCTGCCAACTTCTCAGGAAGAAACAAGAACACCTGAACACCTTCCCCCGCACCCTGTGTCGGACCAGCCATGTGGCCAGGCTCTGCCTGAGGCAAACAGCAGCATCCAAGCCAAGAGGGTGAGTGTGGTGGGGTTGCTGGAGGCTGGGTGGGACCAGAGATGTCAGGAGCCTGGCCCCAGCCCTGAGGAGCCACGCCTTCCCTGCAGGTGGAGCTGGCCGATCTCCTCCAGAAGATGCTGCGGAACCTTCAGGCGGAGCAGGAGCAGCTGCAGGGGGCCGCCCAGACCTGGGCCAGGCGCGGGGCTGCGCTGGAGGCCGCGGTAGGCCAGGCCTGTGCACCCCGCGAGCTAGAGCGGTTCAGCCGGTTCATGGCCGACCTGGAGCGCGTGCTTGGCCTCCTGCTGCTCCTGGGCAGTCGCCTGGCTCGCGTGCGCCGCGCCCTGGCTCGGACGGGAGCCCACGGCGACCCCGAGGAGCAGGTAAAGGGGTTCAGGCGGCGGGAGAGCAGGGCGGCAAAGCGGCTTGCCCCGCTCACGGTACCCTCTCCCTGCGCTCCAGGCCTCTCTGTTGCAGCGACTGGGGCTCCTGCAGCGGCAGCAGGAGGACGCCAGGGAACTGAAGGAGCACGTGGCGCGGCGCGAGCGGGCCCTGCGGGAAGTGCTGGTGCGGGCGCTGCCGGCCCGGGAGCTGCGCGCCTACTGCGCCCTCCTGGCCGGCAAGGCCGCTGTCTTGGCCCAGCAGCGCAGCTTGGACGAGCG
This sequence comes from Lasiurus cinereus, assembly GCA_011751065.1. Taxonomy (NCBI): domain Eukaryota; kingdom Metazoa; phylum Chordata; class Mammalia; order Chiroptera; family Vespertilionidae; genus Lasiurus; species Lasiurus cinereus. The sequence continues at coordinate 6,738,579 of JAAGEH010000293.1, forward strand.
GGTCCGGCTCGTTCAGGACCAACTGGAAGCCGTCAGGAGCGGCCTGGGCCATCCACCCGCGTCTCCCAGGCTGGCCTCGTCCCCAGGGACCCGCCCTCTGGATAACCCGCCCTTCTCCCCTCTGCTGATTTAGTCAGAGCTTGGCCCCTGCCTTCCTCGCACCAGGCAGAGTCTCCACTTAAGATGCAAAACAGCCGTGTATTCCTCTCAATAAAAACTGATGTGAGAAGCGCGATGCCAGGTGAAGCATAGTTTGGGGAGGATCTTGTTTACTGATTACAGACAGCCCTTTACCTGATGAGAGCAGAAGAGGGAACTGCTGGAGGATAGTGAGGTCTGAGCATCGGGAAGGTGAGAACCAGACCTGAAAACAGGAGGGACTGGTAAACCCTGACTGTTCTGGGAACAACGGCATCACTACCAAAGCCAAGGCCTGCTGGCCCAAGTCGAGGTGTCCTTGACTGGTTTTACCCAAGCCCCCAGCCACAGGTGTGGAAGTGGGGTACTGCCTCCCTTCAAGACCCAATGGATATGGGTTAAATCCCCCAATGTTTTTTCCAAATGTTTTGCTGCCTAACAAATGCCCAGTACAACTGGAAATATGGGGACATTCAAAGAGCTTTCTTCCTCTTTCAATTATGTGATCAAAGTTCACTTGACCCCACTCTCCTAAGGGGACTCCACTGGGTCCGCCAGGCTTGAGGAGGGCAGTTAGGGGTGGGAGCAGAAGGTGAGGCCTGGGAGACCTGGAGCCCTACCTGTGAGGGCCGAGGACCTGGGAGGCAGCTCACCTGTGTGCTAGAAACGCTGACTTGGGGGTGGGCTGGGGTGGGAGAGGCTGAAACAGGGCAGGCACACTCCATTTGTGCCTCTGCCCGGTGTGCCCAGAATCAACGTTAATTCTCAAACACACCGGTGACAATCTGCTTCCGAATTTGCAAACACCAGGGAGGCTCAGAACATGGTTGGTGCAAACTCGCAGTGTATTTTTGGAAGTTGGGCACGTGAAAAAGCATGTGTATTTAAAGCCACTGACCCCAAAGTGACAAACCGCTGCTTCTGGGCTTGTTTTCTGATGCCTATTGTCACCAAGTGCAACCGGGTGGGAATTTTAAATGGCGGCATTCATAGCAAAAGCCTTAGTGATAACAGTGGTGCTATTGAGCACAGAACAAAGCTCGCATTGTGCCTCTTTATAACAAACATATGGGGCTCCTGCAGAGGCAGTGGCGGTCCTAACACGATGCTTTGAACACGGCGGAGCCCCGGCTCCAAGTTCCTCAGCCTAGCAGGGCAGCTGGCTTCTAGACACGTCCTGGATGGAATCTACTTATTTCTGTCTTCTGCCCTATACAGGCCCCACTGCATTATCCCATGGTGACAGTCTCAGAAACACACTTACAGGGTCCGTTAGACCGGTGGGAATGGTGTGTTTCAGAGAAAGCACTCCCAGGCCCGAGTGACTGGGATGGGCCTGGGAGGCAGCGTCTGCCATTGTCCAGTTAAATTGGTTCTGTGTTAGGGTTTCTCAGGGGAGAAGGACAAGGCTTCTCTGTTTTTCCCTACAGATCGGGGGAGCCACCAAAGTAGGTGGGCACCAACTGCGCCCGTTCTTTCATGTTGTCCCTGTCTCCCTCCTGCCCTAGTGGTTGTCCCGCCCACACCGTTATTCTTTCAGAGGGCAAGAATGAGCTCACCCTACTAGTAGGTGTTCGGTGCACAAACCAAGACTTGAAGGACCAGGAGCCGGGTGAATGTCACCTCCGGGACGCGGCCAGCAGAGGGCACTGTCCTCCTTACGGTGGAAGCTGCTACCCGCACTGGACCACCTGCAGCCTCCCAGCTCCCAGGCCCTCAGGGCTAGCCACGGGGGAAGCAGTGTCCCTGCTGGGCCTGGAGGCTGGGGTTCGGCCTTTTTGCTCCCGTCGGAAAGCAGTTCTGGCCAGGCAGCCCTTGGGAAGGCTGTCTCGCTTCCCTTCGTTTTTGGTTAAGGAGAAGTTGAAGAGGAGGGAAGCCAGGGGTGTGGATCTCGAATATCGATATAAAAAATAGCCTTGCTTAGCCCCCCCAGGATGGAACAGGCTCTCTGTGGGGGCTTCTGGCCGCACCCCTGGACGTCGCCCCCGCCCCTCCCTTCCCCCCACTCTCGCCCCCGCCTGCGCCGCGCTGCCCGCGCTGGTGCCTCCCGGCTCGGCCCGGGCGGCTGCGGCTGGGATGGTTGCTGAGCAACAGGCAGCCCAGCGACCGGCTCCCCGGCTCGCCTCCTCCCGCCCGCGCTGCTGCTCCTAATATGGATGTAATGAGTGTACTTTTACCTTCAGACTGCAGATGGGGAGCGGAATAGGGAGGCGATGTTCGCGTGCCCCAAAGCGGCGCCCATCTGCCTCGCACAGCCGGCCCCGCACGCCATGCACCTCCGCGAACATCTCGGGGATCCTCACTCGTAAATCAGAAGCTGAAGAGGGAATTCAGATCGATTGTGGTGGAGAACCACAGAGAGGGGAGGTGAACAGGGAGCGGGGTGGGGGTGGTGGGAGGCAACTGTTACAAAGCAGGCTTCTCTAGGACCCAGCAGTGTTGTTATCACAACAGGTGCTTACCTGACGTCTGACATGCCAGTCTCCCTTCCCCCTCCCCTTCTTCCCTCTTCCCTCTTCCCTGCAGTCACACCTGAGGCTACTTCTGCATCAGGGTCCAAGTCCAGAGGTGCGGCAGTTGTGGAACGGTGAGGCCAGGGCCGAGGTTGAAGGCCAAAAGCTACCTGGAGACGAACAGAGTTTGTTTATGTATGCAAACATTTTAAAAGGTCACATAATTTATTAAAGGCAAGGGGCCCAACGAGGGGAGAATGCGTGTCCTGGTGTTCCTGGAAAGGGGGCCTGGCCCTGAGCGGCTCTGCCTAGGACCCAGCCGGAGTGTGCTGGGAGGTGGGGGGTGGGGTGTATAACAGCATGAGTCGAGGTGCCTATGAGGGAACATTTATTAAAGCTGGAGACAGTAAGACAAGGAGGGGGTTAACATAGAAGCAACCGGACAGCCTCGACTGGCTGCCTGGGAAGTCAGAGAAAAGGGGGCCGTGGGGTCAGGTTCAGGGGACTAGCCTGGGCGGGGCTGCCACTGCCCATTGCTCCCCTGGTTGCCAGCCTCGTGGTGTTCTTTAGAATTTAGGCGGTTAGAGTTTAGCCTGCCTGTGGGGAGAGAAGACGGAAAAGTGAAGGGGGGTGGGGTGGCTGCTTCTCAGGGAGAGCACAGGCTGGGTCCTTTGTGTTGAGGTATTGATCTCCCCTCTTGCAGGTGGAATCTTAGGGGAGGCCTCAGGGGAGGGTCTCAATAGGATATCCGTCAGCTTTCCAGGTGGGTTCTTTCAGGGTCACATCTCCACTGCTTGGTCTGGGCCCCAGGGTCATTAGTCAATGCAGCTGGTCCTGAGGCAGCCCAGAGTCACTTGTCTGGTTTTGCCGCTGTTGTGGGCCTGGAGCGGGAATAAAACGGATGCCTCGATGTTATTTTTAAGGAGGAGAAGGTCTGGGGGTAGGGGGTTGGATAAACCACAGGACCAGCAATATGCTAGTGGTGGGAATGTTACCCTCAGGGCGAGGTTCCTGTTTTCCCAGTTTTGCCCTTTGCTAGGCACGCAGAGCTTTCTGCCCCGGTGACCTGTACCTGGTCCATTGTCCTTGCTCTGCTCTTGTTTAACTACCAATAACACTGGGTGTGCCAGTTTTATGACTGTGTGTTGAATGACAACTGTCTAGTTCTGGAAGGTGGGGGTAGGGATGCTAGAGGAATAAGAATTAAGAAAGACATTGTTATGCCTCTTAATTAAGTCAGTATTATATAGCGAGTATGGAATAAGTTCCCTTTTGTGGAATACCTTTTTTCTTGCAAAGCCTATTGGTATTTATTTTTGTTAATTCTAACCAGAGGATTCCCCCCCCTCCGTTTGATTTTTAGAGAGAGTGGGAGGGAAAGAGTAGGGTTGGGGGAGAGAGGGAGAGAGAGAGACATTGATGTGAGAAAAACATATCAATTGGTTGCCTCTCACATATGCCCTGACCAGGGTTGGGGACAAACATGCAACCCAGGTATGTGCCCTTGACTGGGAATCGAACCCCAAGGCCCTCCATTTTTTGGGTTGACACTCTAACTACTAAGCAAAGCTGGCCAGGGCCTGATTGTCCTTTATGTATATAATCACCGACATGGTAAACAATGGTGGTCGTGTGAAGCACAGCCACCAATCAGAGCTATTTGGGAGTGCAGCCAGCTTGGCACCCCTGGTAATATTTCAGGTTGGTGTGTAGTTCCCAAAGAACTCTACCTACTCATGTCCTTTGCTTCTCCCGCTATAGCCTGTAGGGTAGGGACTGCCAGTCTTATGTCCCACAGAAAAGGGACATGGAGCTTGGAACATTGGGTGACTTTCCTAAGGTCACTGAATGGGTAAAGAGCTGAGATTGAGAGCACCTGGCTTTTCTGCAATGGGATATTGTGATGGGAAAAGCACAGGATGCCATCCCACTGAGACCCAGCTGTGGGGCATGGACAAGCCACTGACACTTTCTCTCGGCTTCAGTTTCATCACTTTAAACTCAGCATGCTAATAGGACAGACCTTTAAGGTTGTAGTTAGTATCTGCAAAGTGTTTAGAATTGTCCCTGGCACATAAGAAACACAGGTCTTACGTGTATTACCCACACACTGGTCTCCATTAGTTAAGTGAGACATGCTCAAAGACAACATCCAACCTTCTATAAGAGAAATAAAAAAAACTTGATTAAAAAGTTTGCTCTGGATGTGACTCTCATGTATCTACATCAACAATTCTCCCTATTAAAAGGAGCAACTCCCTTCCCTGTGGTCCTTCTAACCAGCTACATTGCCTTAACTTATAAACAATTATTTTTTGTGTGTCAATTCAAAATACCCTTCCATAAGTGTACCTCCTTGCTAGGCAATATATGGTTCTTGAAAACTTTCCATAGGCACATCAAACCATAATTTCCTAGTGATTTACCTCATAATTTCAGAAAGTGTTGGCCTGAAAGGAAAAAGCAGTGGTTTCTAATACCTGAGTTTTAGGCTTACTGCTCTTAAACTCTTGTCAAATGTTTTACCTCATTTATTTTATTTCTAAATGTATTTTTATTGACTTCAGAGAGGAAGGGAGAGAGAAAAATAGAGATATCAGTGATGAGAGAGAATCATTGATTAGCCGCCTCCTTCATGCTCCCCTACTGGATATCAAGCCTGAAACCTGGGCATGTGCCCTTGACCAGAACCGAACCTGGGATCCTTTAGTCTGCAGGCCGAAACTCTATCCACTGAGCCAAACTGGCTAGGGCTGTTTTACCTCATTTAGAAAGATTGCAGCACACTCTTTTGAAACATGAAGATTCTCCTGGCAGTTTGAGTAACCCTCCTTTAAGTGTGCAATAAACATTAGTGGTTATTATTACTGCCCTACTGGTTTAGATTTTGATCTCTCTGAAGGTGTGTCATATTTGCGTTTGTGTCCCTATTTTAGTTAAGTCAAGCCTCTCTTTTACCATGGAAAATCGCTACTATTTTATTGCCTTCTAGAACTTCAACCAATCAGATTGCTATAATTATTGCCTACCACAATTTTCCTGCAGAGGTAGAAGATTTCATCTGCATTTAAAAATAATTTTTATGCAATTTAGCTAGAGTTCTTGCAAGGGATGTGGGAAGGGCAGATCAGAGCTTACATTTATCTACAGTGTTGGCTACCTTGGCCAAGTGGGGTTGACGCCTTTTATTTTGCAGAGCAATTCAAACTCTTTCAATGATAAAGGGGCAGAAGAGGGATGAAGAGAAAAGGGAGAGATTAAGTAGATAAAAAAGGAGAAGGGAAGAAACATACAGTGGCAAGAGCTGTAAAAGGCTTAAGGGAAGTACATCATCACACAAGCGTAAACAGAAGAGGAGACTGTTTATTTCATTGCTTAAATCAAACATTCCATGAAGGACTGCCGTAAATAATTTCAGAGGCCTCACTGAAATATGTATATTCGGGAGGGGAGCCCCACTACCTTGTGCCACAAAAGCTATTTGATATAATGAATGACATGCAAACACAATTTGCAAAAGCAGAGTATTACCACCGTATGGTATTAAAAAAAGTTGAGCAAACAGATTCCAAAAGAGCCATTATAATTACACTGTCTTGAACCTGGGAAATCTTGGCCATACCTACAAACCTCCTCAGTTACAGAAAGGAGCAAAGGTCCAGAGACATCAAGTCACTCCTCTGAGGTCACTGAGCAGAGACTTCACATTTGTTATTTTGGATTAAGTTGTTTGTTTTCAGAAATGGATGTTATGTACTTTCTAATTGTATAGAACTTGCATGTAAAATAGTTGGTCCTTAATTATATTACTGTTTTACCAGTTATTTTTTCTGGTATGCTTTTTTTTTTTTTGAATGGCAGCCCAACTTTGAATAGTCACCTACTGCATTGAAAGTCTCGGCCAGACTTTAAAAACCACAGAATGAGAAATATGGTACAACAGTGCAATTTACATAAATCACATTTAATTAAATATTCATGCCAAATCAAAATAGCCACCCACCAGTTCCAAAGACACGTGTTTCCATTTCACCATAAAGACAACCACAAATTAAAAGTATTTGTCCAAATGTCTCTTTTCTCTTATTAGTAAATCACCTTTACTCCCAAGACACTCTTGCTTCCTAATATTTCGCATTCACAGTGCAAGTGAAATTCATTACATTTACAATGGTCATATTCTGCGTTCAAGACTCTCTGAACTCCTGATTGCCTAAAACGAGGTAGATAAACATTTAAGGATTTTGTTGGTTGGGACTAATTTCCTTTAGATCTTGATAGTTATGTTTTTAAATAGAATTCCAAAATCTTTACCAAAGATCAAAAATGTCTAAGCATGTTCCCTAAAAGTGGAAAAATACAATTTCAAAAGGTTATTATGAAAATTGTTTTACCTCATTTCAATTAAAAAAAAAACACGGGATAAAAGCATCCAATTACAAAACCACCGCTATCTTCCGGCTGACAAACCACCCAACCTCACCCAACACTCAAAGAGACCCTTGCAACTTGTTCTGGTTTGGGAGTGTATAGACGCAGAGGCACTGGGTTAACTCATGAAGGGACCAGACCAGCTGCCGCGCCTTACTCTTTGATCCTACATTTCAAGTCTCCTCCAAAGTTGGAGCCCGACTTCTGGCGTTTTTCATAGGAAGCTCTCACGGAGACCTTAAATCCCATCTCTGAGGGCAGGTCAAGCTGCAGACAGAAGCTGGAGGCAGAAGCCCACCCGGGTAAAACACTGTAGCGGACAACGTGGGAAACCGGATGGAGCCGCGCGTGTTGGGCCGCGGTCATGCGCAAGCTTAGTCTGGGGCGGCGGGGGCAGGCCGGATGAGATGCCCGCAGTGGCCTCGGGACTGTCAGGTGGTGGGGGGCAGGCTGGGCATGAGACCAGCGAAAGGTCCAGGAATGGATCCCCGAGAGATTTCTGGAAAGGCCGGCAGGCCATTGCGGGTCTTTGTCTTTTTCCGAGGCGCCATGGGCGAGGCCCCCAAGAACCTGCTGAAGGAGCCCGACTTCCTCAAGCCTCGAGCGAGGTCCTGGAGCATCAGGTCGTCGGCCAGGACGCCCAGAAACGCGCTGGTGGTGGAGCTGAGGATGGTGGCGGCCACCTGCACCGGGCGCCGGGCCACAAGCCCGCCACGAACACCGCCGCTCCCGTCGGGGTCGGAAGAGCCTCGCAGGCCGGGGTCGCCCAGGAGCCGGCGCAGCGCGTACGAGGCGCCCCGCCGCAGGTACTGGTGCGCCCGCCTCCCGCTGTGGTCCCGCGCGTGCACCTGCGCCCCCAGGCCCACCAGCAGCACCGCCACGTCCTCGCGGCCGTGCAGGGCGGCCAGGTGCAGGGGCGTGTAGCCGCCGTGCGAGCGCGCGTTCACGTCGACGGGCGCGCCCCCGAGCCGCGACACCTCCACCAGCTGCAGCACCATGTCGCGGTCGCCGCTCTTGGCGGCCCAGTGCAGGGCCGTGAACCCGCAGATGAAGTCCCGCTTGGCGGCCAGGCCGCGGTCGCGCAGCAGCAGACCGTGCAGCTGGTGGTTCCAGCGGCCGCCGGACGCCCGCACCAGCCACTCGTGCTCGGCCGGCTCCAGGGGCACGGCCGACGGCGGCGGCGGCGGCGGCGGCGGCGGCGCGACGGGTGCCTCCTCCGCGTCCGGGCTCAGCAGGCGCGGGCCGGCGCGGGACAGGCGCCTCAGGTGCGGGGAGCGGCCGAGGCCCAGGCCCGACTCCTCCACCGAGAGCCGCCGCCGCAACAGCGGGGAGCTCCGCGGGCTCGGCTCCTCCGACAGCTGCCGGCGCAGGCCCTGCTCCTCCACTCGGATGCGGAACGCGGCGGGGCTCGGCACGCAGCGCACCGGCAACATGCAGGGCTTCTGCGGGGGCGCGCGCCGAGGGGGCGGCGGCGGCCCTGGCGGGGCCCCGGGCGCAGGTGCCGGGCCTGGTGGCTCGGCGTGGGGCCGGGCCTCCTCCGACGGTGCAGCCGCGGCTGCGGAGGGGCCCTCGGAGAGCTGGGCCGGCTCCTCGGGCCCCTCGGGCCGCTGGGGCGCGGGGCTTCCCGGCAGCGCCCCGGCCGGCGGGGTGGGCTCGGGGACGGGAGGCTCGGGGGTGTCCGGGGTCTCCGGGGGCGGGGCCGGGTCCTCGGGGGCTCCCACCGCCCGCCGCGCGGAGGCCGAGGAAGGAGCCCCCGCGGCCGCCGTCTCCGCCGGCGGGGCGCACGTGACCTGGGGCTCGGGGCCGCCGGGGCCGGCGGGGGGCTGCAGCGCCGGCGCCTCCCGGGGCCGCAGCTTCTTCCTCAGCACCACGAACTTGACGCCGTCGAGCTCCTTCACCACCGCCACGTCGTTGACGAGCTGCCTGAAGCGGTCCCGGCGGGCGGCGCGGCCGCGCGGGTCGCCCGCGTCCAGCAGCGGCTTGAAGCGGCTCAGCAGCTCCGAGCTGCGCACCTTCCCGCCGTGCTCGTGCAGGAAGCCCAGCACCGCGGCCGGGCTCACCCCGGCGGCCGCCGCGGCAGCGGCCGCGGCCGCGGCGAGCGCCATGG